>WBNM01039176.1:0-12264 GCA_013399055.1 Ramphastos sulfuratus | reverse complement strand
GCTGAGTTCTAGTCTGGGTCATTTTACAAAGTGTGGGGAGGCAGGGAACTCCCAAACCATCACAACCTGGTAGCCCAGTGTGTCCTCCTCCTCACCCTGTGCTCTCCAGACTGCCATCGCTTGCCTTTCATCAGGTCCCAGCAGTGGCTCCCCCTGGGTTACAAAGGAACTTTCCACTTGTGCCAGTGGTTGTGGGATTGTTATTCATGAGACCTGGCTGCCCCTTAGGTAACAGCAGTCAAAATGAATTTTTTAGCAGACATCACACCCTACTCTGATTGTTACTATTTTAGTGTGGCACTCATTGTGAAAGGCCTGGCAGTGGCTATACTATTACAGCTTTAAATTCATCTGGATGATCTAGATATATTCCGTGATGCAACAGGGTCTCTTTCCTTTTAAAGCAGCATAATTACCAGTAGAAACAGTTTGCTCCACTGGGGCGATTTGTTATTTCCATGGTTCAAGTCATGGTTATAACAACAGTCAGGGATTCTTTCTGGCTGGAAGTTTGTGAATGTACAATAGAACAGGGAACTTTTGAACTTGAAAATAGTTTGGGATGACTGTGTGCACCATAAACAACAGCTTTGGAGCAATCACCGGCAATCACAGGTGCAATATGTTGTGCAAACGTTGAACAGGAGACTTCCATATCTCATAGGGCTCATAAAGTCTTTGTGAAAGGAAGAATGAAGGCTGAAATACAGCAGGAGAGAGAAGAGTGTGATAGATGGCAATCGTCAGGGCAGCAGCCAGGAGGAGCTGGCAAATCAGTAAGGGAATGTAAGGAAAAATGGATAAAGTTTCCTTGCAAACTCTTTGGAAGACAGAATAGCTGTAGAGAAGAGGAAATGTGGAATCATACAATAGAATCATACAATTGTTTCATTTAGAAAAGACCCTTAAGGTCATCAAGTCCAACTATCATCTAACTCTACCAAGTCTGATCCCTCAGCAGCACATCTCTGTGTCTTTTGAACACCTTCAGCAATGGTGATTCGACCACCTCCCTGGGGAGCCTGTTCCAGTGTTTGAGAACCCTTTCCATGAAGAAGGGAGAAAACAACACACAGCTCTGCTGGATGAGTTGCAGAATGTTGCTGTTATGACTGGACTGAGAAAGCTGTACCAGCCTGGGAATTCACTACACAGCATGGCCATAGGGCAGAGCTGGTCCTGGTACCAAGAACTAGTTAACCACTAGGATGAACTGCCTCTATCAGTAGAGGTGTGCAGGAAAAGCCCTGTGTGAATCAAGCCTGCACAGAACTGAGAGATTCCTGCTGCTGGAAACAGTCTGTGGGTGAGGGTTGTAGGAGGCCTTTGCAACTCTCCATTCCATTCCATAGGAAGTCTGCACTTCAGGAGAGTGAATACAAACAGAAATATAAAATACATGGGAATGAGAATAAGGAGCAAGATTGCTAGACTAGGTCTGTTAAAGAAAAAATGTTTGCCATTAAATCAGGATAAAAGGTCTACTACTGACTGTTGACTTAGGACCAAAGAACTATAGGTACAGACACTAAGACAATAACCTTTTGAAGACTTTGAGCTGTTTTCTGAGTACTATTGGGAATGAAATGTTAAATGCACATGAGATACTACAAACAAAGACCAAAAAAAAAAAATTGTGAATTACTTCCTCACGTCTTGGTTGTACAGACTATTAAGTGGAAGTGGAGCACTGTCAATTTGTATTGATTTCTGCCTTTTATAGCAGATGAAAATGTGGTTCTATTTTTACCAAGCATCAGTGATGTGGTGGTGATTAAAAAATATCACAGCTTAAAATAATTTTCTAATTCAGTGAGTTTTTTCTACCCTTTTACCTGAGTTCAGAGTGAATGAAAGAAGAAAAATCTTAAATGCTCATCGATTAAAACTTTAACCAAGTGCTGTGAAGATTATTAGATTTATCTTTCATGTATACAACTTTTACACCAGCATGAGTTTTTGGAAAAAGAAGTGGTAGTTTTTAGTGGTGTTTCTCAATAAGCCTCACAGGGGCAAGAAGCTTGCATGCATATCCAGGATTTATGCACTTACCTAAACACAACCCACAGGTTTTTGGAACCTGTTCTAACTTTTCTAGAGCCTTTCACTTTCCTGCTCATCTTTTCCTTCCTAAAACACATACAGATCAGTTGTTATTGGATTTTTTTCTACATTACAAAGCATTTGTACAAAATCATCATCTCAACCATCTCTCTTCATTATGTGGACCACTGCAAGGAAGTTAAGCTACTGGAAGGAGCACCCATCACTCCTCTTTTCAGTGAAGAGGACTAGATTTACTAAAGCAAGGGTGAGGCAGAGCTATGTCTTGAACACAACTTTGGGCAAATTTTCACCCAGAATAATTAGTTGGTTTAATTTTTAGTTTAATTCTAACATGCTAGTCTTGGATTTATTTCAAACTATGGTCTAATTCTTACCCCCCTTATCCAGATATCAGTCTTCTTTTAAAAGGTAAAGGCATTACATGAAAGCAATATGCATTTGGAAGACAAGTGTGGTTCTTTTAGGAGAGTGTATCCTGTTTATTCCTAAATTGGAATTGTCTTAGCTTCCTTAAGTGTGGAGCCATAAAGAAAACTAAAAGGGAGGTAGCAGGTACCAATTATAATAATCAGTCTGCATGGGTGCCAAACCTGCAATTATAATTTCCAGTTTAAGAGATCACACCACAGGAAATCTGGGAACATAATAAAGAATTTGCTCAAACTTAATTAGGACAAGTCATTAAATCAAATTTTGAGGGGGAGGAGGGGAAAAAGAAGGCGATAAAAAGAAATCACCGACCTTAATACCGTTGTATAATGTAAAATCACTCTTGCAAATCTAATTATGGCAGCAAAATGGTAGAAATAGGAAGGGGGGCAGGGGAAGGCATGGGAAAGACACTAAAGAGAAGTAAATAGTTGGTATATGAAGGGAGAAAGGGAAAAAACCCTGCAGCTATATGGCTTTCTGAAATCTTTGTGCATTTTCTGTTGCAGAACAGTAGATGATGTCCTTGCATACCCAGTGTTGATTTCTTCCCTGATTCTGCATCAACTCATTTACTGCTGACTCTTTGCACTCCTCTGACAATGCTTGGGAGGACTTTATGAGGAGGTGATGGCAGTGCTGAGAAGGTTACACGCAGAACTGGCCCACCAGCCAGACCTGGAAACTGCAGGATGACCACAACTGCACTCTGATTGCCCTTCTTTCACAACAAAGGTAACAGTTAAAATCTGGTAATTGTATTTCTCACTGTTCCACATCTTTAGTTAAACCCTAACTTGAGCTACATTTGTCTTCCAAATGCATTTTGCTTTCTTATGGTATCCTTAACTTTTAAAAAGGCGATCTGCTGACTGATCTCTGGGTTAAGTAGGGCAAGAATTAAATCAGTTTGAAACAAAAGCAGAACCTCTGAGCTAATTAGAAATGTACCCATATCCCTCAGGACTGCAAAGTCCACCAGTGCATGATCCCTGAAACCAGGCATCCTCCAGTCTTGGCATCAGGGATTAGCTCATTTGTATTGGTGACCAAGCAGGTCCAGTATCACATCACCTCTGGTAGGGTTATCTGTTACCTTTTAAAGAGGTTATCCTTCATGCCCTCTGGGCATCTGCCTGGTTGCCTACAGCTTGCTGGACTACTTTTCCAGCAGGTGTCAGGGTAGTTGATGTCCCCAGGCAGGACAAGAGCCTGTGAGTGCAAAGTCTGCTGTGGCTGGAGTAAAAGGCTTCATCGGTAGTCTCCCCTTGATGGCCTGTGGTAGACACCAACCACGAGGTTCTCTTTGTTGGCTTTAATTCTTACCCATGAGCTTTCAACCTGCTTGTGGCTATTCAGAGACAGCTTGTCACATGTTATCCAGTTCTTGACAAAATGACCAATACCTCCTTCCTCACCTGTCCTTTCTGAATAGCCTGTGGCCATTGATAGCTGCATTCCAGTCATGGGATTCATCTCACCAAGATTCAGTCACAGAAACGAAGTTGTAGCATTCTAGCAGCATGGTGGCTTCCAGCTCCTGTTTGCTGCCTATGGTGTGTGTGTTTGCAGAGAGGCACTTCAGCTGAGCTGTTGGCTGTCTCGCCTTCTCAGAGGAACACACCTTAATTCCTTTGAGATTTTTCACCAGCTTTTCTCTGTTGGCTCCTATTACTTCAGGAGACCCTAGTTTATCTCCATAAAGCTTTGAGTGTGTCCAGTTCTGGGCCAGTCAATTTAAGAAAGATGTTGAGTTGCTTGAACGTGTCCAGAGAAGGGCACCGAGGCTGGTGAGGGGCCTGGAGCACAGCCCTGTGAGGAGGAGCGGCTGAGGGAGCTGGGGGTGTGCAGCCTGCAGAAGAGGAGGCTCAGAGGAGTCCTCATTGCTGTTTGCAACTACCTGAAAGGAGGTTATAGCCAGGTGGGGGTTGGTCTCTTCTCCCAGGCACCCAGTGACAGAACAAGAGGACACAGCCTCAAACTGCACCAGGGCAGGTTTAGGTTGGACTTTAGGAAGAAGTTCTTCAAAGAAAGAGTGATTTGCATTAGAATGGGCTGCCTGGGGAGGTGGTGGAGTCACCATCTCTGAAGGTGTTTAAGAGGAGGCTGTATGAGGCTCTTAGTGCCATGGTTTAGTTAATTAGAAGGGTTAGGTGATAGGTTGGACTCGATGATCTCAGAGGTCTTTTCCAACCTGGTTAATTCTGTGATTCTGAGTGTGCTCCAGTGTACCCAGCACATCTCACAGCAACAGGATTAGGGCTTTTGCTAGCACCCTATCCCTCTAAGCTTGGCGTGTCATCCCACCATTTGTCACAAGTAAGCCTGGTACTATTCCCTTCGCTTTTCAAGGCTGAGTTTAAAGCCTTATCAATAACCCATGCTACCACATGAGCAAAGACCTCCTACCTCTGAGAACAGCAAATTCTGTGATGCAACTATGGTGAAAATTAAATTGAAACCATTAACCATGGCTGTGCACTCATCATTTTTGCATGCTGTTTGCATCGGAGGTATAATATGCACAACACAAAGGGACAGGGGCTTCAGGAGAAGAGAAAGCAAGGAGAGAATTGCAATCCAGGAACATTTCCTCTGTGATGGACTGTATCTCTGAGAAGCTCCCATCAGAAAGCTTAAGTTACTGGTTTCATTTCTAGGCATGTTGATGAGTTTCCAAGCAAACTGTCACAAAACTTTTTGGCAAATCCCAGTATCCCCTCTGTGTTGTTTCTCTTCCCTTTCTGCTTCAGGCCTCATTCTGCTCTGAAAACAGTTCCTTTGTTTCTTTTTTCTGTTAAGTAGAAGCTTTCAGTGGCGTATCTAGACAGAAAGTCAGATTGGCACTTGGAAGTGGATCAACATCCACCAGCAGAAATGAAACAGCGTTACTCCTGTATTTAATCTTTAACATGTGGCTTTTCAGAATTCTATGTGGCTTTACAGAATTTTATGTGACAGGCATTTACTGCTGACCCAGCTGCTGTCACCTTTCATTTGCCCTTCTTTAGGCTGATAATCACAGTGGCTCCTGGTGTGCAGGCACTTAGCTCCTCCTGTGGACTCCTCAGGGCATCCAAGACATACAGGAACTTGGAGAGTTCAGCCTGGACTATTTGAGGAGCCAGAGTCATTCAGTGCTCCACTATGCATCTGTGCTCATCTACATTTTAGGAACTCCTTTCTTTTGGATCTAGTTATGCCTGCTTAATTTCTCTATACCTTAGGATGTGGCAATTTGTGGGAATTTTGATCTGATCAGTAGTTTGACTGATGTTAATAGACTTGATGGAAAGCTTGCTGAGTCCTTATTATGAGGAAATGAAGGGAGATTTGGGAACTAGGAAAAAAGCAGGGGGATTCAAAAGGACACTTCTTAAGAAAAATCAAGACAGATCTGGACAAACTCAGTCCACTACTCTGAGATGTCTGACATGTCAGAGACCACCAGCACGTTCACTCCAGACATGGTGGTAGGACTGTGCCACTCGGGAGATGGACTCAGTGGCACAGTGGCAGATTGACTCAGTTTGTAGGAAGAGCCCAAGCTCTCAGAAAGATACTCTAGGCTGTTTACTCTCCTTTTATTACTGTTTGTTGGAAAGGAAGTTAATAACTACAGAATGACTTAGGGACAATGCCCATTTGTTTGTGAAACAAACAAAAAAAAGAAACATGGCTTAATCCTCAGGTAATTAATTAGAAATTTCTGTTGACTGGAGAAATTTTCATCTACTGTGAATTGGTCAGACTAAATCTTGCCATATTGATATGTAAGAACCAAGTAACACTGTTCACCCCTAACCTAAGACAGTGTTACTCTGAGAGTATGGATGGCTGGAGAAGGCCTGGAATAGTTCCACACGAGCCAGCGTGATTTTTAGTGACCTTTATGCTTTGTATTTGCAGGTTGTATCCAATACTATAGTGTATGCTTCTCATAATTTCTCACTGAACCAGATACTTTGGGTGGTCAGCTTGTCACATGACTTAAAGCAAAAAGAACTACCTTCTTGGATCTTTTTCTCTGCCTCAAACTCCCATAGTTTAAACCTGTTTTGGCAGTCATTTATCACATGCCTGTTTCCCAAGCAGCATATAGATTACTTGTGAAGCTGTTCGTAAAACTAAATGTTTTCTGCACTCACAGTCAGAATGTTTACCTAGTTTGTCTTGAAAAATTGCAGGTGGACAAATCAGTCTAACAGGAGAAGGGATAAAATCATGGTCACATTTCTCTTCGTGATTCCTAGAACCTCACCTGAGGCAGTTCAGTCTTACCTGTTTTCTAGGGTCCTGTCTTTTGCAGAAATAGGACTATGCCTTGAGTGTGCAGGGTACCCTGCTGATTTTCTTGGGTTAGCATTCTATTATGGAAGAATCTCTGTTAGTTTTTACTCTAGAGAACACTTCTCTTCATCCCTTACTGCTCCTGAGACCCGCAACAACATCTCATGCTGTCCAGACCCTGACAGTGGTGCAGTGGTTCATAGATTTGCAGAATGGTTTGGGTTGGAAGGGACCTGAAAGATCACCCAGAACTGGACGCAGTACTGCAGGTTGGAAGCAGAGGTGCATAATCTCCTCCTTCACCCTGCTGGTCACACTGCTTTTGATGCAGCCCAGGACACAATTGGCCTTTTGGGCTGCAAGTGCACATTGCTGGCTTATGTTGAATTTTTCATCACCTGACACCTTCAAGTCCTTCTCCCTGGGACTGCTCTCAAGCCACTCTTCATCCAGCCTATATTTGCACTTGGTATTGCCAAGTGTAGGACCTTGCACTTGGCCTTGTTGAACTTTGTAAGTTTGGCTTGGGCTCACCTCTCAAGCCTATCCCAGTCCCTCTGCATGGCATCCCTTCCCTCCAGTGTGTCAACCAGGCCACAGAGCTTGGTGTCACCTGCAGACTTGCTGAGGGTGCACTCAATTCTGTTGTGCAGACAAATTCTTATCCAGAATAAAAATCAGAATATACAGATTACAGAATACACTTTACTCTCCAAAAAGCCTCAAAGCTCTTAGAAAAGTAGAACACTTCTCTTGTACCAAGCATACATGAAATCTGATAACCTGCACTGTCCCAGAAAAGCAGAAATCTCTTAGTGGCTTGTAGTTCTCAATTCCATATTTAGTGTTTCTGGGATTTGATCTATTAGTTACAGTGAATGTTAGGAATAAATCCTGCTCACCGGCATCTGCTGCTTAGTAGGAGACAACAGAGTATCCGAAGCCAGGGCCAGCGTGCTCATAGCAGCTAAGGTCACACAGAAGGTAAGAGGGTACATTTTGGGGTCAGCTGGAACTGCTTTGGCATCAGTAACTTCCTCCTCGGATGCACCGGGTCCAAACAGTCCTGCCTAAATGTGCATCCCATAGAAGGAGGAGCAGGCAAAGCTCATGCCATGTATGCATGTAAAGTGATGCTATCACAAATGATCCAAGTGGCACCATGCTCTTAGCCCAGCCTAGCCATCAACCTAGCAGGGCTCAGCATGAATGGAAAATAGGAATGCTGTCAAGTCTGCTAATACTTAACAAGTTTTAGAGAATGAATAGCTGAGAGATATGGAGGGAGGTCAGTAGGCCAGTATACATCTCTTCACCATCTGGCTTTGTAGCAAGCACTACAACTTGTATAGGTGCTCTTCCTGAGAGGAAAATAGGAAAGGCAATGGAATATGAAACCTGCATTCCCACCTCCACGCGCTACCTTATGCTGGCAACTGCTCATGGAGATCTTGCCTGCTCTGTGCACATCATGCACTTGCAGCTATTACTGGTAGGCGCTAATTCACAGTGCCTCCATGTATTGATGGAATTACTGGCAGCTGATGGATAACAGAAGCTGAGACAAAAGGCAGGAAGGGCTTGGTATTGCATTAAGCGTGCAGAGCCAGGTGATTACTGTAGAAGGCACTTAAAGCAGAAATGAATTCAACAGTGTGGTATGGAAAAAATAACAAGTGTGTATATATATATATATAGAACAAAGGCCATAGCTGCCCATGTACTGACATCACACTGGCAGGAGGTCAACAGCCAGGACCTGAGCACTGTATTTTCCAAAGGGTGTTGTTATAAATAGCTCTTCACTACCAAACAGCAGAGGGACCTGAAAATTTTACAGGTTTTATGGGAAAGAGATGAAGGCAAAAGGAAAGTAAAAGGCTGGAGAACTGCTCAGACATTCACACAGAACAGTTGTGTGTTTTTTTCCACTTCCATAAAGTAGCTAATTATCCACTAGCTGTTATTAGCTTATTACTTATGCTTAATGTGGAAGTTTTGAAGAAGATGTTCATCACCCTTTTGAATCAGATGTTCATATATGGTGTTGTGTATAGGAAACAGCCAGGATGAGGAAATCTGTTTCCTGCCACAAGCGTGAAGGCAATCCTATAAAGAAAGAGAAGTGTTTGAACTTTATCCTCATCTTCACTTGGACTTGCAGCAGGCTGCTGCACACTTTTATTCAGAACATATATAGCTAACACTCTTCATTGGAGCTAAGCCTGTCCTCCTCAGGACTTTTGCTATGGGCTAGATTATACACGGCGCTGATTCTGCTACTCGGAGATCGAGCTTTCAAAGCACGGGGCTGTCTTTCCTCAGAGCATCAAGCAAAGGACTTCTCCCTCTTGTGGAGTCAAATGTAACTGCACTGGAAATTTTAAACCACACACCCGCTGAGACAGACGTGACCTAAGACGGCAAGAGAAAGGTAAGTTTAATTGGCAGGTTTCCTTATGTGGTGGTGCGGTATGGGCCAGAGTGACGGCGGATGAGAAATAAGGTAGTACCTTCAGAACAAGCATACTTAGACCCAAGCACGTACTGTGTCATTGCAACCAGGTTCTGAAATTCTTCCGTGCTAGTGTAGAAGCACATCTAAGTGGGTCAGACCTCTTCAGCAGCTCAGTCTTGAATTCATAGTCATTACTCCCTAATTTGCCTTTCTTCTGTTTCTAACTGTCTCTTTGCACTTCATTTCTAAAGAAAAACAATTGCAGTTTTAAGGCAGTGTTCCTTCCTCTATTCTGGTCTCCTCACCTAAGTACAATGTTCTGGAACAACCCCAAGCAGATTTCTTTTCCCAGTGTAGGCTCTGCCTGGCCTCCCTCCAGCAGGTGTGGCTCACAGTTGTTTTTGGCTCTGTGAAATGAACATTTCTGAGCATTACATAAATATATTGCTGAATTAATCTTTGTTGTTTGTATGCTGAAGTATATTCAGTCCCACCACTTGACAGACATTCTGGGTGCCTAGTTCTTTAAATGCATACTAATGTCTGCTGTGGATTTGTATTGAATTGTAGCATGAACCAATTAGTTCCAATTTATTTATCCTGTCAGAAGAACATCAATTCACTATTGTTTGCTTTATTGTTCACCTCTTCTCTTTCAAAACCACAGCCATGTAAACCAAATTCCACTCCCTTCCTTTGGCTTTAATACTGACCTTTCTAGTTAGCTTATAACCAGACATTCCAGCTGACCACTTGTCTTTCCTGCTTTTCAATGCCATCCATTACATTAAAAGTGTGTTCCTAAACAAGTACTTCTAACTTCTTGTGCTGGTAGCCCAGGCTCCTGATCTACAAGACAAAGAAGTTATTCTCCCCTTGCTGCCTGGCATCTTGCTTCAATTTGCATTTTAGTTTCCTCATTCACCTTTAAAAAAAATTTTTTTTTTCAAATTTTCGATCTATTTAGCCACTTGCAAAATTGTAGCACATCACATAGATGCTTGGCTGCCACTCCTCATAAGTCAAACATCAACCCTGCAGAAAAAGGGAAGATTTACAAAACCTGTTGGTTTATCAGCTAGAGAGCAGGGACTTGCCAGGTCTAGTACCACAGATTCAAAGATTACTCAACAGTATTTCTGAAGTTCCTGTTACACAATAAAGGTAAATTTCATTAAAAGATATTTAGGAAGTGTCTTCAGTTACAACTCACAGGTGTGCTGAAGGCACTTTGTCCAGTAACAGAGCTGTGACCTGGCCCAGGGTCAGGCCATGTATCTCTCTGGTTGCTTCACACTTCAGTAACCTACCTGACACATGAAGACATTTCTTCACGTCTTTAGACAGGGAGCTCACACCAGCCCTTATGGCTCTTCAGGCTCATGCAAAGGCCAGACATCTTCAGATTTTCTGTGGTTGATAGTCTTTATCAACAACTCTTTTTTTTTTTTTTTTTTTTTTGAGGGGTATATTTATCAATTTATTTGTTAGGATTGTGACTAGGCCTAAAACTTTTTATGATGATTGTGCAATTTATCTATTTATTTTTTAATTATCTTATTTAATCTAATTAGTAGTTTAGCACTACTAATACATGTGTTACAGTTTCAAAGTGTTAGATATTAACTTACTATTAACAAATGAGTTTGAAAAAAAAACACCAAGAAAAATGGAGTGTTTTATAAAATACATCAGCAGACATCAAACTGATGCAGAATACAGTGGTTAGTGCTCCAGTATAACTGTGATGGCTTAGAGTGGATGCCTCCCCCAATAACTTACTATAAATCCGCCCCAAAGAGAGAGTAAATTCACTACAACTCAGAATTTGGAAAATCAGAGAAATGAAATTGTATTTTTACAGTTTAAACTAAATATAGTAGTATAGACAATAAACTATTACAGAATATAGTAACCTTAAAGAAGATGGGGATGAGGACAAGTGGTGGCAAAGCAACAAGCAGCAGCCAAAATACTGTCAGGGGAAGATAGTAGCAGGCACAGCAGAAGCAGCAAAAGGGAAGATACAAGCTGTACTTCCAGACATAAAAGTTCTTGATGCTCCAATGAAATGATATTAACTTATCCATTGTTGCCATTTTATGGCCTATCCCAGGAATGTTCACCTATCCACTTAGAGACTCCAGTAGTTTTTCACATCAAAGTTTCCCTGTTCCTAATTGTTTTTTTTTAATGTTTGAGCTAGAAATCTAGCTCAAATGGCCACAACCCACCCTTTTAATATAATTGCCATTGGTGCATCAAGTCATCCATCTTGTTAGGGACTATTAGTGTGATGAACAGGAGTCATCCAGGCTTCAGGTGTTCTCCACTCTGGCCATCCATTCTTCATTCCATCTGTCTCAGATGCTGGCTAGCTCAGAGGTTTAAGAAACAGTGAAGTGTTTTCTCAGTAAATGGGATGGAACAGGACTCTTCTACAAATCAAACTGTTCGAGCCACATTTTCTGCAAATGAGTTCTTCAACCCTGTCCGTCCGAGGGACTTTGCCATAGCCTCCACCATCCATAGCTGAATCTGATGCTGCCAGTGCTGCCACTGCAGCCCTCTGCAACTGCACCCCCACGGGGGGGTCCACCACTTCTACCCTTATTTTCCACTATCCTATTCGGTACTAATGGGAATTGAACAGTTTCCTGACTCCACACTTCTGGGTCAGTGGGGCATGGGGCATATCCAACTACTCTTTCCACTTTCAAAGGTTCCAAGGCAGGACCTTTTGCTGCTGGGTGAGCAATCCATCTGCCCGGTGCTGTGGTCTTGCTCCCTGCCCCGCTATGGTTGGAGGCTGTGTCTTTAACCTCTAACTCCCTCCTACTGCCCCCAGAGAAGCTAAAATCCTCACTCATAGCCTGTTTATTCCTACATTTCCCTCTCCTCCAAACTACAATCAGACCTCCAATAGCAATCAAAAACATCAAACATACTAGGCAAACCACTGTGTAACTCAGCTTTCACAAATAACTCTAAAGTCTCTGACACAATGTGCTGGTTTGAGG
>WBNM01039175.1:308606-338085 GCA_013399055.1 Ramphastos sulfuratus | reverse complement strand
CCTGCCTTTTTCCTTCTTGGAATACACTGCTTATGGGCTTGGAGGAAATGGTCCTTGAATACTGACCAGTTTTCTTGGGCCCCTCTTCCCTCCAGGGCGTTATCCCATGACACTGCCAAGGAGATCCCTGAAGAGAATAAAGTCTGCTCTCTTGAAATCCAGAGTAGTGAGCTTGCTTCACACTCTCTTTAATGCCTACAGGATCTTTCCAGGTTGCTACAGCCAAGGCTGCCCTTAAGACAAGATCCATCAGAGCACCTTTTTTCTTTTGAGTTCCTCTACCACCTGGAGGAGAAAATTTCTGTCCATGCATTCCAGCGACCTCTTAGATTGCTTGTGCCCTGCTGTGTTGCCCTTCCAACAGATATCTGGCTGGCTGAAATCTCTCATAAGGACCAGGGCTTGTGAAAGCGAAGCTGCTCCTATTTGCTTATAGAATCATAGAATGGTAAGGATGGAAGAGACCTCAAAGATAATCTAGTTCCAACCCCCTGCCATAGGCAGGGACACCTCCCACTAGTACAGGTCACTCAGGGCCTCGTCTAACCTGGTCTTGAACGCCTCCAGGGAGGAAGTATCCACAACCTCCCTGGGCAACCTCTTCCAGTGTCTCAGCACCCTCACTGGAAAGAACTTCCTCCTAACATCCAGTTTAAATCTCCCCTCTTCCAGTTTAAACCCATTGCCCCTTGTCCTGTCATTGCAAGAGGGCCTCATCCACTTGGTCTTCTTGGTCAGCTGTCCTGTAGCAGACCACTCACTATGATGTCACTTTCCCTGGCTTTCCCTTTAATTTTCACCCATAAGTTTTCTGTCATCTCTTCTATCCTCAGGTGAGCTCCATGGAGAGTTACACCCTCTCCCCTCCTTCCATGCCTGTCTTTCAGCCATGGAACGGGCTCCCCAGGGAGGGCTCCCCAGGTAGGTGGTTGTATCATCAGTCCTGGATGCATTTAAAGGTCATCTTGATGTGGTGCTTACGGATATGGTCTAGGGTGAACTTTGTGAAGCAGGGATAACAGCTGGTCTTTTCCAACTGGAATGTTTCTGTGATTCTGTGACTCCTAAAGATTTTATACCCATCTAATCCAACATTCCAGTCATGGGAGCTATCCCAACATGTTTCAGTAATGCAAATTACATCATAGACCTGCAGGCATGCGCACGTCTGTAGTTCTTCTAGCTTGCTCCCCATGCTCCGTGCATTAGTGTAGAGACATTTAAGATGGGGCTCCATTACTGACTGGGGTTCCCCTACTCTGCTCTTCAGGTGCTCTCTTCATAGCCTGATGTCTAACTTCAGGCTCAGGGTACTTACTAGTGTGATTGGCTTAGATGCGGGATGGATTGACCACCCCTTCCCCCAGCATCACTGCCCCTTCCCTTGCCATCAGGGGAGACTGTTTCATATTGGTTTTGTATATATTTCATTTTATTGTTATTATTTTCATTAAATTAGTTTTAGTTCTATTCCCCAATCAGTAAGTCATTTTCCCTTATTTCCTCTCTGTTCACTTTTGGGAAGGGAGAGGGTTTAATAAAGAGTGGCTGTCATTTATTTAGTGGCCAGCCCAGCCCTAATACTTAATTCATTTTCAAAAATGGATTTTTATTTTTTTTAAATGAACCCAGAGTTATGAAGAAATTTGTGCTTATGTTAGCCATTTTTCACCTGAATATTGAACCTAAGGGAAAATTCTGTATTTTCATAATGTGAAAAGTTGTACATGGCAATTTTACTGCCAGCCGTTAGTCTAAAAAATGCTGATTAAATCCCCCTTGATTTAAAGAAAATACCTGAGTTAAAATACCAGAATTTAGTTTATTTGGAGTTTTTTTTGTTGTTGTTTTTTTCTCCTCATCTGCTTGAATTGCAGAAATTTAGATACATTGGCACATGGCCCTCCATCAGTACTGTGTTCTCCTCTGACCATAGAATTATCCTTCAGTAAACCACAATATATTCCCTTTCCCCACCAATAGTGAAACCTGAATCATTTGAGGAAAGTTGTTGGTATCACCCTCCACTCACGCATATTAATGCCATAAACCTTGGCAGTAGTATTTCACTGGCAAACTAGTAGCAAATTTAGTACTTTAAAAATAATAATGAAATTACTTCAATAACCAGAAATACACTTTGTTTACTTACTACAATTGATAAATTTGGGCACAGCCCAAAGTCAAACTGGGTCTTGTTAACTCTCTGTCTTTATAGCATCGATGCTTAGTGGGAAAGCTTTTCCTGAAGGCTTGGAAAAGCACAAAATTGTCCTCAACCTACCCTTGTAAAAGATTTTAAGTTGAATGTAGCAGTCACTTTTATAGTTGCGTCTCAGTTGGCAATCAAATACCACGCTTCTGGCTCAGATGCTACTCCAGCTTTATGAGTCACAATTAAGGATCACATTGCTACAATCACTGTTGCAAAGTTGTGTGGGCAGAAAATATTCAATAGAAAGTCAAAGTTTCATTTCTGTATGCTGCTTCTGTATATATCCTTTGTCTAGACAACATAGTAAAACATGTAGTTGTGGTGGTTTGAGGCTAATTGGAATATTTTACTGAGAGAAATTAAATCCTTAGCTGTGAGAAGAAAGGAAAACACCCAACAATAACCTATATCACTCATTCTTCTGCTGAGAAAAACAGCTAGTCAAAATATAGATAAGACACTCCTCACACACTTCTCAGTTCTGCTCCTTCTCTCTAGCAGTCTATGGTTCCATCTGCCTTAACTCTAATCTGACCTAACCCTTTATTTCCCCTAACTTCCTTGTCATCTTTTTGACACTTCACCTCAGATCTCTCCATATTTATCACGTGAGATATACAGGGATTGATCTGGTTATTTCTGAAGGGAGGGAAAGAGACGGAAGCCAGGGGAGGGAGGTTTGGGTTGGGAGCCTCCTGGCAATCTGATTGTTTTGGAGGGATTTTGTGTTTCTGTATTACTTTTCATTTCTATATAACTGTAAATATTTGTTTGTATATACATACATACATACATACATATATATATATATATATATATATATGCATGTGCTTGTAAATTGTGCTAAGCTGTAAATGTAGCTTCATTCCTTAACTTCCAGACAGCTGAATCTAGACTGAGTGATTTCATTGTGGGTGTATGTGGGGCGGGTAACTCCCAAACCATCACAGTAGTTCACACAATAGATTTAAAATAAGGTGATCTAAATGATGATGGTGAAATTGTCCTTTTAGCTAAGCAATGATCTCAAAAATATTTGTTCTTTCTCTGATCTCAAGAGTATCGGCTCCTTCTCATCACTGGAGTTAAATCTGTAAACTGTCTTCTTAGAAGATCAAAATTGAAATGTCCTAGTAGGGTGCTCAGTTTGACTAGAAGAGAGCAACAGCAGCATTGTTGTACACCAGAAGACTAAAACAGAAAATAAACTAAATTCATGCAACATTCAGCTTTCTATCTGCATCAGTTAAAAGTGTAAAGCAACGCTGAGATAAAGAAAACTTATTTTTCATTGTCTACACCCTGTGGCTCTCAAGTGTGATATATTTTCCATGTACATGACACTGCTTCTACTCACTGTACACAACTAAGAAATGATACTTGCAGTAAACTTTCTGCTGCTAGTTCTAAAAGGTGGCTTGGTTTCTTATTAAAAAATATTTATGTACATATTTGCTATTACAGTTCCTCATATTCAATCAACAGAGTGATCTTCATCAAGACAGCTTGTATTTATCACACTTCCTGTGCTTAAATCGTATGTCACCCAATTAAGTAAAGTCCAAGGAAATTCTTGATTGATTCTGAGGTTAACAATATGGTTAGCCAGCAAGTCAACAGAAACTGAATTCATTAACAAATTCACTTTTATATAATAATTACCAAATACTATTATTTTGATGTTTATTTTCTGTAGTCTTTGGTTGGCTTAAAATGGCAATAGTAATTTACTGGTCACTATTTGTAATCTAACCAAAGCACACCGACATATTGAAAAAGGGTACAAATCCCCAAAACTTCAGAGAAATTCTTTTCTGACAGCAAGAGTGAAATAAAGCATGGCTATGATATTACATCATCCTGTATCTTCTACTGAAACTCTAAGAAGTTAAGCCACGCTGTTCCTTACATGCTGCCCCTTCCCACCAGAGTAAGGATAATGGCAGTGAAAATAATAAACCTAAGATTTTTCGCAACAACCTCTAATCACTTTCTCTCACTCCTCTGTCTTGTATGAACAGGAAAAGGATCAAACCAAACTAAAATAAAATTCAAGGACTATTACTACAGTTGTAAAACTGAACCAAGAAATTAAGTTTTTCTTTCTTGGGTATTTGCATTTTGATACGTTCTGTATTTCATGATCATACACTGTTTTTCTCACAGCTTTCTGCCTCAGTAAGAAACGACCATGCTCTGGGCATAAATGGGGGTTACTTCATGAAGGTTACTGTTGCTTATTAGACCGCTATCATTATTTCTGGCAGAAGTGGCAAAATGTGCAATCAGGAAACCAGACATTATCATAAGGGCTTTTTCAATTAAATAAACTATTACTACCTAGAAATCGATCCTAGATCCTACCATAGACTTGATAGAGAATACTGCACATCCCCAAAAACATATTTCTTTGAGCTGGCCCCAAATTGTCTATTCTCTGATTCTGGGACTGTGGAACTGGTTTTAGATGTGGTTGTCTATTTGAAGAATGATGAACATTCACAACATCAAACATTAATTTGTAAGAGTAAGCTGTGTCATGAACACATATGACTTACATGATGCTGATTTCCCTCCAGACAGGGGTCAGTATCTTAAATTGTGTGCTCAGATCATCATATTCTTTTATTTTAGTCCCTATGCTTGGTGGGCATTGAGGATTTGGAGCTTAGCCTTGTAATAATATAACTTCCTGGACTTTCTGATTCTCACTGAAGCCTTTAACCCCCAGCTAAGTGCTTAAAATTCTCAGATGGATATTTTTATCTGTGATGTTGGTAAAAGGGAAGTATTAACTTCTCACTAGTTTGCATGTGGATAGACAGGCTCGTAATACCGATCTATAGATCAAGACAGAGTATATATGCTGCTAGTGCAAGAACCTGTACTAGGTACTGAAATGGCATCGTGTCATGTAGGTAGTTTCCTGTGCAGTGTATAAATACAACCACATGGACAAAGAGAAGACCTTATTCATAAAACTGTTTGGAACCTGAGAATTTTTAAGCATTGCAGTTTCTGGAGTATGTGCAGAGACGCTATATCAGGACTCCTTGTGAATACTGCTCTTTGCTTCCAAAGTCTTTCAACCAGCTGCATCCATCTGTGCCAGCTCCTATGAAAATTATGGATAATAACCTCCTAGCCCATAGATGGGTTTTGAAACAAAATTAATAGCAATGTGTAAAACTATATGATAGTGGTGAGACCCACATAAAAACTCTAGTAGAAAGCAGTAATTATATTTGGTACAGACTTGGAAATCTGGACAGTTTCTACCTCAGGCCACTCTTTGTGTCAGAATGATCAGACAAAATATCCAAAAACTCTTCAGTCATCCCAGCCTTCTCCTATGGTTTAAACAAGAAAGAGTCTGGCAAAAAATAGTAAAGGATCATCTAGCTAAAGACTGTAGCATATGATATATAGAAAGCATCTAGCGAAGGTTTACATAAACAAATTAAATTCTACTATTTATAATTCCATATTTTTATCTAATGGGTAATATTACCTTTTTTTTTTTTTTTCTTTTTAAATACAGAGGACTTTACTATGTGGTGTACAGGAGTGTTATGGGAAAGGGTACGGTTAAGAAACAATTTAGCAAAGATCTCAAAATACCTTTAAGCTTAAGAGTAACAACTTTTTTTTCCAGGGGACTTCTCAGGGTTCCTCCAGAGCCTTCTCTTCTCTAGGCTGAATAACCCCAGTCCCTCAGTCTTATAGCAGAGATTTTCTGCCCTCTGGATCATATTTGTGGCCCTTCTCTGGGCTCACTTCAACAGCTCTGTGTCCTTCTTATCATGAGGACACCAGAACTGGGTGCAGGATTTGTGGTGGGGTCTCACAAGATCAGAGCAAAGGTGAAGAATCACCTCTCTTGATCTGCTGGTCAATCTCTTGATGCAGCCTAGGACACGATTTGCCTTCTGTGCCACATGAGTGCACTGCTGGCTTATGCTGAATTTCTCATCAGTCAAGATACTCAAGTGTCTTTCTTCAGAGCTACTGTCAACCCACTCTGCACCCAGCTTGTATTTGTGCCTGAGACTGGCCCAACTTCGATGCAGGATCTTGCATTTTGACTTGTTGAAGTGGCACTGGCCCACCTCTCCTGCCTGTCAAGATCCTTCTGGATGGCAACTCTTCCTGCAAGTGAGCTCGGTGTCACGGGCAAACTTGCTGAGGGTGAACGTGATGCCACTGTCCATGTCACTGACAAAGATGTCAGACAGTGCTGTACCCAGTACACGTCCCCGAGGAACTCCACTTGTCACAGGTCTCCACCTGGACATTGAGACGTTGTTCACAACCCTTTCAGTCCATCCATCTAGCCAGTTTCCTATGAGGAGTATATAGCATACTCCTTAGCCTATAATTAGTATTGGAGGAGCAGTATAAGATCAAATTAATACAACTAAAATAGTTTATATCTTTGAGAATTGTTAGTAGTGCTGTATCATTCAGACATATACAGGCTTTTACTCATTAGTAGTTCAAACATGTTGTATGTTAGGTCCAACCTGAGCTGGTACCTGCTTATTGAGTTGTACAGCATCGTGCAGATTTGAGAGTAATTTGATGGTTAAAACAGTCTTTTTTTTTTTTTTTTTTTTTTTAAAGGGATATAATACTTGGTAAGTTGACTAAAATTTAATGAAGAAATCAGAGTTCTGTCAGAGTTTCCTTTTTGCTCTGCAAACCATCAGGATATTAAGGCACGATCTTGCCCTTGCAAAGAAAAGTAGTTCAAAGTACATTGGATTGTGCTACTCATATCCAAAATTCACTCTGCAGACTAGTTTTTGTATTGGACATTCTGGCTGTATTAGTTGAGAACTGTTCAGAAGACTACTTACTGACATGCAATTAAAGATAACCAAGTATGGCAAGTTTGACTTTGATAACATCTAATTTGCAAATAAATCTATTTAATTTATCAAAGACTAGATATATTTATCAAAGCACCATTTTGGTAGCCATTATAAAACCTGTTCTTAAGTATGTTCAGTTAGTTTTGCAAGAGTGACTACTTTAGCACTGTCCATCTAATTTTTTTAACTTATTCTAAGTGGTAACCACAGTAATAAAATCTGTCCTACAATGGTAGCTAAGGTGATACTATTCTTGTCTTTTTTAATTATTAGAGGTCTTTTAAGTTGTGGTGAGAAAGAGTACAAGGATATCCAGTGTAGAACGTTACAAGATGGAAAGGTACAGAATCAAAGACTTGCCTGAAGGCACTAAGGCCCCTTGTTACAGCAGTTCTTTCTACTTGCACAATTAGAATACTTGTTTGAGCCTGATAAGATTTCAGTGCATATCACACTTATTTCTATTTTATATTTGTATCTTGTGACAGCACTTTTCATATGGAATGCACAGGGCTAATTTACTCATGTCATAATATGAGTAAGTTGCTTGCTGTCTCTTGTGATAAACTCTTGTGCATTACAATTACTCTCCTTGTATTACAATTATTCTCCTTGTCTAGTTACACCAACAAGAATCTTTGACTATAGTAAGTATCTTATCTTAAGTATCATCTAAGGAAAAAACCAATCATTTTCAAGTGAAAAGGGATGAGATAGATAAAGAAGGAAATTATTTAACACATTCGCATTGCATTTAGACTTTCTTGCCTTCTGCAAAGCACTACATCTGTAAAACAAGAATTTGTTCTTCATATAGCAGCTTTCAGTAATCTGAAAAGACATCTCCTAGTACATGCTCAAAATAGAATATAACAGTAAGTTTCTGTTAAAGTTAAAACTCTATTCAGGTAAAGAAGAAAGGAAACAAAATAAGATGTACATTGCTAGGACTTCAATTATCATAGATAAGATGACAGAAGCTACTTATACCAGTTTTGTGGACTATTTATATATGAAAGTCATTGCAACTTTTTAGCCAGTTTTTAAAAAAAAGTCATTAATGAGTAGTCAATTCTTAGGCAGAAAGCATATCCCATAGTAAGACTGACCTAAGTCTATAATGCATAAGTGAATTAAATCTACCTAAAAGAAAAACTAGGAAATCCCTTTAGGAGAGGAAACATCATGGTAAGATAGAAGCAACCTATGAAGGACTTGCCCAGTTTTTACTTCCCTGTGTATAGGAGCCATAGCTCCTAGTGGGAGAACAAGGTAGGATTTCTACTCTTTTGACAACAGACTGCTTTACAAGGCAACTGCAAGTGGAGAAACGTTAACATAGCGTCACAGTCTGGCAGTTGTCTAAAAATATTCTTTTTCCAGGTTTGTGTAATGTTCTAGCAACTGCAGAGATGCAAAGTTATGTATTTATACAGATGAGACTGGAACTTTTGGAAATATAAGGTAGATGCAATATGTAAATACTAAAGGATGTGTAGTAAAGATTCCTGAAGATGACTGTAAATACTTTTCCCTCTATTTAGGTAGCTTGTATATGCAACGTGTATCTGCTCGTTAAGAGACAGACAGAATGCTGAGCATACCCTGAAAAAGATGAGTATTTTCCTTTGAACCTCAGAGATTGGCGTGCATAAAAGAAAGTGATGGGATGAATGGGATGATAGGCTGGCAGGGAGGGAGCATCCAAATTCCCTTCTGGGCAACACTACACAGCTTCAGGAAGAAACAAATTCCCGGAAAATAGATTCTTTTATGGAAGAAGTCAGAGGTGTGAACACAAACAAACTGAAAGAACTGTGAAAGACTGAGGAAGAAGCAGAAACTAAGAAGTTGTAACCCCTGCAGTTTTCAAGATATGATCTATTATTGACACATAATCTTCACTACCTAAGGGGAGAACCTGAAACAAATGGCACATGCAGGTTGTATGTTCCAGAGTCTTCTGAGCCAGAAAACTTTGACAGGAACCTGGGGTCCTAGCAAAGCTATTACCACAACCTCTGAAATAATGAAACCCATTTCATAATCTATAGTTTCCAGAGATAAAGACAAAAATAATTTCTATGGTAATGTATTTGCATATGTACTTACTTCTTAGGTAATTCCTGTGCTTCTTACAGGTGACCCAGCAAGCTACCCAACAAAATTATCGTAAGAACGCTGGTGACTGCATGAATTCCTGTGTACTTAGAAGTCAGCAGGAAATCTCCAAATTCAAATTTACACATCCCTTAACACATGATGTGTGTTGAGGGATCAGAATCAAATCAAAGCTCTAAGTTGCAGTATCAAAAATCGCTAAACAAGCCAAGTCTGTTTGTCCAACAAAGTTAGGGAAAATGTGCATTAATAATCGAAAATGGAAAAAAACACTATAGAAAATAGATTCTGATTAGTGGAAAAAGCAAGCTTTACCTAATGTTCTACGTTTTAGTGATGGAAAGCTACACATTGTGTAATTCTGATGTTTATACAGTGTGACACTTTACTTCCGCACTTGTCTCTTTAATAGGCTTTAAATGAATAAAATATACTTTGCCACTACAGTACAGTGAAAGTTTCCTAAATCATTATAATCCTTAGAGAAACCTGAAAGAAAAACTGGGTAGGCAAGCTCTGTTTTATTTACAGTATAATTAAAGCAATTATTGTAGTTGCTACAGCAGTCTATCTTTTATAATTCTATAGTTGAAGTGAGATCTTGCATAAATAACAGTTATCCAATGATTAGAGACATTATTTGTTTTTATAAGCCATTGATAACCTTGTAATTTACAAGAAAAGCAAACCTACAAATCAGTTTGCAAAGGACATCAATAAATATTCTAAATAAATAATGTATCCAGGTACAGGCTCAGTGGATATTTCTTTTATATAATAATATTACTGTATGAGTCCACATGCATGTGCAAAAATACTTACATTTTAAATGTTATTTTTACACAAATGCACAAATTTCTGTTTTTTCTATTTAAATTGAATAGATACCTTCTTCCTTGATGGACTCTGTGTGTGTTTTTAATTACAAAAGGTAATTTTGTATGTACTTGATAGTTTAATACTTTAAATAGTTTAAAAATCTTTGTTTGCCTCTTCTGAAATGACTGTAAAATTAACAGAAACCTGGATTTTTTTCAAGTAAACATGTCCTTAACATGAAACACATCCCCATATGACTGCAGTCAAAAGTTTCACATATTGAAAGATAATCCAAGGTATGAAGGTTTTCAGGGTCTAACAATAACCTACAGAGCACTTGCTATTAAAAGTTCATGATTCTAATAGTTATCAAACTAGAATAACAAAAGGTTGTAATAGTTCCCTATCCCTGGGAAACTGCTGCAACGATATAACAGATACTGCTCTGGGTTGCCAGTGTACAATGCGTTTTATCAGAGGGTTATTATACTGCAAAAACTTCCCATCTGATAAATTAAAAAAGTGAGGCAGTTTTATAGAGAAGCTTCTATTGTGTTCAACTGAATTTTTTCTCAAAATGAAGATACCAGCTGTTCTCTGGCTTGCATAGAGAGCAACAAATATGTACATATAAAAAATAAAAATACTATCAGTCTTTTTTCACTGTCCCTAAGAAAACATTTCTTTTTCTTTATTAGTTCTTATATTAAAATTTCAATTATTCTCTGAATACTAGTTAAAATCTTTGATTGTAGTATCTAATAATAACAGAATATTTCAGGTACTGCTCCCCTTTTAAACAAATGTAGCTATTAAAAATTTACAGAAAAACATGGTTTTTAAACAGTGTTTTAGGAAATCTTGATGAGCATAACTGGTTTTATTTTAAAAGGTACTATTTGACAATCAAAAAATAGATTTCTGTCATTGAATATTGGAATAAAAAAATACAAAAGCATAGTAACCTTGAAATATCATTTTCCATCTACCATTTTTATCAACACTGTGATCATTCAGGACCATGTCTTTAAAATTCCCCACTTGGAGGAATGCAAACTGAATTTCTACTTGAAATGCCTTCAAACACAGAAATCCTGATAGAAATTTCACTGACTTTTCTTTCTTCCAATTGAAACAAAAAGGTTGTAGTGCAAGGATTGATTTTCCAGACCCCTGACAATACAGTACAAAGTTTTGTAATCTTTTTTAATGGAATGTCGACCAACATTTTATTTTTAAAAATGAGTTTTAATTTGATCTTATTACTTGTAATTCTTAATTGATTTTTAGTCTTTTATCAATTTTTCAGCATTTACTAATTAGCACAAGTACAATGAACAAGATTATATCAGTACTGTATTTATAGCCTCCTTCTCTTATTCAGTGACATCAACCTAGACAAAGGTACAGCAGTACAAAGAGTAAAATCAAACCTAACATTTCAGTTGAGTATCAGTTACTAAACTAATGCTGGCCTCACACATGAATGGTTAAAATTTTAAAGAATAAATCCTGAAGACATAAATAAAATTTTCAGTTATTGCTCTATTATTGGAATAGCCACCTGTATATATAGAATCATTACTATCCTGAAATCATAAATTGGTTTCATGCATTCCAACCTTCTTGTCAAGCATTAAAACTATTCCATGCATTTTTCTGGTCATGCACATTTGACACTTGCTACTCTGCAGATCTCTTTATGCATAATCTCAACTCCTGTCCATTTCCCCCTTCCCAAAATCTTAGCATTGCTTTTGTTTTAAAAACATTCCTTCTTCGTTCCTCTTAGATTACAAACCGCCCCCCCCCCCAAAAAAAAAAAAAAGTTCCTGTGATCAGGGAACAACAGAGGAAATACTCAATCTGTAAAACTTGCCCTAAAGTGTCAAGTATATTCCAAAGGCCAAACTCACTCCTGCATTCCTACCTAAAATTTTATCTGTATTAACTAGAAGCTTTAAATGTCTTTAATATTTCCCTGTTACATATTCTTAAATATCACTGTATCACAGGGACGTCCATATGCTACTAACAAGTGGCATTGCCTGATGATTCAAGAAAGGGAAGCACAAAATAAAATCTTGATATCGACAGATGTAGCTCTGAAGGGGAAAAATTAGCACCAGGAAACTGTCTCCTTCTCTGGAGACTTTCAAGGCTTGTCTGGATGCATTCCTCTGTGACCTGAGCTAGATTGTATGGTCCTGCTCTGGCAGGGGGGTTGGACCCAATGATCTCTTCGGGTCCCTTCCAACCCCTGACATCCTGTAATCCTGGGAATTCCAAGCATTTATTATAGTATTACATGTTATGTAAGAGTTGTCCAAGGAAGGTTAACCATACATCCTGCTCCAAGTGAGCACACTGTAACATTATCCTATAAAATGGTCCCAGCCTTCTGCAGATTACAACTCAATGACCTTCCTTAACTGTTCATACTTTCCTTTCTTAAAGTTGTCCAGCTGGTTTCTGTATCTAAAATAATCCATGGCAAAAAGTTCCACAAGCCCTATGAGGAGAGGCTGAGGGAGCTGGGATTGTTTAGCCTGGTGAAGAGGAGACTCAGGGGAGACCTTATTGCTGTCTACAACTACCTGAAGGGCGGTTGTGGCCAGGAGAAGGTTGCTTTCTTCTCTCAGGCAACCAGCACCAGAACAAGAGGACACAGTCTCAAGCTGTGCCAGGGGAAGTTTAGGCTCGAGGTGAGGAGAAAGTTCTTCACCGAGAGAGTCATTTGCTACTGGAATGGGCTGCCCGGGGAGGTGGTGGAGTCACCGTCCCTGGAGGCGTTCAAGGCACGTTTGGACGTGGCACTTGGTGCCATGGTCTAGTCTCGAGGTCTGTGGTAATGGGTTGGACTTGATGATCTTTGAGGTCTCTTCCAACCTTGCTTATACTGTGATACTGTGATAACACAGAATCAATCTTCTGCATTATATCAGTAAAAGCTAGCTGCCTAGCTGTCTAGTATATCAGACTTTTTTAACCTCAACTAATTCTGAAGACTAGCAGGTGAGAATTGGTATCTTCAAAATGCAAAAGTCAAAAGTCAACATCCAAACTTTCCAACTTTTCTTGCTGTTTTCTTTCATACTACGTAAGACTGCTGTTGATCTAATTTCTCTTAGTGTTTTATTTAAAGCCACGTGTGCTGCTTGGTCACAAGTTGAAAACTGAAAAAGTTCCTGAACAATACAGACAATACTCTGCAAAAGATAAACCTTTAAGCCCTTATCTCTTCACATAAAAGCACAGACTTTCTGAATAATATTGAATTTTCTAATTGCTGAAGAAGCCAAGAGACATATACTGCAAGCTACCTGAACCTACTCTTGTTTTTTAGATAGTACTACCTTTCTTATTAAGTGGTGGAGAAAAATGTTGGCAGAGAATATTCTGCTAGCAGATGGTACTTAAGTTGGAATTAAATACTGCAACAGTATCGTATTTGGACACCATTCAAGAATGAATGCTTCCATACAAGAAATGACTAAGTAAGCCAGGACTTCTCAGGTTGGAAAAGAGATGACTGAGTGGGAATGTGATAGAAGTTCATAGGCATGGATAGAGATTAATTGTCCAATATCTTTTCTAATAACAAAGCCCAGAGGGTATCAAACAAAGCTAGCAGGCACCATGTTCAACATTTAAAGTTAGTGTGTAGGTGAGGGCTAGTAGATGCAAAACAGACGTGTCTGGCTCCGTAAGTCTGCAAAGACATAAATTTTATCATAGCCCAATGTTAGAAAACGGATAGATTTTTCAGAAAATAAGACACTTAGGGAATATCAATAAAATCATCCAAAATGAAGATATTCTCATTATAATCAGAAAGGCCATATTAAGCAAACTGTGTCCTGTGCAGATCTAAAAAGCTATTTTCTGTTTGAATTATTAATGTCATGCAGTATTTTTGTGTTACAGCTCTATGACTTCATATTTGTTTAATTCTGTTCCTGATTCTGAATTATCAGATTCAATTAGACTCAACTGAAGAGTGGAATATACTTGCAGAATGTATGATCTGGTACCATTATTCACCATTTGCAATGCAAATAATCACACTGTACATACTGACCCTATTTATCATTTAAATGAAGACTTTTCGTAATCATTTATCATATAAGTTCTTCACAGACATTAGGTATTTTTTTGCCATTCTCCCATTACATGTTCTTCCAGTTTACACATTTTTGCATTGTCAATACTTTTTCTTCATCTCAATTATACTTCACTATTACCCTGAAGAACTGATTAAATTCTACCTCAACTTATTTCTAAACATAATAAGCCTTAGAATAATCATGGTGCTTTGTCATCTTATTTAAAAATAAATGTAGGCACTTTAGTCACCTTCAAAAATTGTATTATGAAGAAATTGTACTGCTATGCATTCTTATTTGGTACACATTGGAAATCCGCTCTATGAGTAGACTTCAGTCTTGAATTTTGTTTGCCTTTGCATTAATTCATTTTCTGTAAGTGTCATGGAAGGCCAAAATAAGCCACATTAGGCCTAAACATGTCCTGGCTTGCTGATGGGGGTAGCACCATGGGAAAGGAGGACAAAACTCTGTAAAACTCTCTAATTCCAAATGCCTTCTGCCGTAAGCAGAAAGGAGCTTCTCGAGTCCCTCTAGTGGGCAAGAACCTCTTTCCAGTTCTAATGGTTTATTGTTTGGATTATTGCTAGTTATTTCTCAAATGTTCTAGACCCTGTTCTCTGACCATTGCAAAGAACCTATTATTAAAAATTACTGGGTGGGTGGTGAGAGTCCTGAATATCAAAATTAATAAACAATATTAATTTTGAAAAAATAAAATCCTGTCTTGCATCATTAATACCCACCATCACACTGAGCCAAAACACTCACACTAAAATTAGTTTACTTTGCTGTTGTCTGTAATTCTCTGAACAGGCAAGGTCAGTAAGATTAAGATCTTGCGCAAATACAGGAATGTAGTTCTATTTTATTAGTAGCAATCAAATTCTGCCTTTTTGCCAAGGCACAGAAGAACAAATTCTAAAAATTCCATCAGCTGCATTTTCATGACAGAACAGAATTTGTCCAAGGGTTGAATAAAACGGCATCTTTGCTTGGGCCACGTGCCACATGTAAGCATCTTTCTATGGAATTCCACTGTCGTGTTTTTAAAATTGAAGCTTACAAGGTGTAGACAGAAATGAAGGTAAATTCATCCTAGAAACTTCACAGCATAGGGAAGGCTCATGCAAATAAGATCTGAGATAAAGGAAAACAAGAAAATTCTTTGTTAACTATGTTCTTAATGAAATATTTATTCAATAGCAACACAGGTGAACTTACATAGGAACATTTTTCTTAACCACATATGCAAGTGTTTCATCTAGTGTATTTTGTTGTGACCTATTGCAATGCTGAAGCAGCTAAACATTATGGAAACTGATTTCAGGATCAGACAATTTATATAGAATCTAACCTTGCTACGCAGGTAAATACTTGCCCTTGGCTATTACTTAGCCTGACCACAGGGCTTTCTGGAGACAGCAAAAGCTTTATAAGTGTCAGCTCATGGCTAAATCAATGTTTATGCATGATGTACCTTTGAATAGCAAACACTTGCTGCCTGCAAGCTAAACAATGTTTTTATCTGCTTGCCTATTTCTGGTCCTTCAACCACAGCACAGGGTGTTGCAAATCGCATTTAGTAACAATTATCTGCTAGAATTTCATGAAGAGGAAAGTAGCATGATTAATGAAAAGTGACACACAGAGATTACTTTGCTATGCTAGTCTCCTTAGTGAAGGGGTGACTCTGTTGAACTGAAGCCTGACCTTTGTTCCTTCTAACGAGGTCATCGTGAATGCTAAATGCTTGAAAGATTAGCCACTACAAATGTTCCAGTATTACTTAATGATGCTGCCACTAATGAACTGCAGGTAGCCAATTAAATATAATGATACAGTTTTCACCTCTGAAACAAAGGCTATATAAAAATCCCCAAAATGCCATGTTTTCTGTCAAGGTGTTTAATATACAACCTCAGAACTCACAGTAGAGCCTAAATCTGAATAAGCCAAATAGTCCAGCTTTGAAGAACCCTTTGAAGGACCACTGGATCACTGCTCAGTAGCTGTAACGTTTACATCTCATTTTCATCCCCAAAGATCAGAGTGGCTCAACATCCTGCACTTTGCTGCAAAGGTACGCAGCATTATTATAACCCTTGAAGTTTTCAAAGTAACTTCACTGGCACTGAACTAGTAATAGCTACTGCTTGTACCAAAGCAGTGTAAATGTGAAGTAAGCCTCAAGTTAAATAGCTGTAAAATAAAACCACTGGCAAGGTTAAACATATTCTCTCTTACAGTATTGACTCACATTAGCTACCCATTAACACAGCTAAATGTGACCAAATGAAACTCAGAATGGAAGCTTGAAATCAGACCTTGAAGTTAGAGTTAACCAACAAAACTCATCAAGACAGCCATGAGGAAAAACAGAATAAAAACCACTTTCGTAATTGCTTTCATGCCTGTTAAGACATCATTGGTCCCTGTGGGAACTACATTTTATCATCACATCAGGCAGATATTCCACAGCCTTTCTTAAACTGACAAAATAACTCTTCTGCCATGAATTTTTATTAAATGTAAAAGTCTGAAGACAAAATGAAAGAATGCATATATGTGAATGGCCATTTCCAACAGAACACTGCTGTAAAGGTGACTGTAACTTATGGGTTTGTTCTTCCTGAATCCATATAAATATATGCAGTAGACTGTAGGTTCAGTGAATGTGCCCGACAGACTTATCTTTTGTTTTGAGTTCTTTCTTAAACATCACAGCAAGCCTATGAGTGAAGTAGACATCACCACTGTTTTCCTTTCACAGCCTATAATATAATTTTCTCTATTAAAATATTCCAATTAGCTCAAAACAGCACAGTGAAGTTGATCACACTGTATATAAAACGCAGGACAAAACTGAGTCAGAAAAGTACATCCAATAAAACTCCCTTCAACCTTGAAAACCACGTATCTTATTGGTACTATACCCTTCAGAAAGAGGAACAACCCTGCTGTTTTCTGTAATGTCCCCACAAATTACCAAGACAGGAGTAGGGGTAGCACAGACTCCAAGGCAGTAATATTTACAGTGGAATTAATTAAATAGCATATGTGAAAGTCAAAGATCTGAGGCTGTAGTTTTTGTCCTCTACTAGACAGAGTTGGAGAATCTATTTCCATTCATCTCAAGGATAGGAGATGGAGCCATTTAGGACAATCCCATGCTGTAAGGACTATCTCCTCTCTGCTTTCAGTAGCAGAGAAAAGGATTAAAAGTAAGTATTGTGGCTTGTACATAGGAAGATCACATTGTAACTATCTTTCACACCAGAAAACAATGGAAGACTTTGAACGTGCTACATCTAGAGATTGCTCTATATCTATGCAGTATTTACTGTTGCATGACAGGTATATCAAGACAGTATTACACAGAGTTAAACAAAGCTGATTTTATGTTTTCCTGCATCAGCAAAGGAGAATTGCAACACGGGGTTCTCACGACTTGCCTTCCTAGAGGTCTGAAACAATTAATTCAAGCTTCAGGGAAAGTTTTGGTCTTTGAATTGCAATTCAAATGGAGAGAAACATTTTTTGGGACTCTTATTGCCAGAAACCCTATATGTTCAGAATGTACCTAAAATTAAAATGAAGGGGAAAAAAAAAAACCAAAAAACAAACAACAAAGCTATGGAGTTCAAGCTCCCTGACTTTTAAATTGTAGTTTTTGAGTGTATATCTAAGTTATCTCTCTCTTTTCTGATAATCAGACTGAAGTCTTTAATTGCAGATAAGAGCACAACACATCTGCGGTTTAATTCATATTTGCTTGTGTATTAGCATTTTGTACTACACAGGTAAAATTGCTGAGCTCCCTTTGCTTTCAAATCTACTAACGAAACCCACCAGACTACTAGAAATATCAATGAACAGATATCAAGGGCATATATTATTGTAGTTTGCTTTTACCTTAAGCTAATAGCCATTATAAACTGTAAGTAAAAACTGATAAATGGGCTATTTCATCCTAAATAAGCCTCTTCTAAAATACATGAATATTTGAAATCAAATTTTAATGGTAACAGCTTTGGAACTTTAATATTATCGACTTCTACTGAAGGTCTATTAAGATACCTTTTTGCACAATAAAATGTTGGAGTGGAAAAGTGTTACCTATAATAAAATCTAACTGCATATTAACAAACACTTACTCAACAGTTACTCTTTTTGGAGGACTGCTTGAATACTTTAATTCGAAAAAAATTTACATTGTTGATTATAACTGTGATATCTTGCCTCTTAATACGTTTTACAATTTGCACATAACGGTTCCAAAGGAACTTGTAAATGGCAGTAAATCATAAAATTCATTTTGCTTTGCATCAGTTCATTCATCCATGTTCCAACTAATCACCTCATTTCAAAATTCAATAAGCCTAAATACCTGGATTTATGACATTTTGTCAAAATTAACTAGGGAATATCAACAATGTAGAATTAGAAGTCTATTGCAACTTAAAGACAAGTACCTAGTTGAAAACAATTAAAAAGACTGCAGCAATAATTATATCCACAGTTTTAGCAAATAAAATAAATTAAAACTGATTTTATTTCTGCTTTGGGAGATCGCAGGAAACACTAAAAAGCTTTAATTTAGTCACTTAAAACAATGAAGTTGTTTTGAAATAAAAGTTTAAAGAGAATGAATTGAGCTTAACGTACTGTGTGGTACACTGCAGATAAACTGTATAAGTACATTTTTAAAAGTACACTATTCCTATATATTACTCAATAGCAACAACTGATTAGAAGGCTTTTGTTCTGACAGACATTTTGGTTCTAAATAAACTCCTGTAATGTTACAGCTAACAGAATGCAGTCATCCTAACAGATTAATAATGAAAAATATATGTGCAACTAATATTTAAAAAAGGTAGTAGCAATAGCATTTATGAAACATGCTGTCTTTACTAAGATTCAATAGTTTAGAATTCATTGTTTCTATGTCAATTACCTGCTACATTAAAAACATACCAGTATTAAGGCACCACTGCAGGCACGCTATAGCTTACTTACAAGATGTACAAGTTATGGAGATCTGCATTTAGGCACAGTATTAAAAAGCAGCTTTAGTTTTGTTTGCAGAAATAATTGTGGCAAATACAAATATTTTATTGAATAATTTTGCATGTGTTTTTCAGATTCTGTATTGCAATGTCTGCATTTAGAATGTTACTGATCTATGGGCAAAACTGCAAGCAAAAGGAAGAAATTGGCTAGGAGGTATGTACAGCTTTTATGCAACAAACAATTAAAAAGAATGGGTGATATAATTTCTTCTGAAAGGACATAAAACCTACAAAATTGTTACAGTTAAAAAAAAAAAATCTCTACAGTTTTCAGTTACCATTTAAATTATGTTCTCAAAAGTAATTAGATGCAAGACAACTAATGGTAAAAAGACACTATGCCATGCTGAATATTTGATCTCTCACTGTCAGTTTACAAAAGGTTGTTCTTTATACAGCCCATGAATCACAAAATCTAGCATATTTCTTGTGATTCATGTTAGCATTGTTCTATGATTAACTGGCAAATTATTTCCTTTCTCTTTCACAGATATGCCACTTTTATTTTTTTTTTAATTATCTGAATCTAAATGTGCAATATTCTTTAAATAGCTATGTATATACACTCCTGTATGTTATTGAAGTACTCTTAGAAATAAAATTAGTACCTTGCATATAGTCCATATTTCTGCTTCCCTTACAGAATAACCAGCCACAAACAATACCATTTTTTCCTAATATCACATTGTATCACCATCTAATGAACTGTATCTTTAACCTGAGCTTTCTGCCTTCTGGATATGAAGAAAAGACACATCAAAGTGCTCTAATGAGATCTATCAAACACTTCAATACTGCTTTTGAGAGTAACTGCAAAAATGTCTCAGTGCATAAGATACCAGTGTTAATCATCAAATTTGAGGTTCTGGAAAGAGATGACATTTATATCAAGGCTTCTATCAGGGTTTTGTACATCATATCAAAGTTCTAGTATGCTGTTTCAATACAGACATTTGCAAAAAACACCAGATATTGTTGCATGCTTTAATAATAAAGGTTTTCCTTCTACTCATACTTAAATCCTTTTTAGATAATGATACTGACTATTGTGAAAAGATCACTAAAACCCCGTCTTTTTAGTGCAAGAAAAGATATGCTGGCATTCAAGTTTGTATCTAGGCATATGCAGACATATGCAAATGAAAAGACCCTTTGGCAGTTTAAAATTTAACTCCCTGTTGTACATTTGGAAGGAAAAAAATTCCATATTTCCATCATCTTAATGATAAAAAATATAACCTATATTCCTTTGATGCAATGAGGTGAAACTGGTATTTGAACAATGGAAATATTAAAATGACTCTTCATCATTCTTTGCATAATTTAATTCAAATGAAAGTCAAATGGAGTTTCTAAAAGTATGCTCATGAACATGTTTAGAACCTGCCCAGAAATTTGTCCATGTCTTCAGGAATCTGTACAAATATTGTTATAAACATGTAATGTCTTTAAAATTCTGACGTCCTAAATTCCAAGTAGGTATGTTAGAAGTTCTGTCTCTTACAAAACTAGAATTAGGTAATTTGGTTTTAAACTGAGATTGGCAATCTGATTGAAGCATGCTTATTTTGGTGATTAAGCAATGTCCTAAAGAACATTATTGTAAACATCCTATGGGACAGAAAAGGCAAAGAATTGAAAGTTAAAATGTGGGGGTGTTTTTCGTTTTTTTTTTTTTGTTTGTTTGTCTGTTTTTTTCCTTTTTTTCTTAAATAAAATGGCAACTATTATGCAATCATCAAGAGATTATAAAGATATAACTCTTCACATTCTACATTAATTTTTCAGTGCATTCTCAGTGTAAATTTCAGCTTCTGAGCATAATGGTTTATACTAGAAAATGCATGTAATTAAATGGCTAGGAACATAAACAACATGTGCATTTGTAAGGCACTGTTCTTATTTCATTGTTCAAAGGCAACCTGCTCTACTACACAGCTGGACATACTCTACTGTGCAGCACATTGTTGAACCATTGATGGAGAGAGGCCAAGAAGGATTCAGGGCTGTGAAAAGGAGAAGTGGCTTGGAAACAGAAATGATAATCCTTGTGTTTTTCAAAAACTGTCCAGCAACTTCGTTCTCCTGTGATCTCCCGCTCAGTGGTTGATGACATGCTTTTAAATCCCGAGTGCTGCAGTTTCTCCTGACTGCACACATGCACACATTGTCACCGGTCCTTCCTTCAGAAAAAGAAGTGTTATCCCATTGTCCATTTTACAACAGGAAATGTTGAAGTCAAGATGCTCAGTGGACCAGGGTGACATTTATGGGTCAAGATGCACATTCAAATGCAAGCTGATTTTCACAGCAGGGATGTGAGACACAATGACACCTATAAGCAAACCCCTAAGCACTGGTTCTGAACAAGCTCTTTTTTTTTTTTTCCTTCCCTTCTTTCCTCTTCTCTTTTCCACTGGATACAGCATATCAGCTGCTTTCACTCAGGAGAAAATAACTTTACTTTGGGGGATTTCAGTAACATCAAAAAAAAAAAAAAAGAAAACAAGATTTTGGATTTCTATGATCTACTTGAAAAAAGTCCTCAAACTTTACTTGTATTATTTGCTCTGTTCAGACAAGCTGCACATAATAGTTGGACACTTTATGACCCAGATCATGAGATCTCTGTCATTTGGCTGTTAAATCTGGCTGCTTGGTCCCTTCCACAGGATGATTTTATCTGGACACTTCATTTCCATATAACAGACTACTGGTGATGTTCTCAGTGAAAAGTCTTGGTCCTTACCTAATTAATTTTTAAATTTTTTTTTTAAAAATAAATCAAGAGATCAGGAAACAAGGACAAAGAGATGTCTTGTAGAAATATTTCAATTTGCTTTTTAAAATTCAAATACTTAATTAAAAATTCTATGGGAAGTTTAGAAAAATAAAATATGAACCAAAATGATCAAAATGCTGGTAGTGAAGGAGAAAAAGATCACTACCTTCTCTTTTTTATAAACTGTTTTGATTGGGTGTTTATTAAAAAAGGCGCAAGCATTTCACAAACATTAATTTATAATCATTTAAAAAAAATATCAGATGGAATTGATTAATTTTATTGTAATGGGAAAGTGATTTACAAAAATTCTTCTATCTTTATGCTACCAGCAACATAACTTGTGTTTAACTCATCTCACACCTGGACTAACCTAGAACTGATTTTAGAATCAAGGGGCTTTAGTGTGCTTGACCAACTGAGGAACCTACTTGTCACTTTTCATAAGCCCCATATGAAACAAGGATCTTCATTTTCTCACTGGCTTTTTATGAACTCCAGGCATTTTCAACAAGTGTTAGATGCTTAAAGATTTTCTAAAATTTATAATTTGTAACCTTTAATATCTAGCTATACTAATAAATAAAAAAACTTACAGGTTATTTTTTTTCATACACATGTACTTAGTTTGAGGAAATTGTTTTCACTTTCATTTTTTTTCTGATATAGAAGCAGAAGTCTGAGCAGCTCATTTTCTAACTAATATTTCACAGCTTTTGATAAACTTAAAAGAGTTTTTTCTATTACCTTTTCTTATTTGACCCTTATCATACTTTTTCTTTGAAAACACTGAAATCTATGCAAATAATAATTCTGAGAGCATTACACATTTTGTTATCACTACTGAAACCATGTTTATTTTTTAGTCTATTTTTTAGCATGGAGGGATCTTTGCTAGTACGTGAATGTGGAACGCAGTAGCAGACTTATAAAAAACATGAACGTAAACTTTACCATATTCAGGAAAATCAACATAGTAAAGAAAATCTGACAAATTTAATTTAAATTAATAGAAAATTAAAATTCATTAAAAATATAATTTATAACTGGAAGGATATTACTCAATACTAATGCCACTTGCTGTATTAGAGTATTTTTCCTCCCAACATAGAGATGTTAATTAGTAAGAAACTCAAATAAGGATCTCATTCTGAGTGGGTGATATCATTACTTTCCCTAACAAAATGCTTACAGAGTATGTCATCTCTCTTCCTAAAATTACTGCACCAGGATACAGGGGATAATTATGTTGGCAGCATACTTCTTTTTTTCTTTTAGGTCAAGCAAGATGTCATGAGGAAGGTATTGCCAAACAAATTCCACGATGAATTAGATGATGTAGTATGCATGAAATCTAAAGAATCTTCCACATTATTAGAAGTCAAAATATCTCTGCATCAATTATACATAAATTGGATAGAGGGGGAAAATAGTTCTTTGTATACACACTCATTTCAGTAAAAACAAATCCAGTGTGGTGCTGGCAAGTTCATTGCCTTCATGGGAACACTTTTAGCAGAACAATGCTGGTCATTTGGAGCTGGGCCGCCAACATCTCTGCGTAATGCTTATTGGTATTTGAGACATTTCACCACTTGGCATCAACTGTGTTCAAAAGCCTGTTTGTAACAGTAGACTTTATTGTGTTGAGGCTGCACAGAATAGCAAAATTAGATTGCCCTCACACAGCAAAGTGTGGTGTGACTCAGAAGAATATGCAAAGTGATTCTACTGGGTTGGTTTTCATTTGTCTCCAAAACAAAAACTCTCAATCACTAAAATGTCATGACAAATCAGACGAATGGTAGCAATTCCCTCAAAACTGTATTTTAAAAGTTAAACCTCATCTGAGAAAGACCCACTAACAGATCAGGAAGTGTTGGATCATTCAGCCAATTAAAAAAAAAAAAAGGAGAGAGACAGAAAGCTAGACATTCTGTAAAAAAATAATTTAATCCATCAAAAAATAGTGTTTTTAAATTAATGTAGGTGGTATGATAATAAAATACTGAAAGCTACATCCTCATAGACACAGCTGATCTTGCTTCTTGTACACTGATACTGGATTGGTCAACTTCCACACACCTCATGAAGACAAATATTTCTATCATTCCATGTGGATTTTTTAAATAGTGGATGTGTTTAGTTATAAAATAATAATCCTTTTCAGAGAGATTCAAAATTGTTCCAAGTTTAGTATAATGAAGATATTATTTCCAGAAAAAAAACATTACGGATTTTCCTCCAAAAGTGCAAAGCATCCAGGAAAGTAAATGAAATTAAGGAAAAGATTCCTGTTTGCCCTGCATTAGTGTTTCCAAGTGTACATGATACAGACAGAAATTATTTTACCTCGATGCTTAACAGATCCTCCTCAAGATATAGAATATAATTAACACACATTTAAAAAGTGTATTTTCTTTATACCATCATTCAAACTCCCTAGTTTGTATAGTGGGAAGTTAGGGGTCAGTTTCTAATCACACATATGCTCTTTCCAGCCAGGTCAGTCACTCTTAGTTTATATGCTGGAGATCAGTACTGAACCAAAGCAAATGTAGCAAAGGAGAAGTTCCTTTGTTTGAACATAAGACCTTTAAGTACAATTTTAACACAGAAAAACATGTTTTCCAGCACAAAAACATGGATCTCTACTATAGAAGTAGCACTTTTTTGGTTTTACAAACTAATGCAAACTAAAATACTTGAAATACAAGAGTGACCCATTGCCTACAAACATTCTACACTTACAGCTTGTCTCTGATCTGCTCCATTAGGCATTTCTCAGGTTTGAAGTCCTATAGGAAAGTGAGCAGTTTTGTTTGGTATACTTTCTAACAAAGTAATGATTTTGCAAATCTGCTATTAATTTGTCATGTATACTATTGTTTGGATCTGGTCTGGTGTGATACATGAATGGAACCCCATCTATGAGGGATAATAATCAGAACAAGTATATATATATTTAAAAAAAAAAATTAAAAAAAAAAATATATGTATGTATGTATGTTATTTATTTCAGTAGTCCCAAAGAATAGCTTTTGATATCATCTTTACTTGTAGAAAGTGGCAGACTGGAAAGGGGTACAGGAAAAGCTTAGTCTTCAATATTACACTATTAAAGAATGTATTGCATTGGACTGCTTTCTTCAAGACAGATTTCTTCAGATCTGGAACTATAAATATCTAGACTTGGGAGAGGATGCAGATACATGGCTTTTACCATCTAGCTTCCAAGACAAATTCAAGAAGCTCAGTACTAGGGAGTATTAGAAACTTCAGCATCTACCCTTGTGAGCAAAGTGATTAGGAGATAAAAGAGGAAGCTGGTGACCACCTGTATGTGCTGGAAATCAGCCCTCATTTAGGACCTGACCACCACGTTTGTCCTACAGATCACTAGCATGAGATGTGATAGAAAATGCAGTGTAATGGAAATTGTCAGGGGTGAGCAGCAGTGGGGCTGCATTCCCAAGGCAAGCAGCTGAAAGGCAGCTAGGTCATCCCTTCATCTGCCAGCATGATCCCATAGCTGGATGTAGGTGGCATGGGCATTCAGGTGCCCGGGTCAGGGAAAGGGGCAGGCAGGACTGTGGCACCACTGAGGCAATGATTAAGGGACATGTCTGGGCTGAAATGGCAGTCTGTGGGCAGCAGTGAAGGGCACTGGGCAGATACAGTTAGGCTAGTAAGTGCCCACAGGGCCCTGACATAAAATTGTATTTGAAAGTACATAAAAGGGATTAGTGTGCCATTTGGTACAATTTATTCATTACAGCAGTGACCCAGGAGATAGAGGGTCTTAATTCAACACTTCCCTTGCCCTATGGTTAGCAGAGAAAGAGCAAAAGCAATGCCTTCTTCCCCTGGCAAGGTAAAGGCTACAGGTGTGCTTCTGAGGCATCAGTGCTAGCAGGTTTGGTGTTTTGTTTTGTTTGTTTGTTTGTGGGTTTCTCTTTGTTTTTTACAATCAGAGAGTTTTTAAAACAGAGAGCTGCCTAACAATTTCTGGTGTTCTCAGATGTACACAGCAGCTGAAGGGGGAACTTTATGGTAAGTTTAGTCTTAGCAATAAGGCTGAGGTAGATGTAAACACTGACTCAAGCCTCCAAATAACCATATGAGTTGTGAATATGAGAAATTAATTTAACAGAAAATGTCAACACTATTAGTACACAAAGAAGCAAGAGGTATAGGAAATAGCTGGAGTGGCCAGTAGGTTTCCATTCCACACCTTTGCTGTGACTACTCCCTCTATCAAGTTTCTGTAAAGCAGTAACCTCCTGGAAGAAAGCAAACAAGACACACAGAAGGAAAGCTTCATGCTGCCACACACTGTGTTAATCTCTTGTGGGCACTGCTAACAAACAGGGTGGTAAGTGGCATCTGCCTGCACACGGTTTATTTCAGATGACCTGCTGTATTCCTGTTATCGGCAGATCACTGCATACAAATAGTGATGGACAAATTTATATCAAATCACAGTGTGAGTGACATGTCATAGCCCAACCCCATTAGTGCAAGAAAGTATTTCTTTCCTAGGAAAAGCATCTGGGTTACATTTAGAGGAGGACAAGTCATGTATTACTATTATTAGACTTAATGATTTGGAAACTGAAAACTACAAAACTAATGAGAGAAAGGGTATGTGTGTGTGCAAGCATGCTTGCTGTCTAAGTGGTTTTCAAGATAGGTAGAAAAATGTGCTCGATTTGCAGACTTATGAGAACTCACCAGGGTGTCAGCTAGTTTCTCTCTAACTTGTACATAGCCAGCCTTATCTTGTATTTAAAACTGTAACTTTTTAACCAAAATATCAGCAATCTAGGAAACACTGACTAATCAGCATTTTTACTTGTAAACAACTTAATCGGTAAGAGGAATAAATTTATCTACTAAAGAAAAATTCTACTAATGTATCAGGTTATATTTTATTTGTGGTTATTTTACTTTACATCTCATTAGCTACGTCTGGTTTAGGTTATAAACTCCTAGAAGCAATAGTAGTGCTGTGTGAATTGAAAATGCTTGGAAATAAAAGAAGCCAGTAACTTCCTGGTCTGGATAGCAAGTACAGTAACAGGGGAATGAAATTATTTGTATAACACTACATCAAGCTAGGACAGCATGTTATTTCAGAAAGACTAACATGAGCATCCTCAATAACTGCAGTGGAAATATGATTATTTACAGAAGTTACTACAATATTTTATTTATAGCCTATTCTAATTATCACTTTAGTCTCTGATTTATACACCACTAGTATGAAAAAAAACCCAACAAAATCAAGAAACAAAAAGAAAAAACAAACAAAACAAAATGTTAAAAAATCCTTACATGTTTAATTTTCCTACCAGTTGCACAAACCTTTCCTTGTTACACTAGCAATTTGTATTGCCAGTCAAAGCCTGGTCTGAATTTTGTTTTCTGGTCACACAGACAAAGGTGAGTCTATCTCCTGGCATAACCTCCTAGCATCTTCCCTGTCAGATAAGGAAACAACAGCTCTGGGATGCATTTCTTTCTGAAAGGTGTACCTTTCGAGAACAGCTAAAAAAACACTCAGGAATGCTCGGAAAGTTTCTCCTGCACAAAAAAAAAAAATAAATCTGAACTCTCACAGAACTGTGGCTCCTTAATCTAAGGTTTATAGGGAATTTACAAAGGGCACATTCCCTTCTGGACATGCCTGTAATTCCCATTATCATCAATGAGGGTTATAAGCAAGTTGTAACAAAGAATAAACCCTTGTGTGTTAGCACTGCTCTGTTTAACAGTGTCTAAATCAATACAAATGATTTGACAGTTTTACTTTCAATATATTGTGACTCATTTGAAATTCAGCTTGCACCTAACTAATGAAAGAGTACATTTTAATCCTACTAATGAAAGGATATAGAACAGCTACTAGAGCCTGAGCCAAAGCTGACAAGTGAATGGGAAACTTTCACTTGACTGAGATAACTTCAGGTTGCTCCCTTAATGAATAACACACAGTTCAGCCCTGCTGCAGTGAAAAACATCGCATGCAGAATGCAATGCTCTTCTGATGCTTAACCTGGTAAAAAGACAGCTGCTGCTTTAAAAGACAGCTTTACTTAGCTATGTTTTCTGAATTCTGGAACACAGTATAACAACACACAGTACACTGGAGTTTAGAGAAAGAGAGGGGAAAATTACTGAAGAGACTTAAAAAATATTAGTTAATTTCTGATGTCTTGTGGACAGTATGTTTTTCTCAACACAACTTCTACTATATTTAAAAAAAAAAATTAGTAAGCATCAGGCTGGAATAAGAAGAAAGACCATGGACAAGACAACTACGAAAGAAAACATTTTTATAGGGAACATGGAGTTCTACTAATTTTCCAAACTGTCCCAAAAAAGAGACACAAAGGAATGCATCTACACATGAGATTAGAAAGTTAGAACAGATCTACTATATAAAGGCTCTCGTGCTGCGTCAAGAGAAAATCTCTGTCTTTTTGGATGCCAATAAATACACCTATTGCAGGCAGCACAGTGGCTCAAATAGTCTTAATAGGATTCTCCCCCAAGGAAACATGAATGTGGAACTCCCAAATAACTTTCTGTCTGAGTTTACTTACAGATGCAATGATGATCTTACAGTCTCAGTGCAATAGGGAGCAGGGTTCCATGAACTTGCATAACAATGTTCACAAATTCTGTACAGATGCATTTTTAACTAGACACTTTGACATCATCTGGAATACATAGAAGTACCTCTGAATTTTCAGTGGTAATCATACTTCAGTTTAAGCACTTAAATTACTGTTATTTGATGTCTCCCACTGGTTTTTAAAAGAAAATTATTGTAATACTAAAGTTCACAAACTGGAAAAGGAAAGTTGATGTTGCTTTTCAGGAAAGTAGTTACCAATCTGTGTCTTCAAAATGGAGTTCTCAGTTCAATTCAGTTTAAGTAACTGCTTCATTTCTTTACAATTATTTTATTCTGAACACTTCTTTTCATAGAGAACATTATGTACATGTTAGGAGGTCACTCTCTATAAATTATGTATAACAGAAATAGTAGTGTATAATAGCTCTACTTAAATAAATATGTATTATTTATAGTGTCACAGGTGAAGTACTAAAAGAAATGATAGTCTGCCAAGAATCTTATTGAAAAAAATAGTTTGTCCTAAACGCCGAACATCACAGTATCACAGTATCACAGTATAGCAAGGTTGGAAGAGACCTCAAAGATCATCAAGTCCAACCCACTACCACAGACCTCAAGACTAGACCATGGCACCAAGTGCCACGTCCAAACGTGCCTTGAACACCTCCAGGGACGGTGACTCCACCACCTCCCTGGGCAGCCCATTCCAGTGGGGAATGACTCTCTCAGTGAAGAACCTCCTCCTCACCTCGAGCCTAAACCTCCCCGGGCACAGCTTGAGACTGTGTCCTCTTGTTCTGGTGCTGGTTGCCTGAGAGAAGAAAGCAACCTCCTGCTGGCC
>WBNM01039175.1:0-308384 GCA_013399055.1 Ramphastos sulfuratus | reverse complement strand
GGATGGATCCCATCCGGTCCCATGGACTTGTGGGTGTCCAAGTGGCTCAGCAGGTCCCGAACTAATTCCTCATGGACTTCCAGGGCAACACACTGCTCCCCGACCCCATCACCCAGCTCAAGAGGCCACTTGTCCTGAGCTCCTCCCTCCTCACTGTTGAAAATTGAGGCAAAGAAGGTATTCAGGACCTCAGCCTTTTCCTCATCTTCAGTTATGGTGTTCCCATGCATGTGTAGTATTGGCTTTTATTCCCTTCACTATTTAGGTATTTTTAGTAAAATTGTAATAAAATATTTCAAAATAAGCACTGCATTATTACTGCACTCATTCACTCTAGGGCAGGTCTGGCATAAATCTATCACTGAAATCTTAGCTCTTCTCCCATTACATACAATGAAGCAAGTCCTGATGTCATTTATGTTACCTTTTTGAACTGGTGGAACTCCATGAACATTACAGGAACTACTGATCTACGCCAGATGACACAACAGACAAACGAGGCTTAGCTTTTCTGTAGTGGTCTCTCTGTTGTGTTTCTATTTCTAAATCAGTGTTGAAAGCTAAAGCAGTACATGCAGTATTTAATGTTCTAAAATGAACTCCAATCAGTATCATTGCCTTGTATTTATGCTGAAACCATACTAGCATTGTAACAAAGCAAGGCACTTTCTTTAGTATTCTGGCACTTTCTTTAATATTCCTGATGTTTCACTGAAAGAATATATACCCTGATTAATTTATCTCTAATTACACAAATTCTTTATACTTTCAACACTTGTCATTGTTTGTGATAAGAACAACAGGATCAATCAATCCAAAATAGGACTAAAGCACATGGTGCTGAAATTACATTACAGATCTCTTTCCTGTTCACAGGGGATTAATGTATCAGTATCACTTTGAAGTTTGGGCCACTAATAATCTTGAATTACCAGAAAACATAGAAACAAATTGTTTGCTTTCTTCAGTTGCTGCAATCATACTGAAATTAAAAGGTAAAATTTAGGGACATGCCCCTCAGTCTTCATATAATTATTAATGTATACTCATTAATCAGAAGTATAAGATGATTCATTTATCCAAATACTACAAATCTATAAATTCAGCCAATTTACTTGGAATTACAACAGCCATATTGGAGCTCTTAGTAAGAAAGCTGTTAGCTTTCTATATATTTTGTCACTACAAAAAAATCATGGCTTGATTTTTATTTTAGTGACAATCAACATTTCTTGTTGCTAATGCCCTTAGATGTTAAAGGGCTCAAGGTCTGTTACAATGATCTGCAGGTACTTCACCAAGTCTTTGGCAGATCTCTGCAAAGAATCGAATCAGTGGAAATTCACCCAGGCAGAACTTGATGTGCACATCTGGAAGTTTCCAGATCTGCCATCTTCAGTGTTCAGCCGATCACTTACCCAGTATCTAAATTAAAGAAATGTTCCATTGGTTCAAGGTGCCTTATTCTGGATGCCAACCACACAGCAAGATAATTGGTAGTTTTCCAGCTTGTTCTTCAGAGTCTGGCCTCAATAATTGAGAACAGTAATTTCTGAAGCACATTTGTAATTATACTGTTAGAAGTCATTATATCTGATAATCTCAAAGACTGTAACACATTAGTCAGTTCTTCGAAGCTGGTTACATAGGTAAGACCATTAAGTTATTTTGCAATGTCTTTTGGCATATGTAGGGAAGGCACTACTTTGCTACATTCATGTCAGTGAAATGAAGGTTTTGCTGTACACTTGTTTCTGACTATTGCATTCAACTCAGCATTTTGGTACTACTCCAATTAAACCACAGAGTCATAGAACGGTCTGGGTTGGAAGACAGCTCCAAAGGTCATTTAGTCCAACCCCCGCTACAGTCAGCAGGGGCATCCTCAACTAGACCAGGCTGCCCAGATCCCTGCTGAGCCTCACTTTGAATATCTCTAGGGATATTCAAACCAGCTCCCTGGGCAACCTGTTCCAGTGTTCCATCACCTTCATAGTAAAGAAGCTGTTCCTAACATCCAATCTAAATCTGTTCTTCTCTAGTTTAAAGCCATTGTCTCTTGTCCCATCACCACAGGCCTTTGTAAACAGTCTCTCTCCATGTTAACTCTCCATCTAGGAAGTCAATGAATGCAGGATAGCCATTTGACACTCGCTATTATAAAAACAGCTTCAAAAACCAGTAATATGAGAATCCAGTTTTCACATTCTTGAACAAGCTCCATTCTTGTAAGAGAGAATAATGATTATGTATTACATATCGCCTTCAGTGTTGTTGAATAGTGCTGTCTCTCTTCTGAAATTTCATCTAGATGCTATGAAAAAAAAATCTCATTTTAATCTTTAAACAGTAGGAGGTATGTGGACTAGGAGAAGAATTTTATTTGTAGTCTTGATGTTTCATGAGATTAAAATATTTTAAAGACTGATCTAGGTCCATATGGCAATCCTCTGAATAACAGCAGCTCAACAATTTTTATGATAGGAGAACATGGGTTGAAAATTTCTGTGAAAAAAAGCAAACCTATTCCCTCCATCTTGGAGAGCACTGGTTACACCTCAGGAGTTTGCCATTTCTAGTACATCTCCGCATAATCTGGTGAGAAAACAGGATAAAAATCACGTTGCTGATGACAAAATCAAATTAATTAGTTACACTGTTTCAGAGACGCGCATTTCTAAACCAGAGCTTTGTACACACGTGAGCATACAGCTAAACACAGCAGTGGTGCATGCTGCATATATGAGCATGTATGATTGGATCTGTTTTCTGTAGGTCGTCTGAAAACTATGTGTTAGGTTGATTCAATCAGACACACAGGTCTGTCAACCTTGAGGGACTCCATACTGCCCACCTCCTAGTCAGGTCTAGAGTTTCTTACTTACTCTCACCCCACCATTATCAAAGCAAGGCCTCGTCTGACATGTGTAACATCAAGAGTTCTATTTGTTCCTTGCTTTCTTGCTATCTTGAGTTCTGTGAACCCAATGTCCATTTCTTCTTTATCAAAGGGTTCCCTATAGCCAGGAAGCAGAGACCCCTGTGGTCCTCCCTTCCAGGTTCCACTACACTCTCATCCTCATGCAGCTTTTGATTTGATGCTGTGCCACTACCAACTCTTTTGGCATGGCAAAAATCTGTTTGGAAGATAGGCAAAACTGATGAATGTTACACTGAAAACTCCTGAGAGAGTACTACTGAGGTTTTTGATGCACCCACACCACCAAAAGTATATAAGGATAAAGCTCTACTATACACATAGCAGACACATACATCTCTGACCTATTTTCCTCCTTTCTTTTTAATTTTTGAACCAATAGGGTTATCTTCACTGACACTGAGAACATTTTCCAAAACCTGGAGCAGATATGATTCACAAATACCATTAGAAAATATACAGAAAGGTGTGTAGTTAGCCTGAGCAGAAATTCAACCAAAGTTGGAGAAATACATACTCAAGAACCATCATGCTGCTATCCTCACACTAAAAAGAAAGTCTATATAAACACCATTTTTTGTTTTGTTCATACTTTCTACAGTTGAATCTCTAGCTTATATAAGATACTTCCTTTTACATTTGTTTTCTTGTTCGCATGATTTCCAAGCCTGTAAACATACCAGCAAACTACTATATTGTATCTGACATAAACGTTAAAACATGGCATTAGAAAATTTGCAACACCTTTTACAAGGAGGAAATAAAAATGTTGGAATGCTAAGCAGTGTTTGCTACATCATGTGATGTTTCCACTCTTTTCTGAGGGGAACCTGATTTCCCTTGTCTTCATGATTCTGTCCTACTGTCTTGAAAACAGTAATCTGTAAAAGTAGCAGGATCACTTTCAACACAGTAGTGTTAATGTGCTGCAGTAGCATTAATCTTTTGTAAGACTAAGAAATTACCTCTTCTCTACTTGCCATATCAATATTGTAGCAAGTTCTCAGACAGTAGAAATTATGCCCCAAACAGGACTGCACAAATCCCATATGAATATGTCAAGCCAGGTTAGGTAATGGCTACACATCACTCTTAGCCATATAAGAACATTTTTTGGCATGGGTACACTCTTTCAACAAGAATACATATTTTAGAATTCAGGCTATTTACAGTATAGGTAATTGTTACAAATGTGCAGTTTGGTGAATCTTGTTGATGACCTTAAATCCCTAAAAATCTGAATTCATGTGACAGTTTCAGACTTACAATCTTTTCCTCCTACTCCTTTTTTCTTCAGAAAACTCTAGAAAAAAGCCCAAGAAGTTAAAGGTTTTTGGGTACACCTGCTTCAGGATAAGGAGTTGAAAATACAACAATAAAGACTCAAAAGCTGGAAAATGTAACAAATATCAATATGCATCTTGGGATGTTAATAGGCAATCTTATTATTTGTTCTCTAAATCAGAGAAGCCTGAGAACAGCAATTACTCTCTTTGCCAGTACAGTCATATTTGCAAAAAAAAATATAGACTGACAGGGCACAACAATATATTAGTTGAGGTAGATGCCTCTCTTTTACTGTATCTGAGGAACACATACTAAATACACTAAATACACATACTAAATGGAAACTGAAATGGTCTGATTGGAATTACTGTGTGACACCGTTTTTGCTGAAATAAAGTTGCTAATTGTTTGCTGTTCTGTAGATTGTGCAGTCTCTCAGTTAACAGCAAAAAAAGGCCTTTACTTATATGGATTAAGGAAAATGCAGTTTGGAAATCATGACATAATCATACATTACCATACAATAAATGCATTAAAATCTGAGATCAGTGTTTGTTGAGCTAAAATGATGCTTACAAAAAAAATCCTTAAACATCCATAGCTATAAAAAAGCAAGGCTTAATGCATTATGCATATTAAAAAAAAGGGAATAGACACAAAGTAGAAATAAAAAATATTAGAAAATTATATAGAAAATTTGACAAAACAAAAGGTTTTATCTAGTGGAAATGCTTTCTGGTCCTTAAATTCTGATGCACATAGAGGTAAGAATTTCAATATAAAATTGAGAAGTTAAAATTAGAACAAATTCCCAAATTCTTTACCATGAGAAGGCTGACAGCAGACATAATTTATTCATGCTCCAAACGAAAATTAATTTTCTCAGCTATATAATAAAATCAGAGCAGCAACGGGAAAGATCTAGATCAGTTTAGTCTGCCTACCAGTTTTTGACAATTTACTAGATAATTGGTGGTGCTTTACTCTTACTGTAAAAGCTCCTTTATAACTAATCAGAAACGATAATGTGAATGAAAAGTTTAAGAATTATGCTATTAAATGCCCTCTGAACAGTCTTTTATCAGTTTGATAGCCATTCAGTACACTGAAGTAGTTAATAGGAAGTTTAAAGAGCTTTACCAAAAAAAGGAATTTATCTGCTTGATAAAGCACTGCTGCAGAACTCCTTATTGCTGTTCAGAATGTGGATTGGCACAAGAAGAGCAGATTTCCTCCTCTGTTTTTAATATTTTATTAATTAAAATCCCCCAATCTTTCTTTGCTTTCATTAAGTGTGGAACAGTTTCATTAGTATAGAAACCACTCTAAGTTTCTGGCCCTTATAACAGTTCTCCCAAGACAGCAATAGTGACATATCAACAATCAGTATTCTCTATCCTAATGGTGGTTTTCAAGCAAGCCTCATAGTTCAGACGGGGGCAGTAAAAGCTTACACTATCCCTTTAAGGCTTTCTTGATGCCTTTTGGCATTCTTTTATAATTACAGCTTTTACTGTAAGCACTGTACTGAAGGCATTGTGCTGCAATTGAATCCTGTGAAATGATTTGAGATCGGTGTAAATGCCACTTTCTAAATGACTAAACTGTAGAACATTTACTTTCCTTCTAGAATACAAACACAACTAGAGCAAATATGCAATTAACTATCAAAATAAAATGCTGGTCTGGGAGATTCGGACAATTTTCACACAATTGCATTGCAATTTCTCTGTTCCTCTCCATTTCCAAATTCCCTCCAAGCCAACAACAGATCATGTTTTATACAGTTGTAAAAGGCATGTATAATATTAGGAGTTTTAAGAGCTAAAGATACAAGGTCCATAAGAGACAACTGTCTTAAAATATTGGTACTGGATGCACAAATGTAATGCTTCAACAGGTATGAAACATACTGAATGAGGGTTTGCCAGTAAGATGGCAAGGACTGAGCAGATGTGCTTTGTATCAAATGATTTTCATATTTCAATGTGACAAAATAGATGAGCCACATAAAGCTTAATTTCAGTTGCAAATTACAAGCTGGAATAAGTTCCAGAATAGTAAACAATTAGCTGCTTTATTTTCTTTTTAATAAGACTAAATTACCAGATAATATCTACTGGCATCAACTTGGCTAATAAAAATCTGTTTAATAGGATTTGCCATTTTTCCAGTTGCTATCATGATCAGCTTTGCATTTTGATTATCTTTAAACTTTGCCTCAATTTTCTCATAGAAAAGCTCTCAGTAGTAATTGCTTTAACATTTATTCCAGGTCAAGTGGTTAAGTATGAATAATGATGTGTCAAAAATGTACAGTAGTGCTGTCAATAGAGCAATTACCATTTAGCTACAGATTATTATGGCACAAGAGCACATTAACTGGGCACAGTAAACAGAACAACAAAGAAGGAAGGGGCAAAGGGACCAAACTGTTTTCAAAAGCTGCCAGTGTTATACAGTGTGTGTTACTGACAGATATTAGTTGTTACATAAGAGCAATTAACTTCACAATCAGCTTCACTCAGTGGCATTGGATTAGAATGTTTCCAATTAGAAGAATTTAGAAGCACATTTCTAGAACATTGACTTAATTTTTAAAAATAATCTCACAATGGCTTTTCCCTTGTACCCTTTGCATTGCTGTCTGGAAAGTGATTGCCAGCTAGCATTATGCTTAAATATAGCCCAAATCTCTGGGAAACGCACTAACAAAAATAGAGCATATGTCAGTCCGGTCATTGGTGATGGTGTGAATCTATGATTTTTTTCTTCCATGTGATTTTCATATGAGGAATATTCTGATTTGATATCAACTTGAAATCTAATGCATTACTGACTAACCTGAGGGGGGAAAAAAGTTTAACAGGAAGTTACAGTTTGAGATGTGTTATTCTACAGCCTCTAATAGCTACCAATCTTTTTCATATTATTCCTTTAATTACAGCAACATTAAAAAAAAAAAAAAATTCTGCCCACAAAAGCTGCTTGTTCAGGGATATCATTAAATAGAGCTCTAATACTATTAAACACATGAAAATTAGAGTCTTGCAGAGTGACCTCTCAAGAACTGAATCCTCCAAAAGCAAAAGCCATCTCTATTATTCGGTCTGCTCACACTGGCTGAAGAGCTAAGCAATCTTTAGAAACTCCCAAATTAAAAATGCCTGCACCATACAGTCTCCAACTTAAGAGTATTCAAAATGCATCTTGTAAGAACACATTTACATATATAAAATCTTACTTTCTTCACATACTGTTAATTCCAACTCCTCCTGTGCTCAACATGGAACAAGATGATCCAAATTAGGAAGGATTGCTTCAGTTGCCTCTGAGGAGTAATAAGAAAACTTTATGACATTCCACCACAGTTGGGTCTAGATGGAAGCAGGAAGGCACTACTTCCCCTGAGATATTTACATATGCTTCACAATTAGATGATGCTAAATTTCAACGTGGAATTTTACTGCCACTTCCATTAGCTTATCTCTGTATATCCATTACTACCATAGCTGAAGAGGTATTATGAGATAGGCTGGGCACCTCTAAGAAGAGCTGATAGTGAAAGCCACTTCCAGATGCAGGCTTTAGACTGCAATGTCCAGAAAACAAGTAATTTTGTTATGGAGTATTTCATAGGAGCTTACTACTTTAAGAGATGGAGAAGAGATTGAATCTTTAGTTTTACCAAAGCTTCATTATGTCATTTTCCAGGACATCAGTATAAAATATTTATAAATTAATTAATTCAGTACTACTAAACCACAATAATTCGTGGCCTTTAATTATAACTATTGACAGTTTTATCTTTGAGTAAAATTTAAACCAAACCTTCAGAACATGCAGGTGCAATTCACCCACTTTTTCAAGGAAAGCTTACTGTGATTTGAAAGCAATCTTTCATTGCACATGAATGAAGCTGAGTTTCCCCTGCTCCCATGCCCTTACAATCTCCTGTGATACACTTTCTGTCTCTCAATACAGTCTGAAACTTTCTTGGTCCTCATGAACTGCACGTGCCATTACTGCGTTCCTCCTCACAAAGTACTTGTAATAAGTACAGTCATCTGATGAGAAGCATCTTCAAAAACCAAGCAGCCTCACACACCATATTTTGAATCTTTATGAATACTGAAATGTATAGTTTTCACTAGTGAGCTTGAACATGCTGCCAACACAACTCACACAATGACACTGAGAAAATCAGACGTAAAGTCCATGAAAAGTTAAAATTAATATTTAATGTGCCTGTATACTGTAAACCATCAATAAGCAGTTTGTCTAGTGTCAATAAGCAATTTGTACCAGATTGTTTTGACATGTGTGTATTGTCCAATGACAGCTTTTTCTCTACAGTCAAGCAGCCTATTTTAACTTTCACAATTCTACTTGTCTGTGGTCTTTATAAATAACTTGAAAGACTGGGTGACTTCTAATAGCTAGAACATTAAAAGAATATGATCACTGATTCAGATTGAGGACTGAAGTACTCATACACCTGTGCAAAACATGAAGAAGGCACAAGCTGCTGTCCAAAGATCCATGAAAAAAAAAAATCTATCCTATATATACTGTAGCTCACCTCAGTTCATCCACACAGCCACAGCGGTTATATGAGCAATGACAGAAATTTCAGGTCAGTCTTGGAATTTACCAATGAATTTCTGTAATGGCTTGCTTCACTAAAGGAAGCAATTCAGATTTAATTCTATTGACTGAAAATTAATTAAAATAATCTTCAGTTTAATTATTATTCTCATCTGCATAATTAAAAAACGTTTACAAAATCTGTCTCATGCCTTGTAGAATCTTCTACAAAGAAACAATATAGAAACAGATAGAGGCAGCTTTAAGAAGACCTGGGGAGTTCTGGAGGAAGATCTAGAAAGATCATCAAGGTGACTACAAGATGAAGAAGAAAACAATTATTTAAAAGCATAAAAATAGATAAAGGTAATGCACTTCTGCATTAATAATCCCATATGTCATTGGGAAAATTTATACACTTGAAGATGACTCTGAACGTGCTTGTGTGTTTGCCTATGCCCTACATCCGTCTCTATTTTACAGGAGATATTCAGTGCTCCTTGAGACATCTGATGTTTCATATCAACTACGACAGTTTATAACCCAAGAGATATGAAAAAAATTCAAACTATTAATTTACTGTCCTAATAAACCGTCCCATTCAAATAAAAATACCACCCACATTAAAAGAGAAAAAATATGCAGCACAATGCTTAAATAGAGCAACAGAAGTAAAATATATTATGCTATACAAGGTAGCTGACTGCCCCACTTCATGTGTGGAGACAAACTCAACCTGTAAAAAAGCTTCAAACACTTAACAAAAATCTATATGATTGATTACTTCAGGTTAGTTTAATACATATGCAGTGGGAAAAGAAAAGAAAGGACTAGAAGCTAAAATAAAACCTCAAAAATTCATTAAGTAGAAGGTATCTTAGGTTTGCATATTATAAAGCAAATCAGACTTCTTCAATAATTCATTCGCTTAGATTTAGTTGTTTTAAGGTTCTAACTCAAAATGGCAGGGATGATAGCATAAAAATTGTTATAAATTGTATTAGAATTATTATTTGAAGAGACTATGTCTATATTGTTTGTATTTTGAACAAATTAATCTTTCTCTTTTCCGTAAAAATATATTTATTTGCATGCACTTATAAGATTTTTCTTCATAGGACTTTGGTTTGCATCCTTGTGAAAGAGGTTTCACTTAGAAACTGCATTTCATTGCATTGCACTGAACCTCTGATAGGTATTTCAATATTAACCCTTAACGTTCCTCCTCCCAGTGTCAAAGTCAAATACAAATGTATTTGTGTTAATCAAAATAAGTCAGTCAGGAATAAGTGTACATTAAAGGAATGCTGATAGAAATTACAACTAGAAACATGTATTGGATTACATTAAAAAAATCCACTAACCGATTTTAATAAAGAATAATTTGCTCATATTACATTATTACAAAGTTACATTATTTTTGTAAACTGACAATGCTATATAGTAAAGTCTGTGGTGGCATTTTAGTATGAAATGTTGCATCAGAAATACCAAGTCTGAAGGTCAACTCTTATTTTTAATAAAACCTCTAACATCTCCCACATTATTTTATTCTCAAATACATTAATAAAATCAGATATGAAGAACTGTGACAAATTATGTCTTTAACTATCTATAAACTATAGTTCAACAACAGTTCTTGCTCGATCTCCCTACAGAATCACTCATGTGAGAAGGTACCTTGGTAGGTTTCCAGTCCATCTTCCTTCTCAAAGCAGGACCTATGCTGATCTCATAGCAAACCTTTCAGGGCTTTGCTCCCACAGATCTTCTAGGTCCAACACACTATTCTTCTAGAGTAACTTACTTTATTTAGACAAAGCCTGTTCTGCATGAGTTTAGGACTGACTTATCATCTTGCCATACTTAAAAGAGAAGAGCCAAGTTCACTGCTGTGAAGAGCCAAGTTAACCATCCTGTAAATACAGATAGGAGGGGCCTGCTAGGTCCCCTTCAAAGCTATCTGTTCTCCAGGATTAAAAATAATAATTTCCTCCAGCTATCCTCACAGAATTTTGTAAACCAAATCTTTACGGTTTGAAAAAAATAGCATATTAAAGTATTTCTGTAGTGAAGATAGATATTACTTAGAAATTCCTGAATTATGTTTGTAAAATCAGTGGTCACATGTAGCTCATGACTGCTTCCTAATTTTCTCATTTAGGTTACTGAATCACTGACAAAATAATTTCTATCTGTCATCCAGAGCCAATGCATTTGAATGACTCTCCATTTTGAAGGGTAGTGGAAGAATTATTTCAGACCATTCATGTGATTCATGTGATACTTTCTCAAATTATTTTCCAACTCTCATTAAGATGCTAGGTATAATGCAGAGAGAGCACCCATTCTGACAGTATTTTTAGGATTCAACAGGACCTAATACTTCTGCACTTCAACCACAGGAATTTTTAATAGAATATTTGCGTAATTTTGGCCACGACAATTTAAAGTAATATCACTGTTCCTAAATCCCACAAATTCTAAATATGCTATTTCTGTAAAAAAAACCTACAACCTTTCATTAGATCAGGAAAAAATACATGAATTGAGGAGTGGACCAAGGTGTACACCAGCATGCACAATGCTGGAATTCATGTTCAGCCTTGGTGCAATTTTATGACAGGCTAACAAGATCCCACAATGCATACTTCGAATGCATTCAGCGTTAAGTACCTTGAATCTGGAAAACTTCCCAGATCATGCATCTGCCCTTTTAGCTTGTGCTATACAGAATGAATTTGTAAAGAAGGCAATAAAAGGATGAGGCTAGAAGGTCAGGACTGTGTTATCTTATGACTAACATTTTCAAGAAGAATAAAAGCATTTCAACTCACAACTTGTAATAAATCAAGAATAGAGAATGGCTCTTAACATAATTTTAAACTCTGCTTAAAATCCAGTGCATCCAAAACTGGCAGGTGAAGAATCAACTCCCTTCACCTTCTGTTTTTGACAGCTTTTTCACGTTTCACTTTTAAACAGCAATTTACAAATTGTTTGACCCTTTCTAGTCAGACATGTCATTCGGTAATATGAACTGGCATGCATATTCTGATCAAAAAATATTTTCCTTGTAACAGCTAAATCAAGTAAGCAGTGAAAGTATTTCAGTTCGCGTAAGCGATTGTAGCAGAAGATGATCAGGAAATGTCCTTTAAATCTTCCTGAAATGTCATCCATTTTCCATAGGCCAAGGATATATTTTTGAGATTGTTATATGCTGTATTAGCTTCAGAGTATTACAGAAATATTGAAGTATAGGTAAGAGGAACCTGCTATTGGTCCTCACTTTGCAAATAGATTACTTTGAAAATTATTATTTTACACTTTCCATCAACAAAGTGATTTATTTTTATTTTTAAAAATCAAAACTCTCAAGACAGGCATTTTCCCAGGAAAAGCAAAATTATTTCTATTTGCATGAAAAATAATTGTGTTAAATGTAGATTCAGGCAACACTCATGCTACTGTTTCAACTCTCTGGGCCTCAATGGCTGTAGATCTGTTTAAGACCTACAATAGCCAATAATGATTTTAAATGATCATAAGCAGACTTCAAAATGTTGCTTCAGAAAAACGAGAATTGCCTATTTGTTTAGCTGTGCAGAATTGGAATGGCATTGTCTATGGTTATTATTGTATTTATTATATAAACTCTTACAGAGTTACTATAATGTGATTTGGAAATTGTATTTAAGTCAAACTACTACCCACTTATTATTCTGTCATCAATATCTGGAGATGGTAGCTCAGGGTAAAAAGAGCAGTGAGATGCTACAAAGAGAGAAGCTACATGAATAGGAACACACAGCTGTAAAGGAAGGGCAACTGCGGGACTGGGAGTGGCTTTTGTCTGTGTTTTGCAAAATGCAGAAAACACAGTTAGCACTTATTACAAGCGCAGCAGCTACTAATTTTTCTTCAGTCATCATTCAACAGTTCTTGGATACGATCCTGGAAAAGACTGTGGAAATAGATGCCTGTATTCACAATACTTGCAGTACTGGCACTCTGCACCTCAAGAGATGATTGCAACTTCACAGATTTAAACAATGGCATTAGCACAGTATTATTTAGACATAACATCTCAGTCAGAACGTACCCTGTAAATCATTGAGGGTCCTGTCCTGGTGCACAGAGAAAAGGAATACATAGAACTTTGTGGTTTGATGGTCTGAATTCTTAGAAAACAGAAAATGTATGTGTTGTTACCAAGAATAAAAATCTATTGAAGAAATTGAGGAGGTAGAAAAATAATGACAAACTGCATTACTTCCATTACATCACTTCTCCAATTAGGAGCTGGATTTATGCTTTCGAGGTCACAATAAAAGCTGTTGGGTTTTGTGAGTTTCCAGTGTGATGAAAACAACTTTACATTCCACTTAAGCTAATTCAACACCATTAAAATAACTTAATATGGGACAGCATTACGATTTTAGTATCCATTTCTTTCCACTAATAGAAGGCATCTAAGGGGAAAAAGATGGCATTCTATTTTTTGCCTGAATCTCACATTATTGCTATCTTCCTATGAGTTTAGTCTTCTTTTGTTCTTCAGATCTTTTGTTCCTACCTACATGGGATTCTTTCCATCAGAGGCAAGCTACTGATCTTCAGCGTTGCTCCTACATCCTTTGGGCATATTGTCAGTAAAGCAGTGAAGACAGAAATTGGAGAAATTGCCCACAGTTGTTGCGTTATTCAATGTAGGTAAGCAAAATTAAATGCTGGAGAAGTGGAATAGCACCACAAAGCAGCATTTCATGATTGTACTAAAAGTATCACATATCTATAAGAGAAGCCTCGTATCAATCAAAATTAATAAAGCTAGTTACTAAGATATATATAATTTTACATCTGGCACTATGATCATGGTAGTTAATTTCTCTGTTTTCTTACAAATCTATTACCTCTTCTCTTGAAAAAGCTCTTAAGACACTGATTAGAAATTGTAAGCATTTTATGTAACATAAATTATGTCCCTATTGTGTTTCTAAAGAATGAATAAACTATACAATAAATCTAAACCACTGAAATTAGAATTTAAGGAGGGAGACATTATAGCACCCACTTAAAAGGTTGTATTTTCATGCCAATTATAATAAAGCAGAGCTAATTTTTGAAGTGGATTTTGCAGTGTTTTTCTGAGACTGTCTACTAGATCTGGACATTATGAAGTAGCACAAAATTATTTAAAACAGTGTTTTGTTTTAATCACCACCTATGAAACTTGGCAGTTGCCATCTCACCATGGTAAATACAAAGTAGCAGATACATGTGAGTCATTTGCTATAGCTATATTGCTCCTGCTAATGTATGATGCAAATGATTTAACAATCACTATGAACACCAAAGCCTTAGGGAGAAGTTGTCTAACATGCTTCCCTCTGACAATAGACATTTATCTTCCTCTTAATGTCAGGAGCTTTAAGCAGATGCACCATGACCCAGAACTGATCCTGTGGCTTACCTGTGGAAAATGCTATGTGTATCAATCAGAAAATAAACCCTTTAAATTACAGAATAGATTCAGTCTAAGGGCAGAAGCCTGCAAGGGGTAAAAATGTCGTCTTGCATCTATGGATCTCAACATCCACAAGTACCCGAGGGATGGGTGTCAAGATGAAGGTGATAGTCTCTTTTTGGTGGTGCCCAGTGAAAGGACAAGGAACAACAGGTACAAGCTAGAACACAGGAGGTTTCACATCAACTTGAGGAGACATTTCTTTACACTGGAACAGGCTGCCCAGGGAGGTTGTGGAGTCTCCTTCTCCGGAGACTTTCAAAAACCCTCATTCATGTGTGGCCTGCCCTAGGTGGTTCTGCTGTGGCAGGGGGCTTGGACTTGATGATCTCTGAAGGTCCCTTCCACCCATGCTTCTAACATTCTGTGATTCTGTATTTATGTGTTTCAAGATACCTAATGGAGAAGATGAGATACGAGACACTGGGCTGTAACATTGCAGGTATTTCTGTGATGCTTTGAAAAATAACTTTGTCCTGCTTTCCTCTGGCCTGCTGTTTTGCTCATAATAATCAGTTTTCCTACCACAGAGATAAGGCTAACTGTGGTTAATATTTAATAATAAATGCTTGCTTCATCTGCTATGCAAAATTGATTTATATACAAAAAAATCAGAATAGTTCTATGAAGCAAAAGACAAGAACAACCATAACTGCATTGTTCTATGATAATCAAACGATACTATGTAAGTAAAATTAATTCAGTAAGCATCCAAAGCAAAACATGAGTTCAATATTAATTAAAGGTGTATGCTACAAATGGCTTCTCCGCACATTAACCTAAGACTGAAAGAAGAATCTTTAACGATTTCCTAAGAAAGAAAAAAATCTGTATTTCTTCAGATTTAAGACTTCAGAAAGATGAATATAAAATATGAAAGAAAATCTAATATAGGTTATTTCCTTATATGGGTATATTTTTTCACTCCTATATGCTGTGTTTTAAATTTTACAACAAAAAAACTTCTGTAAAAAAATTACAATGTTCGTACGGAAAAAAGAAAAGATATGACCTGTTGAGATACTTCCAAGAAGAATCATTAGATCTTGAAGAGCATGAGATTCAGGAGGCCACATGAAAAGGTTTTTTTCAATAAGATATGCTGCTAATTGCTCTCAGTTTGCTCTGCTTTAAATTGAACCTGGATGCCTAGGGCATAAGTAAATCACAAGGAGGCTGTCAAAATTTTAGATTAAAGAAGGTATATTTTACCTTGGAAATACATATTCTAGAGATTTAGAAAGACGGCATGATATATATGACAGATTCTAAATCTCCTGAAGTATAGGAACTTTGTTTCACTTTGCAATGCGTAGTAGAAACACAGTGTCAATATGGATTACTTGAGTCAATGAGTCTAGAAGTTGCAAGTAATGAACCAAGATTTTGTGTTTCTGAGTAAACACTTTTTTTATGCATTTTTTTTAGACCACATAGCTTATTCCTCAACATCCACTACTAACTGCAGGATCTGTTGGAAAGACCAAAAGCTATAAACATTCTGTGATATAAAAAGAAAAACAGAGGTGATCCAGGACACTGCCAGCGTATAGTTAATGAAACAGTTAAAAATAACTGAAATAGGGATCCTAGAGGGCTCTAATGAATATTGCATATTGTAAATTTAGGAAAAGACAAGGCCTTTAAAACAAAATTAATTTCTGAATAAATAAATAGATAAAAATCCTTGAAAATTAATTCCAGTAACTGCTTTAAACCTGAACAGAAAGTATTCAATTCAGGATAAAGCAGGAGAAAAAAGACAGCTTATTTATTTATGGTTTTTGGCTGTGGAAAATGACATGCTTCAGAGGTAAGAAAACATAGTCCAATTCTATTCTTACACCAAAAAATGCACAAGGGGGAAAAAAAAACCCAATTAAAGCAAACAAATAACAATGTAGTCTCTACTCAAACCCCTTTGGGTGTATCAGTACCTCAGAACTCCAAAAATCTCATAGTACAGGTTTCTTTTTATATCTCTAAGAATTCTTCTACTTATTTCCATAATCCTCACACATATTAATCAGACACCATCTAAATCGTATAAATACCTTGCACCTGCTGCCCTATTTGAGGACTATAGGAACTTCAGAACTTCACTCTTTAGATGGTTGTAAACCTTCTAAACTTAGTCATTGCAAATTTTACATCCTTTGATTTTTGGATAATGTCATCCTTTAATACAACTACTTTTTATCCTGTCTTGATATTTACTCACCCCCAACATGTATTAATGAATAAATAGTATATTCCCTTTACATCTTTATTTACATAGGTTTAACAAACTGATCTTTAAAAGATTCTGATTAAAAAGATTCTTTCCTCTGAATCTCTTTATTCTGATTAAAAAGATTCTTTCCTCTGAATCTCTTTATCTTTACATGTTCATGTCTCTACTTGCACACAACATCAGAAATTTGAGATATGCAATAGTAGTTCCTTATCTTTATAGAAAAATAGTTTGCTAAGAGATCTTAGGCTTGCTTTAGCTTTTCCAAAGATGCATCATACTGTAATTCAGTTAGCCTCTAACTGTTTCCCAATCTTTTTCTTTTCCATCATTCAACTACCTTACAAGCAGAAAAGCTTTGATATAGAANCTTCCATGTACTTCCTGTGTTGGGGGCTCCAGAACTGCACACAGTACTGCAGATGGGGTCTGACGAGAGCAGAGTAAAGGGGGAGAATCCCCTCCCTTGCCCTGCTGGCCATGCTACATATGTACTCCACTTCTGTAGTGAACCCATAAAAGACCAAAAAAACTTTAATTTGCCGCATCTGCTTGTTGTTGCTCCTTACTGTTGACTTAATATATTACGCTACACCAAAACACGTGTAGGTACAGAAGATTAAAACATCCACAGCCTCTCTGAATCTTTCAATATATGTTAATGAAAAATTGACAGTGATGTGGAATGGAGGACAGGTTACAAAGTACACATGGCAGTATGTCCCATAATATTCAGTTACGAGGGGTATCTTGCTTTTCTTTTTTATTTGGATTTTAAAGTCTCCTGTTGTTGTCACAAAAAAGTTTGTCAGAACTTAAGGAAACTAGCGTGTGTTTACTAAAAGACAGTTCAACACGCATGTACTAAAACGGCTTGTCCTTCAGTAGACAAGAGTGATGTGTGAACATCAACGTGACAGCCTTATAGATGCTCCAGAAAGGGAAATTTTTGTCAGAAGCTGCCAAGTCTGAGCTCTGAATATGGTTTAATATTCATAAGAAACTTCGATTAAGCTATATCACATGCTAACTTTCTGCAACATTACACCCGTTATGAGATGCTGTAGCTGATAATGGCAGTAGGTCTCTTTAATTAGCCAGCAATGTAAATAAAAAATTTAGAGAAAAATCGAGGTACACTTAATCTTTGTAGGTGGAAAGACACAGAAGAATCATTCAATGTTTTTAAGGCTTCCATACCTGAAAATTAATATGACCTCAGGAACAGTGCTGGTACTAAAATGATAATATGAAGCCATATTTGGAATAAATGTGGAATTTAATTTACAAGTAATTTCATCTTTATAAAAAGTTCTCAACAGTGGTAAATTATAATGACAGTGTAATTCTTCAGCTCTGTATGCTGAAGCAACTGCCATGAGAAAAGCTGTTTTAATTAAAAAATTAAAGTTAATACTATTGGTTCAACTGGAAATTTCTAGAATTGGTGAAGATCAAACTAGGATCTTATAAGGATGGAAGTTCTCAAGAGCAAAAGGAAGATGACATGAATGGGATCTCCACTAAGTCAGCTTGAAAAGGAGGTAGAAAAATTTGGATTGTAATGAATTTTTAAGAAGAAAGATCATCATAAATCCAAACATAAACATGCTTGAGATATGAACAAAGCCTGGAAGAAATATTTTCTGAAAAACAAATGATTAATCTGTTTGTATTGCTTCTTATATGGCTTATGATTTGGTTTTGTGTTCCAAGCTGCTACTTCTTCATCTTCTTCTTCCTGTTATTAATATTAGCTATTCTTAATAGCAATAAGATTCTGCAAAATACGATCCTTCAGATATGCTACTGTGAGGCTGCTACTTTTTCACTACAGAATTAAAACCCCTAGATCCATTAGGGTAAATGCAAAACCATTAAGACTTGATAATTTTGTAACAAAGCGAAACAAAAAATAATCCTCTCAAGATAAAGTTCTTCAGACATGAGTTGGACCCTTTCTGGAAAGCTTGAGGATTATAGGCAACGTGTGGCAGTTTTTAACACTGGATAGTTACTACGCCCCAGGGCAGTCATCCAAACCTCAATGTGGCAACTACTGAATTTGCTGTGCCTGCAGCTTGTAAAGATGTCCTTTAGGCACTTTTTTCCAGTGAGTGGCCTTAAATCATCCCTGTGGTAAAACACATAACTGAGCAATACAAGGAATTCAGTAAAAATTATCATACTGAGAAAGAAAACTTCATTGATGTGTATATACAAATGTAAGCACAATAAAAAGTGTATTTTTCTGTACTAATAAAGTTAACATTTTGACTTTAGATTAAAAATGACAGGACAGCTTCTTCTTGAATTATCTCAACAAATAAAGTATGAGAGACAGAAACAAACTTGAAATCTCCTTGTCACAGGAAAAGCAGATAAAACAGAACCAAGTACTCAAAGAACTAATAAATATGGCAAGATAAAAAACAGAATACATTGCCTATCTTTGATATGTAGGAATTATGTCTTCACAAAGAGTATGAACTGGTTACTCAGTAATGGAAATCCATACTCTTGAATGCAATGAATAATGTTAACATAAATAACTACAACCTGAGAAACATTATGATGGAAAATTCAGAATACAATCAGAAGTACATGACCTGCATTGACAGATGTTATAGATAAACAAAGTAAAACTGTTTTTGCAGCAGGTTTTCTATATCTACAATCTAATCTATTGATCCTACCTTTTTCAAAATCTGTTTAAAAAGCTATCTTTTGCAGCAAACCTACATTTCAAGTCATTGTGATGTGACAGTATTTTAGCAGCACAGACATCAACCTAACCTTCATTTTTCTTGTCTAGAGGTATTTTAGTTTTTCTATTGACACTGTCCAATTTTTAATGTCTTAACATCTTTGAATAGTATATCAACTTAGTTTGACTCAATGTATCTAGTAAAACTCCAGGTTTTCTCATTCTCAGGAGAAAATGTTCATTTGTATCCAAGCCAAAATCCGTAAGTCTTAGAATCTGAGATTACCACCATTAGGGACCAAGATCTAGGAGGGTGTGTAGCTGATTGTAGGAAAGATAGGTCTCTAGAAAGTGTATTATTTGAATGATCAACAGCAGGAAAAAAAGGAACACAACACAACAAATGTAAGTATTTCATAGTATGTGTGAAGACCATCTGGTGATTTGAGACAGCTACTTTTAGGCAATAGAAAGAAGCATAAAAAAAATGAGTATCATTATAAAAACTTCTGAACAACAAAAACTGCCTGAGATAAATACTGTACATGCCGCTGTTAGGGTTTCAGTATCTGGTTTGTAAAATTCACAGATCTAAATGATGTTTGTAAGATCTATTTAAAAAATTAAAGAGAAACACCTTGGAAAGGTAACGACCAGGCAACTCTAAACCCCCAATGGGAGCTTTAAGTGTTTGTGCATGTAGCAGGACAAGATTTGCAATCCAGGATGCTCTCCTCAAATTAGAGGCATAAATCACTGCTCTCAGGAGCAGAACAAGGATCACTTCTTTCATTTAAAATACTCCCAGAAGATGAGCAAATTATAGTATTAATATTCCCTTTCTCCTCTTATCTCCCCACCTAACCCAACTGACCAACAATCAAAGCACCCAGTAAAAAAATACAGTGAGCTAATTTTAGCCTGAGCTCAAAAACCTGTTTTCTCCTTGAAGGTGAGCAAGCAATTTTTCTCCATATATTGAAAATAGCAAAATATAAGAGGACGAAAAAGAAGAGTATGATTTTGGAGCTCATTTATTTGAGTAATTCTCTGTTTGGTTTTCTGTTTTCTCAGAACTATTTCTTCATTTTAAATTGAGTAATCACTAGATGGTTGGAAATGCAAGATTATGTCTCTTTCATCTCCCAATTTTCCTCATACAGAACTTTTTACTTATGCTCCCACTCTGACACAGTAATCGTGAATTATTTCCTGCACAGTGACACAAGAAAAAGAAAAGTTGTATTAGTCTATCTATTCAGCCTGCCAGCCTAAGAATTTAGAACCCAGCGCTCCTCTCATATGAAGTAAAATTAATCGCTGTTCTGTCAGGCTGAAGAAAGAGAGGAAGTAGCCATTTGACTCCTATATTGTAGTGTTTTTTTCAGTTGAAGTGGTTGTGGCTAGCTGCGAGTCCAGTCATGTCAGTATGAGTTAGGCCTGGAGTGGCTATCATCACTTTATCATTATTTACCAAGTTCTGATAACCCCAAATTCCCTACTTGTATCAATCCTGACCTGTTTGCAACTCTGATTTTAGCTGCTGGTAAGTGGAAGCTAAGGGCCAGAAGAAGAGAGTGGAGGAAAAGAAGGACTTTGTTTAACCTGTGTCCAAAACAGATCTTGGATGCCAAGCTCATCACATAGAGGACACAGCTTACTAAAAAAGGGTACCAAATTAAAATAAAAGCCAAAGGAACCACCACCACCAGTAAAAAACAAACAAACAAACAAAACCCACAAAAAACCCCAAACCTAAAAAACTCTCACAAAACCAACAACTAAACAAACCAAAGTATCTTTCTGTGAAAAGTCGTATCTCTATACATATTGTCTCTCACATGTAAAAGAAAAAAGTGTAACAGCTTGGGAGAACAAGGGCATTAACATGCTGGAGAGGTTACAAAGAAGATCAAAAGGCTAGGACACCTCTCCTACAAGAACAGGCTTAGAGAGTTGGGGTTGTTCAGCCTGGAGAGAAGTACGAGCAGTATGGCCCTGAAGAGGACCTACAAGAAAGCTGAGGAGGGGCTGGTTCCAAAGGCTTGTGATAGGACAAGGGGCAATGGTTTGAAACACGAGCTAAGTAGATTTAGGTTGGACATTAGGAGGTTCTTCACAATCCGGGTGGTGAGACACTGGAATAGGTTGCCCAGAGATGTGGTGGAGGCCTCATCATTGGAGATATTTAAGCTCAAACTTGGAGACCTAAGTGGCCTGATCTAGTTAGGAAATGTCCTTGCTCAAAGTATAGGGGTTAGACAAGGTGATCTTCAAGGGTCCCTTCCAAATCAATACATTATGTGATTCTGTGAAGTGACCTAAAGTGCTGGGAACATAAGGAACCTACCCATCTTAGGAACATGATGGAATTGACAACGTAACAAAAATTAGTAGCATTGTAATTATACTTATGAACTCTACAGGAAGAACAGATTAGGCTGAAGAATAACAATATTCACAGCATCATTAATCTTAAAAAAAAAATTAATAATAGCCCTGCAAGCTCATACTTCTACTTTATAGCACAAATGATAGTTTTCTTTAGCCAGCTTTTTACCACTTCATTGCTTTTGTACTGATCCCCANCAGTTAGCCAAGATTTGGCCATATTGGGTGAAGCCATAGGCTTGCTTTACCCTTTTTTGGGCAGATCACGGGCCTTGCATAAGGCAACGGTGTGCACCTTGTTTACCGCAGTTGCTGGGCTGACCCCGACCCCAGACTTAGTGGCGCCAGGTTCTTTGTCCCTTTTCCCGTGGTTGCTCTCCCCAAAACAGAAGGAGGGAGAGCAGAAAAACATGCCTGGGCAAGCCAGGACATGTACAAGCCTAATTTGGCCTGTTTAGGCCTACCACGACACCCATCATCTCTATCTTTGCTAATAGAGCATATCTATCACATTTTCCTTAAAAAATAATCAAACAAAACAACCAAAAAACCAAAAACAACCCAAACCACAAAACAGCTCTTTTTTTGGGGAAAAAAAAAAAAAAAAAAAAAAAAAAAGACACACACACACAAAAGAAGTCTGGTAAAGATTCTTTAGATTAAAGCCACACCACATTTTATCCCACCCTCAGTTTGATGCTTCTGCATTATTCTTTAAAGCTTTCCAGGTTAAGTAATTTCTCCTTTTCCTTGACCTTCTTAAATTTAGGTGTAAGCAATTCTCTTATCCACTACCTGCAGCTAAAAGTACATGCTACTAGGCACAGACCAATGATCTCTGCTGCACTGCAGCGATACTGTGCAGAGCCCGTCCAGGTACACCTGCGTTGTGCTCCCAAGATTGCTGTGGGCTGCCCCGTCATATTTTTTGCTTAATTGATTGAGGAAACAAGACCACAGCAATATTTTATTTGACTTTGTATTGATTCCATGCTATGGTCAAACTAGGAAGCTTAATGCCACTACTAAATAATAAAATTTCATACGCTGGGATCTGCCAGACTGAAACTTCCAATCCAACGGCCAGAAATATGCTATTTCATTATCTGTGGCATTCCAGCCCAGCACTAATTCAGATAATGGAAACTGTGACTGAAATATTTACTGTTCTCTAATCATATTGTATGGCATACAGTTCAATAGAGTCATTTAAAATCCTTGTAATGGAGCTATTTCCTTCCATATTGTTCTTGTTCTTCCAGTATTGTGCAAGAGGAATTTTATCAACTTCCCTAAATGATACATATTAAACTTTTGTTTGCTCTCACCTCACACTTGGCCTCATTAATACCACATGAAAGTATTGGCATAAAACTTTCTTTACTTTGAAAGTAATTTTTCTAAATAAGTTTTTGATTAATTTAAATAATGTTCCTTTATAGACAACCTTAAGATAGATGGGTTTGACCTATCAATTGTTTTGTAGATTTGCATAAGCCTCATTAAAGGTGGATGAGAAGACACACACACACCCACACACACCCCAAATACATTACTGAATGTGAAATACTATGTAAACAACCAGGAAGAAATGTTTTGAATTGCTGAACTGTTTCATGTCTATCGTTCTGTAAGTCCTTTCAGATTTTTCATTGTTGGAGAGAGAATACTGGATGACATGCACCTTAGTATGAGAATTTGTTAATTTTTAATGACAAACACATTAAAAAAATGTACAATGATATAGGGAATCAGTCTGAGTGCAGCCCAGGAGAACATAAAAGTCTGAAGTCCTCTCTTGATGGGGATTGATTGTTTTCTGACTGGTTGCAACATATATTCTTCAATCAAAATGCATAGAGGAACTGTTTACCTTACCAACTGTTGTCTAACAAACAAACAAACAATAACCATGTTAAAAAACATCCTAGGAAGGAAATTAATGTGTCAAGGCTGGTCAGAAAGAAAGGAGTTTCTGGAGATATAGAACATTTGCAGTAAGATCAAGGGTGATACAAACTAAGATAGGGTTATTTGGGAGAAATCTAAGTAGAAAATACTATTTTATACAAGATAGCATCTTTAGTCAAAAGAAAATTAATGGAAGAGGAAGCCAAATAGCAACAGAGGTGTTTAAGAAAGAAAGACTGAGGATGCTCCAGAATTTCTCATAAGGAAACAGAAGAAACAGAGGTGTGAAAATCTAAGTAAAATTTTCATTTCAATATAGAAGAAAACATAAGAAAGAAAGAGGGATTTTTTTTTTTGTTCTATGTCTGTTATGCTTATCTCAGTACTATCAACAATTAATAATTCCAGCATTATTGACTGAAAAAAAATTGGTACATGAACTATTCAGTGGCTTACTAACATGTGATACCGGTCAGCTGGCATATAAAAAGTCAATGATTCTCCACAGAGGACTAATTCTACTTCATGGGTCACAGCTAGACTTTAAATGAATACATATAAAAGTTGATCTGTGCTAAGAAGAGTCAACTTTGTCCAAAGTAAAACAGTTTGATGTTAGTTGTACAGTTAGCTTTGTTCAGATGGATAGATCTAACTATTAGGGTTGCACATATCAGTGAGTGACATCAGTAGACATCAGTTTTAGTCACAAATATCCTCCAGCAGAAGAGATTGTGTGGGTTTGGAAGTAGGGAGAAGTACCTCTTGCATTTCACAAGTAGAAGACTTTATAGGAAAGAAAGTACAGCTTAGTCCCTGTAACACTGCTGGACACGTGAATGGTTAGCTAGGTTTTAGGGACTGATCTAGATCCCTGTGTGGCACCTGACACCTTTTGAGAGGTAAAAAACAGGAATGTAAATCTCTAGAAGCTATATTGCTACAAAATCCATCCATGTTCCAGGAGGAGAAAGTTGCTTTACATTACAACCTTGAGATACAACAGCAGAGATTAGGATAATGAACTTAAAGGATTTTAGCATTCTAACCCTGGGGATAAGTAACAGTTAATAAAGAACAGCTAATCCTAACAGTGTGTCATCTACTAACTTTTGTCCTGCAAGCTTCTCATGGTACGAGAGCTTTGCTTTTCATATATATCTATACATGAATGAACTACATTTTATGTAGATTTTGAGGATTTATCTATTTAGTAAATTGTAACATCTAAATAATATTAAACAAGTGGTTGTGGAAAAACCTACTGTCTAGATTAATTTGTTAATATCTCAGTATGTTCTGGCACTCCACCTAATTTTTCACTGCAGAATTCACGTTCATATTATAAAAAAAAAAACAACAGAAAATAATTACAAACTGTCATATACTTGTCACTGACTGGAAAGAATAAGGAAGTGAAGATATTAAATGTTTTCTGAGCCCACTCTCAGATCTTACCTAAAGGATCACTGAGATCCATAAGGTGTTCCTAATTAGTTGCTAATGACCTCAGAGTTGTGCAAATGTAGCATCTTCTGTATCTCATTTGATTTCCCCTTTGGACTAAAATGAAGATAAAATACACCTCTATGATCCCTCTGGTTATTGGACCAGAGACATAAATACAGGAAGGACTAAAGGGAAAGACCATCATCATCAGTAGTTTTATAACTAGTATTCATAGAATCATAGAGTGGTAAGGTTGGAAGGGACCTCAAAGATCATCTAGTTCCAACTCCCTGTCATAGGCAGGGACACCTCGCACTAGTACAGGTCACTCAAGGCCTCGTCCAACCTGGCCTTGAACACCTCCAGGGAGGGAGCAGCCACAGCCTCNAAAAAAAACCCCCACAACCCAGAAACAATTGAATAACTATAGTGCTATTCATTTAGCCTTTACGAAACCCAGAGTCAAGTCCATGAATGGGTGGGAAGGGTTTTGTGCTTAGTCCCTAATGTCTAGAAGAAGGTTCCTAAAACTCTTTAAGATTCAGTGAGTATTAATCAGCTACACTATAAAGGAGAAAAATATCTAAGCAACAGACTGACTGAGACCAAAAAAACAAAAATTGGTACAGGATCAGATTCACATTTTTTGTTCATTAATTAGTATTTGGTATTCTGAACAACGTAGTAATTTAGGAAGTTATCTAAGCATATACGAAATTAGCACTGAATTTGGAAAAGGAGTAAAAAAAACTTGAAAGTTTCAGAGTTAATTAGCTAAAGTATTAAATTAATCAAATTACTGAATTTTTAAATTTAACGACAGTAATATTTGTGCATACTGTGGTTACATACATGTTTCCTATTTGCAAATAAATGAAGAGAGGTTAATGTTAGGCTTTAGTAATCTTTAGTGCAACATTTTTTATTTGGGTTTTTTAACTTGGACTCATTATAGCTGTGTAATTGGTTATATATCATACTAAGAACTCATCCAGTTGTAAAACATCTCCATGTATTTTAACTAAGAACTGCCTCAAGGTGATGAAATAGCAGCAATACAAAATTTTAGGGTTGTAAAGCAAGACAGAAAGTCTCTTTGAAGAGCTGTAGAATCTATAAATCTCGCAAACAGTCTAAAATATGCCTTAAAATAAAGTGACCCAACTTGTAATTTAAAAGGAAAAAAATACTTATGATATGCCATTACAGCATATTGACTGAGTGGGTAAAGACACCATGATTAAAATGGAGCAATTCACTTTGAACTAACTCTAGTTGACTCCTCTTAATGTGCCTGAGGATTGTCTGTGGCAAGCCCAGAGGAAATCTTTTGTGCTTCAGTTAGCAATAAGCCTTGCAAATCATTGTTCTTTGTTAGACTAACACAGATAACTGAGAATACTAGCAATATTTGGGCTTTTGCTTGCACCTGAGGCCCTAGGAGTCCAAGATACTATTCAAATACATGGATTTTCAGGTTAGATTTCTATTGTATGATTTATGTTATTTTCTCTGCCTAAGACGTAACTAGGAGTGTCTCAACCAAAAAAAACCAAAAACCAAAAAAAACCCAAACAAAAAAAAAAAACAAACCCAAAAACCAAACCAACAAACAACCCAGAAGCAGTATTGTTCAATAACCTATCAAATATAAGAAGTAAGAATAAAATTACTCAAAGTAATTCACATAATCTGCAATCCACTAAAAACAGTGTTATTAATAAAATCTCCAGCTAAACTGTTCTTTCATTGTTTCAAAGTGATTGCCCACATATTATTACATATTCTTTTTGTTTTGTTTTCTGGAAATGCCAAGCAATCTGTTACAATTGGTAGTCACTGAGGGGCAGAGCAGTAGTAGGATTAGGAAGCCCTTGAGATTCCTTTACTTCTTGCTCTACGCTGACAAACATGAAACTTCATCACAAGTATACAGACTGATGCCTGTAAATTGTGCTACACAGACTGTAAAAAGCAGTCAGATTGCTCCTTCTAAGCAGAAAAACTGCTTTTACTTATGAAATAATCTTGCATCGCATTTTTACAGGTTAGTTACTATTACATCTTTAATTTCCAGACTTTAAAACAAAAATGCTTATCTTTGTGAGGGATGAATTCCGGCACTCATAATATAAAGAGTGAGTTAAGGTAAGTAAAACTTACTTAAAGAACTTAACATAGCTTAGACTTTGACTATACTAGATAGCCAAAGCCCAGAATTAAATTTAGTCATGTGTGGAAGCATAATAAATGAAAAAAGACTTATTATGGATCTATGTAACTGCCACAGTACCTTTGTTCTATAGAATCCTAATAAGAACATCATCTCACATACACCTCATGGATGAAACAACATTGGATTTCCCAAAACCTATCTACACAAATCAAGCACTGAGTGAGGCCTAAGCTTACAGATTTATCCTATTCACACATACTGGGCTTGAAGAAGCAACTTATCAGTCAAAGATAGTACTCCATTTAAAGCTGCTGCAACATTAATGTTGTAGCTTGTCTCCATTTTTCAGCTAAATAGAGGTTTTCTTTTTCACATCACATAAAGTCTTCAACCAGCTCAAGCCTTCTAATAAATTGCAAACTCTTGTTACAGTATATCTTCTATTATGCCGCTTGTTACTTTAGTACGACAGGAAATTAAAGCAATAAAACACTTTCAAAATGATAGGGCACACTCAGGCAGTCATTTTTCTTATGTTCCAGTATTATTCTTCAAAAGACCTTTTATGATACTAATATTAAATTCTTTGAAGTCTGAAGAATCTGTTGAAGGTGTTGAATTTCCAAGATATAAAGCTCGAATATTGCATCTACTCATGCATTTATTAAAACTGAGAATGTGGTATGGAATTAAAAAAAAGCAGAAAATGCAATGCAGCTAAATAATATATGACCTGATACATTTTAGATCCACATTAGAGAGTACATTGGGTGGAAATTTGATTTAATGCTAAGGAAAATCTATTTTGCTTTTGTCTCACCTTACGTGGCCAAATGCACACCAGATGTGGTCATTCATATAAAAGGTTAGTAACTGCACACTGAAGCACAGAAACCAGACAAATGCTATAATGGTCACTTATTCGTCATGCTCACATAAAGGAAATTGAATCAAGGTTATGAAATTGTGCATTCTTTATTAACCCCATGGAAAAGGTCACATTCACAGCTCTTCTAATGGTATGCACACCAAAAAAGATTGAAAGAGATCATGTGAAAGAAAAGCACCGAAAAAGCTGTCTCCTGATGAAACATTTCCAAAATGACATTAATAAAAATGTTGAAAGATTTATTGCACTGTTAAGAACTAAAAACATGCGATTACATATATTTGGAGAAAAAAAGGGGAAAACTAAAACAAAAGAAAATAATGAAATAGAAAAAAGAATCAAGAAAAAAAAACAGCTAACCTAAGCTACTGAAGACGGTGCTCAATACAACGTCTGTTAAGTATTCATCATGATGTCAAATGTGTGGTACAAGTAGATTCCCTGCATATCAAGTGGACTAAGTGAATGTGTTCAATTAGGAAGCCTAAGAGAAGAGTGAACATTCACCATGTAAGTCCTGATCTCTGTGATTTTAAGTTCCATATTCACTTTCAGCTTTGCTACCAATTACTTTCTCAGTTTCATTTGATCTGTTCTACAGAGTTTAAACAACCGCTGGTGAGTGTTCTAATTTAGTACATGGACACCTTCATTCAGCAGTATGTAACAATACATGGTTAGCAGAGTCAACACTGCCATTCTGATTAAAATTTACATGTTCAAATTAAAAATAAGTCTTGTACTTCTTCTGAACCCTAACACAAAGGGAAAAAAAAGTAAAAATACATGAAATACAGAAGGTAAGTAAGCTATACTGTCATTCTCTCTAATTCTACAATGATCACTTGCTTCATCTTTAGCACAGTTCTTCCCTTCCCTTTATTTATTTATATGTATTTATTTATTTTTATTTTCTTTCTTTTTTTCATGTATGTTCAGCTAGAAATTATCTGGGCCAACTATAAAATATAAAATAAAATACAATTTCTTTTTCATTTTTTGACACATTTCTTCTCTGCTGGAATTCCAAAGCAATCAACTACCTGGGGATATATACTTCTCCAGAGACCTCCTCTCCACTATATCAATTAACTCAAAAGCAATTTTGGATAACTTCCAATGCACTACCACCATCTGGTATCCCTTAAGCCTCACAAGCTGGAGTAGACTTGAATTGGTCAGAATTAAGTTAATTTTCTAAATTATTTACAAATTAGGCATGTTTCTATTTTATGTCCTTTCTTCAGTTTGCTAGGAAATTTCCTAGTGACCTAAACCATCCTTGAGAATCTTTTGTAACACTTAAAACATTCTTGGAGCCTACATGGAGATCACCTGACTCACTGCAGTGTGATACTCTTCAAGAGTACATCCCCTACAATTACGATGGATGGAACGATGAAAGTGCATCTCAGCTTCCACCTAATCTCTGAATCTAGTTGTCATTTTTTAATGTAAAACAAGGTCATGGAGTAAAAAGTCAGCCCATTGGTCTTATTTGGCATGGAAATGAGATATGGCTAGGCAACACGACAGGCTTAAAGAGATGCAAGGTATTTCTAAATCTAGTTAATGTGGAGACACCCAGGAACGTAAACTTTCAGGGATACTGAGAAGTCCACCTTCAAAACAAGTAAAAATAGAGATTTGCTCTTTTTTTTCCTACCAAGAGAACACAGATTATTTGCTCTGTTCAGGTTCAACAGTATGTTTATGACTTGATGCACAAAGAAGTGTGACTAAAACATACTATATGGTACATGTTTCTCCTGCTCTGCCTAGAAGAAAAGTCCTTCTCAACATAGAAGCTCTTCTGTGTTTACAGGGCAAGAAAAAAGAAGTAGAAGACGTCTTCTTAAAATTGGTCAATATTCCACTTAAGGTAGTTTTGTCTGAGATGGCAAGGAAATTTTGCATACCACAGACTGACCTTGTGTACTTCCCTGTCTGTTTTCAGGTGATGCTTAGCTTTTACAGGTGTCCTTTAGCTTTTACTTCTTTTTTTTTGCCTCTTCCTGTTGTCATGTATAATCAATTAGGAATCTCTTCATAATTACCAATCCCTCAAGGCTGGTGTGTCTTCTCCCACTGAATATGAATATGCACTTTAATTATGCATTTGGAATTGGATAAGCAACACCACTGGTAAAAACACAGCATAAATGATCTGTAAGAAAAATTTCCTCAGCCAAATTTTGGCCTAAAATTCTAACAGCTACAAGCTATGAAATTTCACAATTACACTCCCAGCACCAGGGATTTGGTTAGTAAGGGGGATGACTCTGCTACAGGGAATTATGGAAATCCTGTAACTCCTTGACTCATTGTTAGAAAACCTAGAACAAACACCTAGGGATCTTCCCATTGGTCATAAGACTTACGGTATAGGGGAAAAGAAAAAGTTACACGGGATCCTTTCCTCCAAAAATATGACATAATCTTTGGCTATTATGTAAACCTCACATTTACTACTAAGTGTCACAAATGACGAAAAATCACACTTCCTGAGTATTCTTTTTCATAGAACTATTTCTCAACGCCTCCTAAGAGCTAAACGCTGATGAAATAATCCATGGGTAAATATGAAGATAAATAAAGAACTGATTTCTTAATGTCATTATGTACCGCATGCCCTGAAAAGATAAATTTTAACTGAAATATGAACACAGGAAATTATTTGTGTTCTATTATCAAAAGAAGTTGGATGAGGAAACAAGTGTATCTGAAAATCTGAATGAAAAACTAAATGTGAGCTATGCCTCTCTGGTTTGCAAGGGTGATAAGAAGGCATGGAAGTTTCCTGTTCAGGGCAAATGGCTGTGGACAAGAGAATTCTTGGTTCTAATTCCCACTGAGCCTACCTCAGGCAAGTCATTCAGCTGTCCTTTGCTTCAGTCAATCCAGCTTGAAAATAAAAAAAGCAGGACCTCAGTGAAGCCAGATGCTGCATCTGTACCAAGCTACCTCTTGGGTAAACAGACTAGGGGAAAAAAAATGTGTAAGAAGCAAAGGAGAGGGAAAGAGGGTTCTTAATGGTTTGCAAGAGCTTGAACAGAGGCCAAATGCATCACCATGCTGACAGGGAACATTTCCTACCAGAATTTGAGATGTTTGCTATTGAGACTTCTCCATTTAACAATATTGTACCCTGCATAAAATATTTATTTTATTTTGATAATAATTTACCAACTTCCAGTCAGGAACAAGGACCCTTCCAGAGTGACAAATATTGTAAAAATACCATATTAAAACATTATAATTTTTAAAACACAGGGAATTCTCCAAACATAAAATGAATCAATAACTCAGTTGTTCAGTGAATTCCCCTCTGCCTCCAAACATTTTTCTAAAATATGAACATGAGAGTAGAATCGACAGCTTTAGGGTGTGATACACAAATAAAAGATAATGAAAACTAGAATTAAATTCATGGGTTGCATTTGTTTTCTCTGCATGCTTAATAGAGTCTCCCATTGTTAAGGACTCTGTAAGTAATCATAGATTTCTTATTTATTCTACTGGAAGAAAAAGTGAGGCACTGTGAGGATTAAAATGACAAAAATTAAAAAACAGATAAAATATACATGTGTGGACTACTCAGCGGTATTTTTTCTGCCATCATGTAAAAAATTATAGATGCACCAAATATTTCAAAAATCATTCTCCTTACAGCATTATGCATGGAGTTGTCAGTTTCTGCCACAAAGCTTTGTTGATTTATATCAAATATCTAATTTAAATATAAAAGGCATGATCACATTTATTACACATTTGAGTATTTAGGACTACCTACTGATATTGCAGCCCTTTCATTTTATTCATACAAAAGCAATCCATATACATAAGTAGGAGCAATGCTGATCAGCAGAAGGAACTATGGCCCTTTTTTGTTTTGCAAACACATTTCATTATAGGCTGTAAATAAAGAGAGTAGTCAGTGTACTGCAGAGCATTAATTTGAAACATATACTCTAATTGTTCTGATGAGGAAACTGTTTGGATTGTACTGTTCTATGATATGCATTAGTTCAGCACACATAATCTTCCCAAAATCTCTTTTGAGAAATTATCCCTGTACTTGGCAAACTCATGCTTACTTAATGAACGCATTAAAAAAATATTATTCTTCTACATATTGTAAATAAAACTTGGAACTGCTGTTGTGTCAGTAAAAAATGAGACTAAACAACTTAATTGCAATATTGACAGGACACCCTTGCAGCTGGGGTCTGAGAATTCCTCATTCTTAGGATTCTCTTTACTCCAGTCTTTGAATGACTAACCTACAGTGATCTTCCTAAACTGTCCCAAAGAAAGTTAGGCAAACCAGTAATAGCTGTGTTGTGACACTGTACTGAGGGCAATGATTTTGGAAGGAAAGGGTGTGAAACTGGAGTGCAAATGAGGACCAAAAGAGTTACACTTTGACCAGCCTATTTTTTTCTATGGGAATCCATTAAAGTTGATGGCTGATACACAATTTTATCCCTAATTTGAAAGAAGTGAATAAAATCTAAACAGAGGACAAGTTGTCATCTAAGAGAAAAATAAATACACAAAAAGGTATATGTTATTTTGTATACTTAGAAGACTACCAGGAAAAGTAAAATTAACTTGAATAATTACTTGACTTAAGAAAAGCTTTGTTTGAACCCATTAGCAGGTCTCATACAAAACCCCAGCTCTGATCTTTAGTCTGCAATACAAGAAGAAACTATATTTCTTCATGTCCAGTCATTATTGTATTTTTGAGAAGGGTGTGGAACTAAATATCCCATGGTCATTGGACTACAACTGCTTAGTTCCCACAGACAAGAAAATAATCCAGCCCTGTTGCTGGGAACCAGGAAGTGTCAGGCCTGCCAAATATTCTCTGAGACTTCAAGTCCCAAATCAGAGAACTTCAGAGAAATCTGAATGCTTTCAAAGTTTGCTAGGGTATAACCCAATGCTTTAATCTTTCACAGCAAAAAGAATTTATACTAGAAATTGAAATTTAATTGAATTTAAATTCAGAGCAAGACAGAACAGAATTACTGCTAAGAATGAAGAAATATTCTCGTCTGCTAAAGATGCATGTACAGGCATCTAGAACTGCTTATTCGTTGTCTGTTCTGGATTGGTGAGTATGAAAGGGTTAACAAATTAGGACTAAAAATAATGTTTCTGTTTCTAAATCAGGCATGCCACATGCACTTGTTCTTATTAAGGATTAACTCCATGTCAAGCTTGAACTTTTAACACCAAACTCTTAGGATTTAGGAAACCAAAAAAAGTCACAGCGCTTTCATTACACTGAACCAAGTAAATTTTTCACATTACTCAAAAATTACTCCCCTTGTTTTCTTCGCCCTTTCCAAAACAACCCACCATTGATCTAAGTCTGAGAAATAACAACTTGAATGTGCATTTCCTTCCCTTTGCGAGTTTAAATGGATAAAAATAAACCATGGAATACTGTAGTTTAAGCTACCTTCACTTGAGAGGTGCCACTTAAACTATAGTGTGATAGCATCTAATCTAAACTCAGAGGGAACAGACAGACATCATCCAGGAATAAAAAGGTATGAAATAAAATGGTCACCTAAAGACAAGCTAGATGTAATATTTCTGACTTTTACCTTCTCCACTGTTCTAATTTACCAAAATTTTCTTTTAACTATACAAAAATATTGCAATTTTTCAGCACTTCCAGTACTAGTTAAAAAGTGATCAATTGATATTCTGCATTTGAACAAAAATAGAAACAAACCACTAATTTTTCAAGATCATAAATTACTAAAGACTTACTAGAATACAGAAGTGAATCAATTAAGCATATGGGTGGTAAAGGTCTGTATCTTGCTGGAAGATGGACTGAAACATGTTATGAGTTTCATAAAATTTCTACTGAATTCATTTCACCAAAGTCATTAAACTTTCCACCAGAAATCAGTGAGTGATAATGACTTTTTCTCAGACATACACCTAGCCCTCTACTTCCAAGTTCTTTTCCAAAACTTAGAGTACTCTCATTTGAATCCCCTACTTCATGCACTCATAATGAACTTCGGACTTTCTCTGCTCAATGTCACAAAACACTTTTCAGACTACAGTTAAAATTTTCTGTGACCAGTGAAGCTGGAGTAACTCCCACTCCTAGGGCTGCCCTAAGGTGCCCTCTGCCCCTGGACTAGAGGCCTGTGCCTCTAGGCTGCAGTACTGCGTTTCTGACAGAAAATCCTGTTATTGGCAGCTTACCGGATAAACACCAGCTCCTGCCTGCTTTGCTCCAGGTCCAGTCCAGAAGTTGAAAGGGAAAAATCACCTTGCAGTGTTATACGTGGGAGGCAGTGGGCAGCTGTTAAGAGCTGCAGGGCAATGAGGCAGCGCTGGAGTATGGGGATCGTGCCGAGGCCAGCCCCTTGCCACACCCGGGCTCCTGAGAGGGAGAAGGCCTCTGCAGAGACCTCCTTCCCCAGGCCTTAAGGAGGCAGTGCCGCCCTCAGAGGCACCGTGCTGCCTGTTGGCAGGAAAGGGCTCGGCCTGCAGAGAGCCTACTTCAGTACTGGTTTGTTATTTGGATGTTTTTACAAAATAGCCCGAGAACAGAAGCCTTCTGGAGGCTTTTTGTGCCCACCATTTAAAAAAACCAACCAAACAAACAAACAAAAAAAAACCCTCTTCCTTTACAGAGCTATCAATTCATTTAAGGTTTCATTCATGGTACATTAATATTTTGCAATGTTGTTGTTTGGTTTTCTTTTTAATATTAGTATCTCTCATTTATGGACACCTTGCTAAACATTTGTCTCTGACTACTGTTTCTGAATCTGCTAAAGGACAGAGTATCACTCATCATCTGCTGCTCTGTGTTTGGTTTCAAGTAGTGCATGGCTTACATGTTTATATCACGAATGACAGCTAAGAATCATCAGCTTCCTTCCTCCTGCTGTTTTGTGTTGCTACACCAAGCGTGTGATGCAAGAACTAACTAGGAGCGTAACAACAAGAAAATATTACAGCTCCAATTCATCAAAATACAAACCCAACACACAACCAAACATCCTGCAGCTTTTTTTCCAAACTTGTTTAAACAGCTCAAATAACTTCAAGAGAATCTGTTTCTCAGAAAACTTCACTTAGACTGTCAGCACTCATCAGATCCTTTTTCTAACTGACATGCTCACTACATAGAAATAGATACCAGGCTTTCTGGAGTCTAGATACGTTCATGGTCTTTATGAAAGTTACTGTTATTGCATCTGAAAGGGACAGCTGAGTGAATTAACTTTAAGAAAAAAACGTACTGACAACTCAGATTTGAAGGATAGTCCACTTGGCAACATTCCCTAAACTGACTCAAAATGATATGGAAATGTCAAGGAAAACATTCTTTCAAAGTATATTCATAACGTCAGTGCACAGAAAGATGTTTTCCTTTGTGCTTCCTTCTCAGTTCTAGCATCCCTTAATTCCAACACAAAAATTTAGCAAGCAGCACTGGTAGAGCTCTACCTTTCTTGCACTGGGAGTATTATACAAAAGACCAGATCTCTGACTGTTTCAAAGGGAGTATTTTCTACAAGCATTTTGGTTTTGTACTGTAACAATACTAATTTTTATAAGGTTTTATGGCTGTCAACGTACTGATTGTTCACACTATGACACATAGTTGCTACAAATAGCAACTAAGAATGACCAGAATATGAAGAAAAAATATAACTAAGTCATACAACAATCAAAACATTGTGAAATTAGTTAATCTTTATGTAAATATCATAATAACTTCTGACTATGCATTTTTTTAAAGAAAAAATTTCTCTAAAAATATAGCTATGCTAGTCAAGATACAAGACTACAGAGTGTATTTATATTACATGCATACATACAGAAAAGTGCATAATTTTACATGCATAAGTAATATTTTGAATGCCAGTTTATAAAAATAATCTATTAAATGCATAGTTCCTTAAAACTGTTTAAATGTGACCATAATACCTCCAGATATCTGCATAATAACAAACCTCTTCTTTACTACAGCTATGAGGTATTAATTACTGTATATCATCAAAAAGTTAGTGTTTACTAAGTTACATATATTTGTGTTATTTTGAATTAAAAGATAAAGAATTGCTTTCTAATGATAATCTAAAGAGCTACATTTTTATTAGAAGAGCTGGCACTTTGAAAAAAAAACTTGTGGAATAACACTGAGTCTTCTTAAAATTCTGAAGCTAGTCCTATGCATATTTGTATTGATAAATTAAGGCAGCGGGTCCAGGTTTTAGAAGCCTGAAATTATTTCTTCTAAGGTATGTAGTGATGTGGTGGAGTTACTGCAGGTACACAGACCTAACAGTTTAAACAGTAGGAAGGGCTCAAACTACATCTCTCAATTTCCACAATCTCCTTAACTCCTGTAGATTTGAAGAAATTTTGATCAGGTCTTTACTTGATTATAGCATATCTATCACATATAAAAATAACTTAGTCACCTAACTCACCAGTTGAAGGCAATACTGAATGCAGAAGAGAGCCTCATTGCTTCTAAATAAAATGTAACATTTAGAATCAAAATAGATCTATTTTTTAAAATATTTGATTTATTTTTATTTTCTATGTTTAAGAAAATGATGTTCATGAGAACAGTCTTGGCTACAGGTTAAAGGAAAATTGATTTGTGTAAAAATGTCACAAATGTTTTGGTTCCATTTGTTTTAAGATTTGTTATTCAGTGATCAATTTGTTGATGGAACACCTGCTCACTTCACCTTTTGCAAGCTCAAATCTATATACTCTTTCTGCTTTGCTTTCAAGATGGAGTATTTTGAGATAGTTTTGGCTCCAAGTTCATATTCAGTGTCAAGAGAAAGATTTTCATATTTGTTTGTAGCTCCTATAAAGCACTCATGAAACTGATCTTTCATACACATTTTCCCCAGATGTTAATTGAAAATGTGAATCATCCCAAATGGGTACAGAACATTCAAATTAACTCCAAGAAGTCGTTGAAGACTTACACATTTCAACAGCAGGACAACTTTGGAAATCACTGACACTTTGGAACAAGTTCTAAGGCTGTATATAAACAAGTCTCCAAAATATCAGAGACTGCCTACACTGATGAATTAAGTAAGGCCAGTGAAAAATTTTTTGCTCTAGGGCTCATTAACGTGGTTTACCTACATCTAAAATGCCCATGCTCATGAATCACTTTGGGGTCCCAAATCATGTTCATGTGGCTCTGTAACATATTTGCATTTATGTTTTAAGTTCAGAGGATCAAAGAATCACAGAATGGTAGGGGTTGGAAGGGACTTCCGAAAATCGAGTCCATCATTCCTGCCACGGCAGGTTCACTTAATAAAGACAGTCACACAGGAACACATGAACACATCCAGGTAGGTTTTGAATGTCTCCATAGATAGAGACTACAAAGCCTCTCTGGCCAGCCTGTTCCAGTGCTCTGTCACCCTCAAAATTAAAGAAGTTCTTCATGTTTAGATGTTCAAGATTGTGCCTATTACCTCTTGTCCTGTCACTGTGTGCCACTGAAAAAAAAAAGCTGGTCCCATCTTCCTGATACCCGCCTGTTAAGTATGTATAAGCATTTATTAAGTTCCCCCTCAGTCTTCCCTTTTCCAGACTAAAAAAAATCAACTCGGTCTTTCCTCATAAGGGAGATGTTCTAATCATCTGCAAAGGCTTTACTGCTGCCTCTCAGAACACTGCTCTGCTTTGATGAAACTGAGGGCTTGAACTGTTGGTGCACAGAAGTGTTTGAAGGTGCTAAGCATACTGGGGTAATGCTGTGGGACTGCATGAAGTTGAGGAGTCCAGCGCAGTGCAGTGCTCTTACTGTGCTCTAGATCTGATCCCCTGCTTACACTATTGTGGGGGCACTGTCCTAGATGGTGCCAGAGGGTTGAGGTCTTGGTTGTCAAAATAAAGATTCTAAAAACATCTATTCTTGAACTGTCATCAGTCTCATGATCACATAGCCAGCATCTAAAAGGGAACAAAATAATTATGCTGATCATGCATCCTGACTATGCCTCCAGGATCTAGCTCTTCACTGAATATAGTGAGTTTATAGACTTCTTCTAAATGTAAATGGATGATGTCCTCACATTGTTTTTTTATGTAATAGCTCAGATTGCAAGAAGATACAGGACAAGGATTCTATTTTGTCTTCCACCAAAGAGTTATCAACCCCACATCTCATAAGCTATCACCTCAATTAACTACTTTGGCTTTTTATACAAGCACTTTTAATCCTTCCTGTGATAGCAATTTCACAGGCTAATCAAAGATTGTGGTGACAAAGAGATGTTAGTATGAAAACATGTTTCTACCTTATTAGATCAGCTACTGAGATCCTTTCACTATGATGACTGGTTAAGAAAGTTCCATTAGGCACTTATTAATCAGTTGGTAAAATGTAGAAAAAAATTTTTTGGTTAAATTGCAACTAGCATCTTCCCTCACCATACAGAAAGTTTAGCCATTAGGGCACACACTTAAATCACACCTCTGCATTCCCTCTGAGGCAATTTTTTTTTTTTTAATGCAAACTAGAGTATTTGAGGAAAGACTTCAAGAGCATTCCTATTCCAGAATATTTGATAGGCTGGTGCTTAGAGCATTGCTCAGTGGAATGATTGCACCTCTGTCATCTCCTCAGGACATCTTGATAAATGAATTTGTGTACAGAGGGTTATGCAAGGTTTTAGCAGAAACTTCAAGTCATTTCCAATTTCAGTTCTCCCTTAATGGAAGCATAGAATACAGTTCAGAAAAACAATTTTAATTAATTTGACAATTTTTTAAACCCAGCTATGATGAGGCCTTCATACTTCAGAGGAGACTGGAAATTTGCTACTTCACCTTTAAATACTGATCCTAAGGAATACAATGAAGCAAATTACTGAGACTCAACTTCGACATTATAAAAGATTTAAGAATACAAGAATATGCTTACCTTTAAATAATGGTAAGAATCTTATTGACTTAAAATAACATCATGAATTAAAAAGAGTAACCTCAGGAATACGGATATACTTTTGCTACTCATGCATGCATCTCAGATGCATTTTAGATTTTGTGACCACATAATTAGCCTCTAAAAACTCAGAATCTATAAACGTTCAAGTATTCTTGAAATAGTATTTTTGTACTCTTACTATTAAAGATAGCAACCAGAGCCACCAAAATAGCCACTGTGAGCCACCTCCACCTTTTCTAGCAAGAGAGAGAATGATGCACTCTTATTTACTCCACTGTACAACATTGCTTCCGTTCCATTGCCCAGAACAGAGCACAGAAATATCATGTTATTGTGGAAGATTGACATTCTTCTTGTTTTCTTTCTTGAAGCTTCTTAATTAACACTTCTACCAAACTGTTTAATTTATCCTACCTAAGGCTGGCTTCTCTTATTATGGCCTTCTAATGTGAAGTAAAATGTCACACATCATTTAATGAGAAATACTAAATTCATAGTCTCTTAACAGATTTGAAACTATCCCCTGCCTAATAACAATGTTCAAGGTAAATTTGGGTTGATTTTATATTTTGAGAGAATGGTCACAGACACTAATCTGCAAAGACAAACGTCAGGGCTGAGAATTCTGGATAGTATCCTATCTCCAAATACAGTATCTAGAGTCCTGTACAATGTCAGATTCAGCATAATAAGAATTATGACCTGTGCTTTCACGTGATATCCAGAACCATTAGAATCCATCAGGTAGTTTCCAAAGGTAGATGATCATTTTGCATGGTGACTTCTGTTGGCCCTCCACTCAGAATTTATGAATTCTCTTTGAGGACACAGCTCTGCACGGACCTTCTCAGGGAATATACAAGGTAGGTAAACTTAAGAGAGGAAACTAATATTGAAAAGCTGCTGAAAAGAGGATCAGAGTAATAGAATGTCTGTCATACAAAGGATGAGTACAAGTGCTTATCCTCTTTAAGTTAGTAGAATAATGCTAAGACATAGTGTTTCTGAAGACATATAATAATTTTCTATGAATAATTATGTTTGGAAAATAATTACGTGACATGAAAGGAGAAAGGCTACTTAAACTAAAGGGCACTGTTGGCAGAAGAAAAAAGTTATAAATTGTCCATGAATAAAATTAGGCTGGAGATTAAAAGTATTCTTAATGATGAGACAGCAGTGAAGATCTGAAACAGCTTCCCAATAGCAATAGTAGGGTAAAGAAAAATAAAGCACTCAGAAGCCAGTTCCCATTAAGACAGAGTCTGATCTGTTTATGAAAGTTATACAATTATATTGAGTAACAGAAATTGGCTCCAGTGAACAAAGAGACACATTTTCTTATTTTTCTGCTTTATCTAATTGCTCTGCTCAGGACTGAAAGTTCAGTATAGCAAAGCTCATTATATTAGTGCTTTGGTTCTTTTCTTAGTGCCTAAACAAAAATCTGTTTTGCGAACAGTATTAGTTCCACAACTTTTTATCACTCTAGATGTAAAGATATTGCATAAGGGAAGACTTTTCAATCTGATTATTTACCCAGTATGGGAAAATCCCAAAGACTCTAAGCATATTACTTATGAATCCATCTATTCTTCCTTAATATGTAGGCTATTTCTATTATTGTTTCTCTTTTGGAAAAAAAAAAAAAGTATAAATGTCACAACTTTAAAAATTCAAAAATAAAATAAAAGCAGGCAACTTTAAACATGAAGGGTTATTAAATTTTTTATGAGAACAAAAAAATATTGAAAAATTGAGACCTAAATCTGTGGCCTGTGTGGCAGAAAATTAGCTCTTGGGAGCTGAGGAAGAGATTGGGGAGAGAAGGTAGAGTGATAATTTTTTTTATCTGCATTTTCTACAAAGATCACTGACAAGAATATTTATTAAGTGCCTAATCTGCATAAACCTTGCACAACTGAAGCTCAAGTAAGCCTTAAGCATTTAATTCTGAATCATTCAGTATTTTTCAGCACCATATTTGCTCTTGCATCCTCTCCCATTTTCACTAGGCATACTAGTGGCAGCAATCTCCCTGTAACACTGATTAAGACCATCCCTCACAAAGCTTTCTAGAGTGATTGAGGTAAAAACAAAAATGTTCTGATATTTTCTCCTGGGAGAGTATGAGTAGTTTCTTTGGCTTAAATAGGCTTTAACTGCATCCCACAGAGTGATGCTTCATAGTGTATTATTAGTGTGATCAAAAAGAATGTTACTAGGAAGAACTGAGTGCTAGCCAATGTTAAGCACTGCATGTATATTTCTCATCTATATTTTACAAATTCAGAAATTTCAAAGTGGAATCATTTTTTCACAAGACTCAAGTTTGTTCAGTATTTTTGCTGGTGTTTTCATCCTGTTGATTTATTTTTTAACTACAGATTCTCAGCTGCAATATATAACGTAACATACTATATTTGGAAGTTCGCAAGTGCTAACAGAACAAACTGCACGCATCTGCAAATTTTGTGGTAAAAAGGTGAGGGATCATTTGCAACCCAAACAGGGGATCAACTGCAAAAAATGTTGTGATTTTCGTGACTGCTCAGTTCATAGATTCTGAAGGTATATTTGAAATATACTGAAATAATAACCGAGCATAATTTCTTGACAGTCAAAATAAGTGTAACTTCCTAAAACCCCAACAATTCTAGTGAGCATTTTGAAAGCATCCTACCAGTACTTTGAAAGCATTCTCATTACTTTATATGCAAAATAATGAGAAAAAAAGTTTTTTGTTTTTTTACTAAATAAAACAAGTGGTCATGAGCTTTATATTTTGGAACTACAGTGATGAAAAATGGGCACATTTCATTGCAACGCCTGGACAACTCATCTGTCACTTTGTTTTTCACAGATGCTCGTTGCCACTCAGTAATCCTTCTTCTAGTCATATAAAGTCTGGTAATCCATTTTTTCTCATTAGCAAGCTTGATTTCTTATGAGATTAATTTTCCTTCATATTGTTTAGAGAACTGGATTCTAGGTGTAGTAATCATGTGTGAAATCCTCTAGAATACTTGAAATGAAAACTGTGGGCCAAATTCATCCCTCAATCACCTTTTGGCCTAACTACTGCAGTTAGGCTAAAAACAGATTTGACACTTTAGGTGTAATACATGCAGTATCATTACAAGTTCTGAATTATTGTTTGAAGTAATGATATAACCTGCTAGTCATCCTTTATTTATTACTGTTCTGCTGGTAGTAAAAGCTTTAAAGTCAGTTGGGTTGTGCTAATCTTCCAGTGGGAGACATGAAGGCTGGCTGCTCATGTTCATAAAGAAGTACTAGTATTCTTAGCTAATAAAATAGATGTTGCTCTGTGGGTTCCTAAGGAAATGCATAAAAAATGCTGTAGATCTACATGTTAGTGTTATTATAAGGAAGTGTCTGTTTTAAACAATTAAAGCTTTACAGTACGACAGTTAATAATTTAATTTGAATTCAACAGTTCCGAGTAGAATTTGAGTTGCAATTAATTGTCTAGTAATATAAGGACATAAAATGTAGCATTTGATTTTCATGGATGCAATAGAATTTTTGAGTTGTTGATTATGTTCTTCCATATATTTAAATTCATTTGAAATTAGCATATTATATTGTGCTCTAATTGTGATCTGATAAACAATTTACAGCAGCAATTAATTAATTTTAGTTTCTTCCTACCATTACTGTTCTTCCAGTTATGTTTCAGAACTCTCCAGTCAAGTAATTCAACATTACATATACACTGGATTTTGGAAGAGAAAGAACTTCTGTTTTTTATCAACTAATACTTCTCTGGAGGGTCACAATTCACTGTATCTGATTTAACTACTGAGCTCTTGGAAGTAAACTGTGGATGTGCTAGAAAAATGCGGTCAATTTCGGTGCTGGTTTTTTCTGATTTACATGGATGTAGATACGATAAGATTTGGTCTGTCAGACACTATTAGCACACTGAGCCTAACAGTCTCACAAATAAGGTATTAAACTTCTTGTTAAAGCTTTTTCTTTTATGTTTTTGGCTATTTCAAAATAAAGTTTTCCTGTGGTACTTCATTTCAGAAGTTCTTCACCTTTTCCCCTGATCTGTCTGCTGCATGGCCATTCTCAAGTTCAAGCACTCTGGATAGGAAACCTTGTTAAGGTGATGACACACATTGATGCAGACATTTCCAAATTAAAGTTCTATGTATTTGCTTTCTAGCAAAACAAGATGAGATAAACAAAACATAGATCAAGGAACTGAGGATTAAAAAAACAACCAGCCTCTCCTGAGATAAACCTAATAACAGGCTTCAAAATCTCTCATAAATTATTAGCTTTGAAATCACTCAAATTGTCTGAAACATTGTATGTGTCACTGATGTACTTGAAGTTCACCTAAGAAACTGTATCATCAAAATGTGCTGACAAAAAATGCCAGCAGCTATGCCACCTTCCAATCAATCATGTATCTGTTTCAGCTAGAATGTCAGAGAACGTAATTTCATCTGCTTCTGCTGCATATATTTAAATGTTCATAATCTTACTGAGGAAGAAGGCTAAAGACATTTGTCAGTTGTTTTCTTCCATCTGACTGACTAGTTTTTGTGTTTTGGTTTGTTTTTTCCATAAAGCTTACATTTTGTTGTGAATTAATACAATGTGTAGAGAGATAAGTATTTTATATTGTCATTTGAATGTATGATTTGTGAGGAGTTAGTATTTTCCACAAAAGTTACATCATCTTTATAGACAATGAGGAAATAGAGAATGGTCAAATATCTGTTCAGGGAGACTTGTACAGCTGAGAACAAGGAAAACAGGAAATTTGGGTTCAGTCCTGTAAATGAAGAAATAAATTGTTCACATACTGGAAATAAAGGTGAATGGGTCAAGTCAAACCTGCTGCTGTACTTTCTATACTATTCCAATGAACAACTGTTTGATTTAAATTTTATGTATGTGATCAAATGTATACAATAAAAAGTTATATTTGGAATTTTACATTGTATTAACCATTACCTCATGAATGCCTCCACAACAATGACAACAGTACCAAAAAAAAAGTAACCAACAGTGAAGGAAATAGACCCATCCCATCTAATTACAAGTAAAATGTTTCATTTCTATGCTCTGTTTAATACAGAACAGCTATTAGTAACCTATGCATTAGATTTCTTTCTTCCCATAGACTTTCTTCCTCCTCCCATTTCTCCCCATGAATACAGAGTACCAAAGTGTTTCCTGTTCTGAGCTACAGGACCCATGCTGGGTACAGCTCTTGAAGTTTGCTCAGCAAGGGCTAGAAGTAGGCAGCACAGTGTGTTAATGGAAGAATAATTTAAAGTCAGCTTGGGTGGTTGAAAAAAGGACCCACACATAGTGGTAATAGGCTTTGCCTTTTTTGTTTCTGTTAGTAGCTGTTGATGATTTTAGATCCTTCCTTTCTAAATCTATTCCAAATCATGTCTGGAATAGTAAAGTTTGGTTAGCTCTTATCTGTCACTTTTTGATAATTTCTATTAACCTTACTCCATGCACAGTGATGATAATTATACAAAGAGTAATTAGGTGATTAAAAACAGTAATGTGGCAAATGTGTGTTTATTATTGTAGAGATTTTAATAAATTAGAACTTTTCTTCTGCAATAGAGAATATGGCATTCATTACAGTTCCCATACAAATGCAAGGGCTAATGATATTTTTCTTTCTTTTACAGAGACTTTCACCATTAGCCTTTTGCATCCTAAACATTATCCAAGTTCAGAAATGTTCTGATACAATGATAAAGATGGTATCCTTGACATTTCTGTGGTCGGCAACTCCACAAATTCTGCTGATTTAGCATATCTTTTGCTGATAAAGAGATACAAGTTTCCATTTCAGGAAATTAATGTTCATAGAATCAGAATTGTCAGGGCTTAAAGGGACCTCAAGGATCATCTAGCTCCAAACCCTCTGCCATGGGCAGGGACATCTCACACTAGATCTGCTTGCTCAGAGCCATATCCAGCCTGGCTTAAAAAACTTCCGGGGATGAGGCTTCTAGCATCTCCCTGGGCAACCTGCTCTGAGCGTCTCACTGCCTTCACAGTAAAAAACTTCTTCCTAACATGCAATCTGAATGTACTCACTTCTAGTTTTGCTCCACTCCCCCTAGTCCTATCACTACGTGACACCCTAAGAAGTCCCTCACCAGCTTTTTTGTAGCCCGCTTCAGACACTGGAAGGCCACAATAAGGTCTACTTGGAGCCCTCTCTTCTCCAGACAGGAAAGCTCCAACTCTCCCAGCCTGTCTCCTGTTCTCACATAGCTACAGAAGAGCTCCAGTACACACGAACCCCCTTTCTTTAGTTGTCTGCCCTTTACTGCTGATTTTCTACTAGATGAACCTGCCCTTTTATTCTTGTCTTGCTATAGGGAGGAGAAAAAAAAAAGTACACTTGCAGTGTAACTAAAATAGAATAGAAATTCAACTCTCTTACATGAGCATCTAGGTATCAAACATGCCATTTAAAAACAAGACACCAGAGTGTCTTGTCCAGAGATCTGTAAAGGAAACAGTACTAAAGAATCTACACAGTACACTCTTGCCTGGATGTATACATGTCTAAGATTATTAAAACATTCCACAGTGCACAAAAACATTAACACGCTGGGCTGAGAGAAGTCAGCAATTACCAGGAAGAAGTGGATGATAATGGCCTCAGAATTTTGTTAGTTTGGGGCAAAACAAACATGAAAATGCAGTCAGAAACTCAAATTGTGAGAAAAAAAAAAAAGGGGGAATTTTAGTCCTCTTAATCGAATCTCTAACTTGCAACAAAATACACAAGGAAAAGAGCTATAAAGCAAGATTTCTTCAGAAATGGCTAGTCCAGTAAATTCAATATAGAGCGAAGAAATGACATTAACAAACTGCTAATGAGCAGGTACAAGAGCAGCTGAGTCTTTCACATCCTACTGCAATAGAAGTTAATTTCTTATATTAGAGAGCATCCTTGTTTAAGACTGTGGGGATATTGCAGCTATTGACTATTTGATTATGCACTGAAGTTTCAACAATGCTTCTAATTAGCTCTGAGTTTTGCTGTTCTATTGGTATGGTTTCTTCTCCCTCAGGATCTTGCTTGTGACTGGTTTCAACGGCCAAGTGATATATACATAATATTGAAGACCTTTGTATGGCAGAGATCCTTCTGCCTCTCTTAAAAGCAACTCTATGATTCTGTAATGACACTATTAAAACCACTTGCAATTAAAGCCCGAGAGAGGCTGTAACACTTCTTAATACTAGATGTAAAGTAGTGGAACTGTGATTTCAGAACAATTTCCTCAAAGTTAGAAAATTTTTTATGCATATGAAAATAAAAGGGTAATTTAAAAAGTTATTTCATTCCTTATAGTACCCAGAGAAGACCAGACAAGGTGGAACTCGTCTCAGATTCAGAGCGGGGGTGGGTATTATTGCATGGAGTTGGCTGATTGAGCTGAAAAATGTGAGAAACAAATAGAACAACCTACTGATGATTCTCTCAAAATAGAGATTGAAAGAAAAAACACTTCCTCATTTGATTACTTCAGCTCTGTTTTCTGAAGTTAACGGCTCTATTGTGTACAACATCATCTCAGATGTTGAACAGGATCTACTTTTGCTCTAATTAGCTGGGTTTTAGTTAAACGTGTGTTATCTTTTAATTTGAAATTTCTGACATGCAGACTAGCAGCAATTATTTCTGTAGGGTTTTTTAAACTTCACAATTAGTCTTTGCAATCACAGCCTTTCTAGGTTCTAGCCTATATTGTGCAAAACATCAAACAGTCCAGCTGCGCTTTAAGGGTTATAGGTGATTTAATGTATGCTTATTTATTTTTGTTCCATACCCCAAAACTGGATTCTCAGATATCTTAATAAGAAGGTGCTAATCCAAACTGGAGCACACTAAGTCTTACCCCTGTTGACATCTTCACATCTGGAAGAGATAATGGCTTTCCAACTAGAATGATAGGTAGAAAGATATTGAAAGAAAGTGATGTAGAGACCACTCAGAATACTGATCCAGGGTTCAAATGGGTAAATAGTTATTTCCAATTTAAGAGTAAAATATTTTCCAGTGATTTACTGGCCTTTCCATTTAGTGTTCAAGTTTGACAGGAAGGTCCTATAACTGAATTTTTCTTGCATTTGGAGAAAAAACATTTCCTGTTTGCATCAACAGACATCAAGGATGAATTTCCCTTTCATGTGATGAAAAGCTATGCTTACACTGAAATGCTTTTCTTTTTCCTGTTGAAAATAGTATAAATAGTTTAAAAGTTCAGTGCCATCTCAAAATGTTTTAGCTGTTGTTTGAATTATGTTGTTTTGGCTTTGTATGCAATGTTCAACTGAAGGAGAAAATTACAGAGAGCACACAGGACCACGGTACAGTTAGTACAACTTTAAGGAAAGTCTAAAATCCTCTCCTTCACTCTGACAGCTTGCTGATGAGAGATTACTTCCCAAGATCATTACTGGAAATAAGTTAGCCACATAGTACAAGATTTCAATCATTCATCTGTCTTATTTATTACCTAATACGCAGAGGGTCATTTAGTAATTTTGCTGTCCTTCCTTAAAGAAGTGTAATGCTCTGGGCACAGAGGGGGGAAAAAAAAAAGTTTGATATATTTTATATTTAAGATGCATCATTAAATAAAAGCAATTATTTATTTCCTACTCAATGGACAGATAAAGGAAACAAATGTGTATATTTTCTGCAACTTACTGAGATTTGTGAACTGCTAAATAGAACAATGGTTAATGTACTAGGAAGACTAGATAAAGTGGTTCTATTACAGCACCACAAACTCTTAAAGATTGGTCTTCAATCCTTTCTGCTATTTCCTATATTTTTACATCTGTTGTGCCTCCCACTGGATTAGTTTGCCACTAGGAAATGAGGAATGATAAGGTCCACACAGAAGCGTTGCATGAACAAAATTTACTCATTTTGCTGCTTTAACTCCAAGGTAAGAGGAATATCATTTTCCTGCTGGATTCTACCCCAGGGAGAAGATTAATATACAAACCTACTTCTCTCATCCTTATCCTTGTGATACTAAACTAGTATAGACTATAAAGAATAGTACAATACCATTTTTAAGGAAATTTGACTGTGACTCTGCTCTCTCTAGTAACACATACTCTTAGCCTGTACCTCTATCCTTGGTAGGAGGGCATCTAACTACTCTGGACTTAAAGATCTGAGCTCACAGCAAGGATGATACAGTTAAAATATTTTTACGCTACTCTGCAATGAGATAAAAAAAAATATGGTAAAAAGTCCTATATTGTTGGCATGTCTGATGGTCTAAAATCATCACACAGTTTGATACCATCAAGTGAGCTTTAATTTACATTTACCTCAAAAAAAAGAAAGCTGGAATTTTTTCAGTATATCAGTACTGACAAATTTTACATCTGCTAAGGTCAAAGGAGTGGAAAAAGTATACGGCTTCAGAAAATGTTTCTATTTAACAAGCACTATAACTGTGTCCCTTTCCACTGACAGACATGTAATTATTTTATTGTATTTATTCCAGGTAGAAGATATAGGCTGCCTCTTCCATCTTTCTTTTTTTCCTTCCTTTTTTTTTTTTTTTCTTTTTCTTAAAGTCACTTTCCTGTAATCTTTTTGAATAGAACTTGGTTTGCATACTTTTGAGCTGCACAGTTTACCTGCAGGTTTGAACGGTAGCTTGAAAAATGCCTGGTGTTTTTGTGTTGTTTTTTTCCTTAGTCCCATATCAACTCATTTCCATCTCCATTGAAGGATGTTCTAGTTGTCCTTTTTGCCAAGACTTCCTTTTTTTCTCCTTGTCTGAGGTTAAAAAAAGCATGATTTGATCAGAGGACAGCAGTTATGCATGAGAGACTGCTCTATGCTAAATTAGAAGGATTCTCATGCCTTACATTCTTGCCTCTTGATTGGTAGGACACGCTTTTTTGATGAATTATTTAGAATTACTTCCCTACTGTATATGAAATATAAAGTTTTTTAAAAAAAAATCTATTTAATGTTAATTTAGTAATAAAACTGGTACATACATAAAAAATATGTGCACATATCCATCTGAAAAGACGACTTAAACTCATTCTGTCCAGGGTATTACTTTTCAGTGTGTTATAACAACTATTACATGGTCTGTACTAAGGCCAGAGCTATTTAGCCATTAGTGTTTCAATAAGCAAGTTTTAAAAAGGATGTAAAACAATTTAAAATTCAACGGGAGAATTTAAAATCTCTTTTTCTCATGTGTTCAATGCAAACAGTAACAGAAAAAAAATCTAAAAGTAAGTGATGATGATAGACTGCCCCCCTCCCCCCCCCCAAAAAAAAAAAAAAAGGTCAAAACCTGAGATTTTAGGTCCACAATAAAACTTCTTTACATATATAGCCTGGTAAATACATTTTAAGTTGCCAACTTCACAGTTTTGTTTAGAGTATGATAGTATCAGTAATCCGCTCAAACTCCCAAAGAGCTAGATTCAGACATACACATACTACTTTTCCTGTCTCATATTTTTTGTTGAGGATAACAAAGCACTGGACTTTCTTAATTTTGTTTTAAGATCTCATCAAAGGCTTCATACCTTTCTGATTTTCTAAAAGAAATTAATATTAACTGCAGTGGTCTCTTGATTGGGATCTCACTTGCAGCGTTTTCACTGTTCACAAATTAAGACATCTAACTTTTACTCTTAAAATCTACTTATTTCACTTAGGTTGATTTTGTTTGTACACAGTTTGTACACAAAGACTCTTTACATGGAAGGAATGGTAGAGAGACTTCTGTAGGGATTACTTTCAATGAGTCTTCTTTTATACAGACATGAAAGTAAGATTAAGCCAGAATCAGGTGACTTTAGATCAGATGTTTCAGATTAATGACAGAAGCTTACATCAGAAATAAATTTGTGGAACCACTGTCTTTAAAAAAAAAAAAACCAGCAAAAACCCAAACACACAATCCCCCAAAAAAACAACCCACAAAAAAACCTCCAAAAAACCCCCAAGCAAAACCCCCAAAACAAAACATGATTAGTGACTTGGAACGAAGATATATTATTTTAACAAACAGGCAATGAATCTTAACAGAGCAGCTGGCCTTTCTTGACATGAATGTTGGAGATCCATGTTTGAACAGTTTAAGAGGCAGCCTTGCAACTTTCATAACAATAGGGGTCTGACAAACAGAGTCATGGCAATTATCCACACACAATCAGTTACTTTTCAACTCTGCTACAAGTCACGGACATACATGTTTAAACACTTTGCTTCCTGCTCTCTTCTCTCCTCTAAACCAATCTTTAATTAACAGTTACAATCTTTTATATTTGATGTGCGACACAGAAATAGATTTTATAAAATAGTCTGCACTATGTAACTTGGATTACAAGGACAATATAATTAAAAAAAAAAAAAAAATTAAACATCTGCTTTGGGAATATACTTCCTAACGTATAAACTAGAGCTCTCTGAGCAATGGGTATACACACACACTTTTAAAAGCCAAAATGAACACTGATAAACCTTTAAGATTTGCCAGGTCTGCAGGGCTCCCAATCTGAACAGATGGATTGGTTGGTACAATTTAAGAGACTTGCACTTTTTTCTTCTTCTTCATTTTTTTTCTTTTTTTAAACACCATACCCCCTACGTTGTAAACAAGCCTCCAAGCACAGAAAACAAACAAAAAAAATATTTAATGCCCCCCTGTTCTGTTTCATTATTTACACCACTCACGTGTACTTCCCCAGCTGAGTAATACTCTTTGATGATTATATCTCCAAAGAACATTGCTGTCATCACTTAATAGGCTGTGGAACCATGGATAATCAATCAAAAGGAAAGAAACAGAGGAAGCAACTTTCTGACTTTTTAAAAACTGATTTAGTTCTTATGAAAATGCCAAACTGACAGCTTTGAGATTGAAATAATCGTTTCAAAAGATGAATAGGAATAGTGCAAATGATACAGTATTAAACCAATGAGTTCTTTCCCTGAAGGGACCACTTCGGTCTGTCTCCACAGTCCAGTTAGTCAGATCCCAATACATTTCTTGATTCCTAGCATGGGAGCACCTTTGCTAATGATTTTATGATACTGACATTAGGAAATTGGGAGTTCTGGGAACATAATCACCATTTCTTTTCATACACAGTAAATAAAGTTATTGTAGTCACCTTGAAGAAATGAAAGAGATCAAAGTTTGTGGCCTAATCTCCCCAAGAAGTAAAAATAGTTTTACCATACGAACCTAATTTTGTAAAACAGTAAGTAGGTTGGCAATTCATTCTCTAATTTATCTTTCAGTGAAAATTTATTTACACGATCAATTTGTATGACTGCTATCAAAACTGATAGAAGGCTACGAAAGCGCATACCTTGTGAATTTGTTGGATGAAACACATTGTATGAATCACAATGATGATTCACCCCTCATAACAATTGAAGTGTGAGAACAAAAATAAACATCAAAAGAAATTTACAGTGATGTTTCACATTTGAGTAGAGCAATTTAGTCACTACTACTGTCACTAAGAAAACTTACTGAGTTTCATTTAATGAGCATACTTTTGAATATTTATACTGCTACTGATGCCTAAATGATACTTTAATTTCTGCCCTCCACTCCACCCCTTTAATTGTATTTTGGTCTTCATCTTGTCTTCAAGACTTAGAGTTGAACAGCCACAGCTGTAGCTGTTCCACAATCCAAAACCAAAGTTGTATATTGATAAAGATGATCTTCTTCCAAAGTTTGACATGGTTTTAGTTTTTCTCCAATTATTACCTGGCACGTAAGCATAAACTAGTAGTCTGAATAAATGCCATGCTTTTACTTTTCTGATAGTGGCACAAAATGTTTTAGGGGAATGGTTCATTTTCCTATTTCTTTTCATTTCATATTCAATCATTTGGTACCTCATGGAAAAATGTCGTTTTGGGGCAGTGTTACTTGTCATGCCAAAGGTCATCAAAAGCTTGGATCTGTGAAAGTATATTAGTGAATTCATGTGCATATATAGGAGCACTCTGAAGACTCTGAAATAATTTGGGATTCACAGAATCACCTCACAGACTTCATCTACCTTTTAAAAGCAATTCCATAGGTGTGTGTTGTCATATGACTACGACTACCCATTGATAATTGCACACTTGAACATAAAGAGGCTGAATGAGTATGGTATCATTGTTCAAGTTTACAGGCTAGAAATGTACTCATTTTTACTACTGCAAATTTCACAGGACACATATTAGTGTAAAACCACAATCAATGCTTAAGCTAAAAAGCAACAAGCCAACCTCCCTGCTATTTTTCTGATACATTAGAGTGAGCAGTATCCTGCAGGGAAGACGACCAGCATAAAGCTATGTTGCATGGAGAGTCTGATAGAGCTCCACTTTCACTTTTATGAAGTAGTACTTGTGATTCAATCTGTCTATTTAATCTTGTGAAAGTGTCATCTATGAGGTTGTTTCTTTCCAGATGCTTTTTAAAAATGGAAAACAGCATCTCTAGTAATCATAGCAATTTCACGTTGTTTCAGTGTTTTTATACCAGCATTAAAATAGATAACATGCAGAGCATGGTCAATGCAATTAAACTTCTTCTGTTGGGTTGACTTATCAATGAATTTTAAATGTGACTGAAATAACCAAAAGCATTGATTTTGTAATTAATCTGATTAGGAAATCACTAGGCAAAACAAAATGGGAATTACACATTTGGATACAATTTATCATAGAATCATTACAGCTGGAAAAATCTCTAAGATCGTCAAGTCCAGCTATCAATCCAACACCACCATGACCACTAAACCATGTCCCAAAGTGCCATATCTGCATGTGTTTTGAAAACCTACAGGGATGGTGACTCTACCACTTCCCTGGGCAGCCTGTTCCTACACCTGGCCACTCTTTTAGTTAAGAAATTTTTCCTAATATCAAACCTAAACCTCCCGTGACACAAACTGAAATCTAGCATCATACTGCTAGTTTGATCAACACCCACCTCACTACAAACTCCAGCCTTCTCCAGCCTAAAGAACCCTATTTCCTTCAGTTGTTCCTCATAAGACCTGTTCTGAAGACCTTTTGCCAGCTTTGTTGCACTTCTCTGAAAATGCTCCAGCATCTCAATGTCTCTCCTGTGTGGAGGGGTCCAAAACTGAACACCGTATTTGAAGTGTGGCCTTACCAGTGCTGAGTGCTGCTCCTATTGGCCACTAGGTTGCTGTTGACTTCCTTAGCCACCTGAGAAAAGATTTTGAGAATCCAAGTAGGAAGAAAAATCCTTAAAAGAATAGGATTTTATACTCAAAATTCTCAAGAAATGAAGAAAACTTGAGCTGGAAAATGTTTATCCTTAGGTGATCCTTGTTTTAATGACAAGCCTTTTTTGGTTATACAAACTAAAATAAAACATCATTGGATAAGTTTTCTGGAACTTAACCAAAGCTCAAATCTTGCCCTCTTTCCACTAACATCTCTGAAGAAGTGAGAAATGGAATCAGAGTGATCACAAAGCGTGGTACCTCTGGAATGTCTCTATGAAGTTACCTGCGGAGTGCTAGAGAAGGTTGGACTGCACTCAGAAAAACTCCCAGCTTTGTAGAATCTAGTATTTCAGCAGTACATGTATGTCAGTGAGTGTGCCAGAGAAGTAAAAACTCAGAATTAGTGACAAGAGTATGCAGAGATACATCCTGTGAACAGAAATATGAACAGAGCATTTTGCTGAATGTGGACCACGTTATATTTTAATCTGGCTGTTCAGGCTGCATGACATTCGTAGTGGGCATGCTATAGACTTTTCCTGTTACCTGTAAGAAGAGGTGTATTTAAGCCTGAGCAGAGTGGTGTGCCTACATGTGTTTTCAAAATCTCTTTCTACACAATTGAACAGTTTATAAATATTGAGAATTATGTAGCAATCATTTATGTGCCAATTTTTCTTGAAGAACAAAAATTCTATGTAGCCTTTATTTCCTTTCATTATATGTCTTGTCATACAGGTTTCCTTCCTTTTGAATCAAGGATTTCAACGTATCATAAGAAAACAATTTCAAACTGCTGTTGGGTACAATCAAGCAATACAATTTGGGTGACATGTGGCAAGTAAAAGTATTAAAAGTATTAAAACCACACATGATATTTAAAAGAGAATCTGTTGCTGAAAGTAGTAGGTGAAATATTGCTACGATTTTCATATAGAGAAGTAATTAAAAAAAAAACAAAACACAAAAACAAAACAAAACAAAAACAAAACCAAAGCAAAAGGCATTTGGTTTAAGAAAAGCTGGTGCACTACAACAGGCATACATGAATGTAATTCCCAGTAAGTCCTACAGCACATAGCTTCAGCGCTGTAGAGGCACTCAAGCAGCATATCATCAGGGTCAGAGACTTAAACAGATGAATCTCGCCTTGGCCCACAGTTGCTCAGATTGTGCCTTTTGATTGAATCTGAAGTATTCAGATAAAAAGCCCTAGTGGCATATGCTTCCCATTGAAGAATCTTACTTTTTGAGCTGTTAAGAACTCCAGAGAGACATGAGTAAAACACGGCAACACATGCAGCACATCCTTTGGGATATTTGCTTTCCTGCATGTTAATGAAGATTAAAATATTAGAATGTGCAGACATCACTTTAATGGATAATTAATGATGATTGATTTTTTTTTCTATTAATTTACAGTGTAACTTTAATTTAGGCTAAAAAAAGTGGCTTGCCATTTTTCTCACATGCTCAGGGCTTTGGTGCTCAAAATGCACTGATGTAAATTCAGTATAAAAGCAACCTTTGGTGTGTTCACATTATTGTGTGGCAAACCAAAGAACAATTATTAACGTTCCATCATTTTCACAACATGCAGCTTTTGAGAAATAGTCTTTTGCCAATGAAATTTTGCTTTACTCTTATCTTTTTTTTTTTTAAGTTAATTGATGCCATCACTTCCTTCAAGGGGTGATTTCCATTGTAGCCAGATTCTCATTTGCTTTTAACTCAGTATGCACAAATTTAGTGGTGGCTGCTTTTTATCCATGCCTTTTGAACCATCTGCTCTGTCATTCCACCAAATATTTGATCTTCACATTTCACCTTATTACTAGGAACTGCAAAAGTACAACTGTTGTTGTGAAGTGATTTCTTACTCTTAGAAATGTGCCAAAAAGCAGATCATAAAGCCACAAAAGAAAGTGAACAAGCACGTTCTCCTTTTTTGGCAACCATCACATAATATCAGGCTTTGTGGGCTGCTGTTAAGCACATCATTCCTCAGCAGAGGCAGTAGTAATCCAAACATCGAATCTTGAAGCTGTTTACAATTGTTCAGTTCTGGAGTTTCAGTAGTTTCATAGAATAATTTTCCCTAAGGACACCAACTGAATCAAGTCACAAAATAATTACATTTGTAATACTCTTTTGAGAAAGTTACGTGTCTGCCAAGCAGTAGCCAGTCATGAGAACAAGTTAAAGCAGCTCCTGCTTAACAGATTCCTGTTCTAAGTGCTATCTTTAGGTGCATTTGTGGGTTTACATCTACTTACATTTACATCTATTTAATTTAGAATTTGAATTGATAATGCTTGACTGAATGTCTCTACTAAGTCATCCCATCACCTCCTTCCCACACATTCTTGACAATAATCACAAGAATTGTGCTCTCCTTGCCTTATTTTGTTGTTTCACTATCATTTTTATCCTTTGAGAATAGAAAAGGTTAACACAAGACCACTTCTTCTGATTATATGTGTCAGGCTACCTTACAGATGATGTGCTGAATACATGGAATAGCACCTCTGTACCCTCTGGTGTCAGACTTTCCTAGTCTGGTCTGACGCAACCCCTCAGCTAGCAATCAAGAACAGATATGGAAAGGAAAAAAACCATGAAATACGTTCAAGAATAGGTTAAAAATTTGAACAGAAAAATGCATTCTTCATAGCTTTACTTGAGCCATTTATGTATGATTAAAACATTCCAGCTTGCCATGTAACTCTACAATTTGTAACAAGTTAAATGAAAGGGTATCCTTTTCTGTAGTAAATCTTAACAGATATTGGAATACATTCCATCTAGTTTTATGCCTTTAGTATCTACTCGATAGATGAGGAATTTTTCAGAAGTACATCCTGTGTTGGCTAAGCACCCTAATGGCTAAGCCCATAAAGCAGAGCGGATGTGACAGTTATGTTAATCTATCTAAAAAGGACTACATTGTAAACTCTGCTTTGTTACTTAGTTTTGAAGAAATGAGTATTTGCTCATACCTACTCTTTTACTCCTTAAAAAAAAAAGTGCCTAAATTGTTTCAACAAATTTCTTATTTAAAATTTAATAAAAATATAATAAATGCACTTTTCCACCCATTCAATACATAGAACACACTGCTTATTGTGTTTACATTTATTTTCACTTGAAGTTTTGAAAGTAGCATTGCCAGCAGGCCTAGGTGAGTGTAAGGGAAAGATTTTTTCAGGATACTTCGCAGTCAAGATTGCGATCAAAGAGTAACAAAATCAGTGTTGTAGAAGTAACAGATTCTTTCCCTTACTACATTGATAGGCAAGGCACACAGGACCACGAAACATTTGCACAGACTAGTGTGAAGCACTGGCATTCTCAGCTGCATAGGTTAGTGGAAGGGCAAGTAATCTTTTACAGTAATTTCTCTTGCTGAAATTATCAATGTTTTGTCATAGGGTGTCTTATCCACTGGAGGTGTTTGCCTCAGCCTTGAGAACAAAAGGAAGACTAGCTGTCTAACTTTTCTGTGGTTTGGGTTAGGTTAAATGAGACATCCTTCAATGCACAGAGAAAGTGAGATAAGATCTGTATATGATCTCAAACTTGCCAGAGATATATTATGCCATCTTGACTTGTATCACATTGCCTCCATGAGTAAAATCAGTAAGTTACCAAAATGGAGACAGTCACACTCATCTAATACTCTGGATTGTAGTAGGAAATCAATTAATATTGTGTGAAAATAGTAACATTCTATCAAAGACACTGTAGGAGGTTGAAATAAAACCAATGGTTATTTAAAAATAAATGCTTATAAAACTCTATGAGATACTCTTCTGGGGGCAAACTAAGGATTCTAATATGAAGCACACTGTTAAGATACAAATAGCAGTAACTAGAATGACTCTGCAAAAAAGCGAATCATAACAACTTGCCTAGTGCAAAAAGCTTCCTTCTAATGGACAAAGACTTTCTCAAAGCATCATTTAAACATGATTCACTTTACATTAAAAGTATTTGAGGATTTGGTGGGGTTTTTTTTGTTGCTTCTACTGATGTTACATAAGCAAAAAGAAATTGTTGCTATTGAGGGAGAATGGGAAATTAAAAGATCAAATCAGCCCACCATACAAGATTATCACAAAAATTATTTATGATAGTTCAATGGGAAAAGATCTTTTTTTCCTTAAGTTTCATGATTTTATATGTATATTGAGGAAAGTTGCTATTTTTTAAAGTCTTTGCTTCTTCAGGCTAATGACTTAAGAATCCAATGCTTGTAATACAGCTATAATCAATTATTTTAAATGCCTTTCTCTTCTCCCTTACCCTTCTCTTTTTTCGGTAGAATCCACTACAGCACTCCTTCAGACTCTGGTGGTACAAATCAGTTTTCACAGAGGTGAGGTGGTATACCACTGGATATGCTTATTCATCTATAGTTTTTCAGTCTAAATATTTTCTGCAATTCTCCCTTGGTGTTCTAGAAAATATTTTACTTCCTTCTATGATAAACGCATTTGTCGTGTTGCCAGTTAGGTCATTAGTCCATATTCCACAAAATGATGTACTGACCTGATCTCATTGCTTCCTTATGAGGCAGTTTTCCTCTCTACCTACTTAAATGATGATACTTGTAGCAGGAGCCAATGTTCTGGATGTAACAGAAGCAACTGCTGAGTAGTAAGCTCTTAGAGATGGAATAAACTCCACAGTTTTAAATATCTAGGGTTACAAAGTTAGAAAGTGAACTTGCTCTAACAACTCCCAGTTCTGGGAGCCTGCTGCTGCTAGAAGGGTTAGCAGCAAGAATTTCAGGGGAAATGGCTATGAAAGAGTACATAGCCTGCAGGTAGGTATGTAGGAAAAGGTGTGGAAATGTGGCTGGACTAGCAAATTGTCAGAGTTTGGTAGAAGAAACGGAGCAGTCTATTACCATATGCAAGGATAATTGAATAAAAGGCTTCGATACTGTGCAAGAAGTGGAATGAGTGAATGGAGAAGTTGAATTTATTGCTTTTTCTGTTTCAAATTCAATCAGCAATTATCTCTTCTTGTAGCCAGAGAAGCAAAAAAAAGTTGAAATGAGAAGACCATCCACCAGCCAAATGAGGAAATGTAGGGTGTGGGTTTCTATGGTTTTTTTGTTGTTATTGTTTCTTTGGGGTTTTTTCTTTCTTTTTTTTTTTTTGTTTGTTGGTTTTGGTCTTTTGTGTGTGTGTGTGCATGCGTATGTTTGGGGCTTTTCTAAAGCTCTTGTACTCCTACATAAAGATCTAAGGGTTAAACAGAACTACAGCTATTAATCTAAAGGTAACTAGCTAGCATGCTCTATGTTACATAGAACACACACCATCCTTAATGTTTACACTGCATTATTGACTAAGCAGCTTTGTATTTTTTTCCTGTTCTAATTGTCTGGCAAACAATGCGTGGGACAAGAACAACAGATTCCATAATGTTAAAAAAATAATGCCCACAGTATGGCAAACATTGTTTGTTAATAGGATATTTAACATTTGTATTCAAGTTCCATGTCTAATTATGTTTTAAAAGACTTAAAAACATTGACATTTACATTCCTTAGTGAGGAAATACTCAGTTTGAAATTTTACCACAAAAGCTAATGACCCTATTAACTCTAATTTGTTTACTCACCAGTCTGGAACAGTTTCTTCCACAGGTACCTCTTTGATGTTCAAAATTAAGCGTCCTAGAGGCTTGAGAAATTAAATGCTAAAGGAGGTCAATTATCAAACAGTTGCCTTAAAGATAAGGACTGCCCCTCCCATATTGTTCTGGTTTTTTTTTTTGATGAACACAAAGATATGATTGCTAAACACATGTCAGGCTCTCCCACAGGTTTGCTAGGATGTAACAGGCATTTCTAAGTTTGGCCATTTATGAAAGTGCCTAATTATATCAGGCAATATATGTACATGTGGATTTTTTTTAAACTGAGATTTAATCCTTAATCAAACTGCAAACTAATTATTACTTCATAGTCTGTATTTTTGAGTTTTGAATTTGTATAATATCTCAGATATGACCTCCAGCAGCTCTTGTTAGAGTAATTTCTGTACTCTTACAGAACCTTCTCAGCCACAGGTATACTGTTTTTCTGCTTAGTATTGTCCATAACCACCAAATATAGTAATAACATTCTTATTTGAAAGAAACCATGACACTAAAAGGGCCTGTTTTTCAGCTACAGTGTGAATTTTTAAAAAGAAAGGAAAAAAAAAAAAAAAGGAAGTTTGTGATAGTCAACTCATTTTATTTGAGAACTATGAGTCTTAAGCTCTGCAATAATGCACCAAAAGGGATGGGGGCATAGTTTCAAATCCTGTAAACAGCAGTGAGTTTTAGCTTCCTAAGACATTTTCCTGACTGCAGCAGTGACTCCAACTGAATTCTTAACTAAAAACTGAACATGAACCCAGAGATTACCATTAATTAGTTTTTCCTAGATACGTAAGGTGAAAGCTGGTCCCTCATACAAAGAGAGAACAACCATTCCCATAACAGGTCTGATCCTGAGAGTTCCCAGAATGATTCTAGGCTGTACATATATCAGCTGCAATATGAGACACAGTAACGAGTGTAACCACGCCTTTGCTGAATGCCTCTTTCCAATATGGAGCAGGTTCCTTAACAGGGCAGTAAGGATACTCTACAGCAGAAACCTCCAGTAAGTTTCTGCTTGCTTTCAGAATAAGGCCACTCATCGAAAATACATAGATATGGTATAAATATATAGAATCATAGAATCCTAGAATGGTAAGGTTGGAAGGAGTCCTCAAGGATCATCTAGTTCCAACCCCCTGCCATAGGCAGGGACACCTCCCACTAGCACAGTATAAAAAAACCTAAACCAAAACAAAATGATCACAACGACCCCCCTAAAAAGAAATCCTTACAAGACTTCAGAAGACAGCTGTGCTTCCTCCAGCAAGAATTCTCTGTGTTTTAAGAGCCTGAAGAGCTGCCAGATGGCTAGTCCCATTTTTTTCATTTGTGAAAGAGCACAGAATATTCATCCTTAATTTGGTTCAGAGTTTTCTAGTGGATGGCAGAACCTAGTTCTTCCATCATATTTTGATGAAAAGATTTATCATCTGACAATATCATGCGTTGGTGGGTATAGAGGATCATATCACTTTCTCTTTTCAGAAGAGTTATGAATCCAAATTCAGCTACAACTAGTGGGTGAATGACGTCCTTCTGAAAATGTTAAGCAAATTCTGGGAAATCAGGTATGAAACTGAGCTGCAGATAAGGAAACGTAAGGTTAAGGAATTCTTAGGAGCCCTTCAGCTCTCATACAGCAGCTGGTGGTTGAGAAAGAAACTGTTTTTCCATAATATCATCGTGCCATGAAGCACAATGTCAGTTTTATCTGTGCCACCCTAAAGACTGATAAAACCTGTGGCACAGGACTGTGTTCTGTCTTAGGTATTCTTTCTTATAAAAACATTATTTGTGATAAAATACATAGCTGAAGCAAAAAGGGCTATATGAAATATTAATAGCAAATGAGATATCCCTAAGCAAGGTTTTGGATTTGAGAGGTAATGATTGTTCCCAAGATGGAATTTTGGCCTGGCTTCAAGATTTGTTTTCAAATCTTACATACACTGGGACTTCAGTGAATTTTTGAATACCAAGATTTCAAGGCCTATGAAACTAGTTAGCCTGATGAGAACAAAGACAACTGGTTAAAAGTTTTCATTCACTGCATGAATAGTATAGTGAAGAAACTACTTCCTTACTTTTTTTGTCTTTCTAATAAAGATAATACTTTTAGTTAGAACAGAATTTTATGGCTTTCTAAGACATGGTAATCTCACCTTTTATTTATCTCTAAACTTACCTGTGTAATGGCAACATGAACCAAAAATTATTGTTTGCCTAACTCCACATTAGGTAGAAGACCAAGTACAACAGCATGATAGAATGATTGCAATAGAACCAAAATATGAGGGTAATGTGACACGAAAACCTACAGCACTGGAATTCAGTAAGAAGTAATTTTCATTCCAGATTCATTCCTTTTCCTTCTTCAGAAAACCCTGAACTAGAAGTGCTTTAAAAGGTGACTATCAGAGGTACAAAGTGTCTAGGGACTTCAGTATGGTGTATTGCACTGTTTAATATTTTTACCAGTGATACACATAGCAGGATTGAGTTTTCAGATGACATCAAGCTGAGTGGTGCTGTTGATATGCCGGACGAATATGATGTCATCCAGAGGGACCTGGAAAAGCTGGAAAGGTGAGCCCAGATGAACCTCATGAGGCTTAAGAGCAAGTGCCGGGTCTTGCACCCAGGTTGGAACAATTCTCACTATCAATACAGACTAGGGGATGAGGTGACAGAAAGCAGTGCTGAGGAAAGGGACTTGGGGGTGCTGATGGATGAGAATCACAATCACAGAACCAACCAGGTTGGAAAAGACATCTGAGATTCAGTCCAACCTTACACCTAACCCTTATAATTAGCTAAACCATGGCACTAAGTGCTTCATCCACTCTCCTTTTAAACACCTCCAGGGATGGTGACTTCATCACCTCCCCTGGCAGTCCATTCCAATCACTCTTTCTGTAAAGAACTTCTTCCTAACATCCAGCCTAAACCTGCTCTGGTGCAGTTTGAGACTGTGCCCTCGTGTTCTGTCACTGGCTGCCTGGGAGAAGAGATCAATCCCTGCCTGTCTATAAGCTCCTTTCAGGTAGTTGTAGAGAGCAATAAGATCTCCCCTGAGCCTCCTCTTCTCCAGGCTAAACAATCCCAGCTCCTTTAGCCACTCCTCACAGGTGTGTGCTCCAGTTCCCCCACCAGCCTCGTTGCCCTTCTCCGGACACATTTAAGCACCTCAACATCATTCTTAAATTGAGGGGCCCAGAACTGGACACAGTACTCAAGGTGTGGCCTAACCAGTGCTGAGTACAGCAGGGGCAGAATGACTTCCCTGTTCCTGCTGGCCACACTATTCCTGATCCAGGCCAGGATGGCATTGGCCTTCTTGGCCACCTGGGCACACTGCTGGCTCACGTTCAGTCAGGTGTCAATCAGTACCCCCAGATCCCTCTCTGCCTGGCTGCTCTCCACCACTCTGTCCTCAGCCTGTGGCACTGCAAGGGGTTGTTGAGGCCAAAGTGCAGAATCTGGCACTTGGACTTGGTAAACTCATGGCACTGGACTGTGGCCATTTATGCAATTTGTCCAGGTCCCTCTGCAGAGCCCTCCTACCCTCTAATGGATCGACACATGCTCCCAACTTGGGTGTTGTCTGCACACTTACTGATGTAAGAGGAAGTTATGCTTGACCAACTTGATAACCTTACATAACTGAGTGGCATGGTAGATGAGCAAAGAGCAGTGGACATTGTCTACCTAGACTTCACTAAGACTTTCAACACCTTTTCCTTTAAGATCCCAATAGAAAAGCTGTTGAAGTGTGAGGTGGATGAGCAGATGGTGAAGTGGCACTGCTGAGGCCACAATTGGGTACTGTATCCAGTTAACGGCTCCTCAGCACAAGACAGACATGGACATAGTGGACAGAGTCCAATGGAGGGCCACAATGTCTCTCATATGAGAAAGGGCTAAGAGAGCAAGGCTCAGAGAGGAAAAGGCTCAGTAAAGGATCTCATCAATACATCTAANTAGGAGGAAGTTCGTGACAGAGAGAGTGATTGGCATGGGAATGGGCTGCCCAGGGAGGTGGTTCGTCCCTGGAGGTGTTCAAGAAAAGACTGGATGAGGCACTTAGTGCCATGGTCTAGTTGATTGGCTAGGGCTGTGTGATAGGTTGGACTGGATGATCTTGGAGGTCTCTTCCAACCTGGTTGATTCTATGATTCTATGAAGCAAGGGCACAAAGATGGAGCCAGGATCTTTTCAGTGGTGCTCAGTGATAGAATGAGAGGCAATTAGCATGGACCGAAACATAAGATTCTTCACCTGAACAAAATTAATCACTTTTTTACTGTGAGAATGACTGACTAACAGGGTACCCAGAGAGGTTGTGGAGTCTCCATCCTTGGAGTTATTCTAAAGGCAGCTGGTCATGGTTCTGGGCAAACTGCTCAAGATGGCCCTATGTGAACAGAAGTTTGAACAAGTTTGAGCTCCAGAGCTCAGCTGGCAACCTTACAACCTCAACTATACTGTGATTCTGTAAAACACAGATGGAAAGACAAATATCCATTTAGATATTCCAGAACTAAAACTTAGCCTATGTTCACAGTGAAGTGGGCATGTTTGTGTTCATCTTAATCTGAAAACTTCAAAATCATAAACACAGAATCATTTCAGAGTACTGTGTGTGTCTGAATATACACCTGCCAGTAACATTCTCAGAAGACAAACCAGCACACACCAAAACCTCATGCGTTCTGCATGTCTCATCATAGGAGCGCACAGCTCTTCAAGCCTTTATAGTAGACAGGTTAATAGAAGAATACCTCTAGAATGTATTTTTCTTTCTACACTCTTCTAGAAGTTTAGAGAGTGGTGACTCAGAACAAAGACAATGTCAATGCTGACAAGATTGGCAGTGATTTAGCTCGTCAAGGAACTTCACAAGGCTGGAGTGGCTCTCTTTGAGAAGGACTGAGCTGCAACAGATTTCCACTGGGGACATGTAGAAACAACACCAGCATTGCTATTGTTGAAGTGCATTACAGGATTCTCATGTATTCATATGCCTGCACAATAGCCCTTCATTGGGATGTTTCCATGTCTTCCCGAGCTCTCTAAGGCTGTTATGTTGCAATTTAGACTTAGTCGAAGTAAGAGCTGTGTAGGAGAAAGTTACAAGGGTCTTTATATGGTAACAGCTAGTTTTTCTGTTTTCCAGCATATCACAGATAAATAATACTGCTCCTGCTTTGTACAATGTATTTTCATAAAATTTCATTCCCTGTACATGTATTTGTGCACATACTCACAAGTACAAAGCCTCTCATAAATCTTCTGCTGAGAATCTCAAAAACTAAGAAGCAAAACAGGTACCTTTGTCACAAACAGAGGAAGAACAGTTTTTATTTTAAATTGTCCCGGGTCTCAAATTTTGCTTAAGACTAATATTTTGAGTGATGGCATACATCAATATTTTCAGTTTTTGTTCATCGCTTGCTGCGCTTGGAAACAGGACTGACAATGAAAGCACGTCCTCAACAAAAATTATTGCACCACTGCTCTTCACTTGAACAAGAAGAAAAAGATGCTGAGATCAAAAGAATAAAATAAAAGGTTAAAAGGAAAGCAAACTTGAAAGAAGGATAGAGAACAGTTAATTGGAGGGTCTGATTCAGATGTGTTCTTGCAGTGCTCGTTCCTAATTTACTATCTGCTCCTCATCTCTGCACAGCAGTCTAACAAGAATTCCACTGCCTCCTCATTTCCCCCCTGGCTGTGCCCCCTAGCTCAGACGCGTGCTCCAGTGTTACAGCATTCCCCCCGGCCTTTTTCTCCTATATTGAGCTTTGGGACCTTTATGCATTCACCATCATCCCTGTAATTCTAGGGCACCAGACTTGGATGTCAGCACTGATGGCCTAAGGATTAGAATATTGTATAAGGCAGGTTTTTTACTTCAGCTCTGTGAACTCAGTACCAACACCAGGGAGATGCTTACGAAGGCATAAACAAAGGAGACACATCTACACAAAGAAACTGAAATGTGTGGGTGGGAGGAGAGTGAAAAGAACAAATCAAGATATTTTAGACTAAGAAAAAGTGCCAGCTACCTTAAAGGTCTCTACAATAATGAGAAAATATACATAATAGGATTTCACCTTGCAAATAACTTGTTAACATGGAAAATTTTAGAATACCAGGAGATAAATCTGTGTTTGGAAGGTGAACTGTAATGCAGAGATTTGTTTCACAGAGACTAAATTAAAATCTGTATTATTATTTGTGGTATCACTTAGAATCAGCATCATCTGCTTTCACCAATTTCAGGCTTTATGGCTGATGTATATATCTACCTACAGAAAGACTTCCTAGCATGTTTGCTTTGAAGCTCAGCATTGCTTGTTCATTTTTTCCTCCCATCTCGTAAATGGACAAATCAACAAGAGATGCATTCCCATTTATCCCATATCCTTCTATTTCTGCATGTTTCCAATTTACTGCTAGTTCCTTGGTTCCAGAGACTAGTACACAATTAGAGCAGTACATTCTAAACAACACAGACTATAACGTCAGGAAAAAACAAACAAACAAACAGACAAAAAAAGGTCCAAAAACAACAAACAAATCAACAAACACAAAAACAAACAAACAAGATTGCTGATACTGTTTTAACTTTGTCTTCAATTACTTCTTCTCTGATTTTACTGTTACCCTGTCCAGAAAGGTGTGGAGGTAATCTCCTTGAGTGCCCTTGATGTCAAAGGTGCTTTATGACTCAGAAAGAAGAAAATGCTGGCTGCAAGTGATGTGAATAAGTAGTGGTTTGACCTTCCTGATATCAGGTGGACTACATGAAGACAGAGTAAGCTGCATGCAACACGGTAAAAATAGAGTAGAAATGTTATAAAATCTAGGATAGTGCATTATTTGTCATAATTCAGATTTGTCCCTGGGGGCCATTAGCAGTCTAACACTACCCTAGAATGTCACCTTTCCTAACTACAGCATTGAAAAAAAAAAAAAAAAAAAAAGAAGTCCATAGCTGATGAAGTGCTATGCACTAAGGTTGTTAAAAGCATAAATAGTGAATGAATAAAATGGCAAAATAAATACACACAATCTCCTACTATTTTGCTGCCTTTACCCCACAGTCAATTCAAAACACCTAGCAAAAGGCAAAATGCCCACTTCAGTCATGTCCGCTGCTGATCATTAATTGCTTCAGAAAAAGACAATATTTTATCTGTCCTCTTTGGAGTTCAAGTATGAATGGTGAAGCAAAAGAGAGTGAAACTGAGTGAAACATGAAAAGCTTGATTTGTTAGGACCCCTGCTGTCTGAAAAGAGATCAAAGCTCAGGAGGAGGCTGTAAAACAGCCGAATGCACTGCACAGAAACATGGCCTGTGGCAGCTGCTCTGGGCACGCTCTCGCAACACAGGTGTACCTCCAAGTCTGCTCTGCCAGCTGAATCATGGGAGCAGGTTACCTCTTCTCCTTCTTCATTATTTCGACTGCAGTCACTGAGGAGATGTGTGCTTCATCCATCACAATGCACAAATTCACAGTGCGCAGATTCAGCACAGGCCTAATTAAAGCTTTTCCTTTCATTTGTGGAGATAATTAGACTTTCATCTCACCAGGAAGCTTCAGAAAGATCTATTTCTTTCTTCAATAAAAGCTACATCAAACAAAAGCAGATTTTAATCGCCTTTTCTTTGGGGCATGAGTCAATAATGAAAGATGTCATGGGTAACAAAAATTGTTTGCAGGGGGAAAAAAAAGGAGGGAAAAAAGCCCAAGCTATGTTCTTTAATTAACATCATGTTTGCAAACATCATTAATTTCTCTCATTAAAATGATTTTTATCTACAACTGATTGTTGATAAAACAATCGATTTGAACATCTCATCTGTTTCACTGCTATGCAGGAACCCATCTGCTGTGCTGTAAAGCAGGAATCATGCAGACTGTTAAGCAACATGTGAGAACAATAAAAAATGCATATGTGTATGTCAGGGATTTGTGAAGCTCACTGCAGGGCAAGGGCCACCTTTTCTCAGAACATGTATAAAAAATGACTTGGTAGCAGGCCAAAGGACAAAATGTCACAAAGATCAGAAGTGCATAAATAACAGATGAATTAATACGTGCAGGAAGATAGGATTCCATCTGTGTTGGGAAGCATTGGTAAATAAGCTCAGAAAAATACAGAGATTTCAGACATATTTAACACCACATCATGAGCTGCTGTGATGTAATATCAGATGACAAACATGCTGAGCTTACTGCCACTGCCTTTTTTATTAGTAGTAGTAAAATCACAGCACAAGCTTCCTTTTCTACCACCTTTCTCACTGGTGCAAGGGGAGAGTATTTTTGTCTCCAGGCCCACTGCACATTATTTATTTATTTAACCATTTGACACAGTGCTTCTGTATGGATTGCCCAGTGCACAGGCTTACAAAAAGGGTGTATCCGATGTTTGTGGGAGTCAAAGTCTGGAATCTGGAGAGTGAATAAAGCACTATTCCACCCTATGGCTTAAAGCAATCCCAAAGTACTATTAGGCTTATGTTGTTAAAACAGTTAGCGAAGACAGAGCGACAGAGAGAGAGAGAGAGGTCTTGTTTAAGTACCTTTGGAATGATGGCATTTAGCGGCGTGCAGGGAACTGCTTTTAATATTGGAATCAACACAGGCAGTAAGGGTGCACTGTGGCACTGTGGAGCCTCATGTCAGTCTGCTTATTGCCTTCTTAGACAGAATGTTGTGATTCATCAGAGTCCGACCTGATCTTCCTCGGATGGCAAAAATATCATGAAACCAAAAGATTAAAGGATTAAATTCATTCTACTGAGCACTCTGCTGGTGTTGTGACCTGCCTGGGAAACTGAGGAAGTAAAAAGATTTAATGGGAGCTTTTTAAAAAACAGCTAATCTACAAATACCCTTAAATCTCACAATGTTGGAGCTTGATTCATAATGTCTTTATGCTGTTAGTTCTGGCATACAGCAGTTGTTTGGGAAAGCAAAGTTTGTAGGAGCTTGACAGACATTTCTTCTTGATGCATTGAGCCAGTAAGATCCCTGGTGAGTATCCAGATTCTAACAGAGATGCATATGTCTGTTCTTGTGACTGTAAAAGATAGAAGTTTTTCCTGTCTGGATTTCTCTTTCTCTAGTTCACTCAGTCACTTAAAACTAAAAACTACAAGCTTCTTCTGTGTATCTCTCCCCCCAAGAAATAAGGATTAATTTTAATTTAAGAAAAAAAAAACATATGCGCACTTTTATCCATTCTGCTAAGACCTACTAATTCTATGTGCTGAAAAACCTTGCACAACTCAAGCTGGAAGTTTTAATAAAAGATTTCCCCAATTCTTCTTGAAACTCATTTAAAAGAAAAAAAAAAAAGTAATTTTGAGTTTGGTTATGTTTCATATCATTTTATCACCATTTCCCAGTATCCTGGACCAACATTTCCTTCTATTTATGTAATTTTACAATTTTTCTCAATGGAAGTCTTATCTATTTCAAGTTAGGAAGCAGTAACAGGAAAACTCCAAATAGTAAACACTGATTGAAGATTTTACTAGGAAGAAAAAATGAAAAGTAGTGACAAACTTCCGACTTTTGAGTGATATTCTCGGCTGCAAGGGAAGATAAGCTTTCTTTTTACCTTTTTTTTTCTTTTTTTCTCTTTTTTAAATTTCTCTTTAATGAGGAGGTTACATGTAGAAGGAATAACAACTCATGGACAGAACTCTGAAAGACTACAGTATTGCAGCCCTCTCTGTCAAAATGCACTCACAACTAAAGCCTTGACTAAAACTAGTGACTTTAGAGTGGTTCTGAGATCACTGGCCTGGATATAAACCTACTTCTGATCCAAGTTTGCTTGGTTTAGTTTGTGGGGTTTTTTTGATGTTACTGTTTTTTGGTGTTTGGAGTTTTTTTGTTTGGTTGTTTTTTTAATTATATTTTTACTTTATTTTGTATTAACTGCAAATCTTCCCCCATCCATTCCCAGTGAAGTTAGATTGTGGGATATCTTAAATACCTTAACCGGATACTAGGTTTGCTCACTCCACTGGCACTCAAGAGTATTCAGAGTTTAGAGAAAACAGTGTTAATCCTAGAACTCCTTCTAATTATAAAAATTAAACACACTGGTTTGACATAGAAATATTCCTAGCATGTTCTCAATGCTTTTACATAATGGTGAGCAGATACTGCCATTTTGTGATGATGTCACACAGAATATACACATGTACATTTTCAACTCTGTGTTCTGAGGCCACATAAATGGGGGTAGGGAAGTGAAGCCAGATCATCAATCAAAATGTTTTACTTTTGAGATAAATATGATCTATACATTGTTGTGATTTCCACTACTGTGATTTCCATTGTATTTATCACATAACACTGGTAAATCAGAGGACAAAACATACAGTCATATCAAATATACATTCACAAATTACCTATTCTTCACTTACTTATACTCCACATATTTAACTTGGTAGGTCCTTATTTTGTGAGAGGACAGGGAATTTGAGATAGCTGACTTACCAAAGGAGAAGGAATAGAAAACAAAAAGACTATGGTCAGTTTTAAGGGTAAAACTGGGAAGATACTTCCGTATTGCTTGCCTTAAACTTGGGCAGGTTGAACTCCCCTACTGCTATCAGCTGCAGAGGAAGAGATAGTTGCGACTGCTTCTAGTATTCTTAGTAAGTATAGAGCAGTATTTAGCTTCCAAAGAGCCTGTCACCCTGTCAGTGGTGCAGGGACTGTGTGGGAACACAGCTGTTCCTAATGAACAGGGAGGCTGGAAGCAGATCGCATCCAAATGTTAAAAAAGTGGCATGAAACAATAGAATGGGTGAAAATCTCATTTCATCCACCCCTGCCCATCAAAACATTATCCTGCATCTCCGTGGCAAGGAGAAAGGCATTTCTGTTTAATGGATACATGAAATACCATACAGATAGCCCAGAGGCTGGACTTCAAGATTCCTCTGCCAAGAGGAAGCGGTTTTCAGAAATGACATGAAATCCATTGCCTACTACAACAGAATTAGGCCTGGTGGCACTACGTATAGATTTCTAATTAATAAAGAAAACTCTTGTAGTAGATACTATATTTAATAATAAGATTAATAAAGGTCTCTCTCCTGAGAAGAGACTGAGAGACCTGGAACTCTAGCCTGGAGAATGTTGAGAGAGGATTTTATCAGTGCTGATAAATGGATGGGCATGAAGAGGATGGGGTTGGGCTCTCTTTAGCGGTGCCTAGTGACAAGAAAATGGGTAACGGGTACAAACACAAGAAGTTCCACTTAAGCATGAGAGAAAACTGCTTTGAGGTTGACAAGAGCACTGGAACAAACTTGCCCAGAGATGATGTCTCCTCCAGAGACTTTCAAAAACAGCCTGGACATGTTCCTGTGCAACCTGATCTAGGTGAAATTGTTTTAGTTGAGGGGTTTGGACTCAATGATTTCCACAGGTACCTTCCAACCCCTATCATTCTGCAACTCTTACTGCTTTCCCTCAGCTTCTGTGGGAGAACTGCTGACATTACTTTATTCATAGAGAGCTCTGGAGCAGTGTCAGATATGTTAAAAAAGATGGGGTTTCAATGAAGTCTTATAATGATGAAGTCAAACAAACAAAAGCATTGCCTGAGGCTCTCAGTATCAATTCTGTGTGCCTAGATTACCTGAAATGACAACTGCTGAATGTCAGTATTTTTCATTTATCTGCTCTGGGATATTCTTTCTGAGAAAAAGTTTTCAGCCTTGTTTCATACCTCATAGTTGTTAGAGTTCTAATAAGAATGTTAAGTACAGTATTCTGTTAACTCTCTGTATTGGATGTTTTGGTCAAGCACACCTTTCTTCAGAACTTCTGGATATAACAAAATTTCACTTTCTATCTCTGCTTCTGTTTCCAAATCTTACTTGAATGTTTATTTTCAATGGATCTCCACATGGCTCCTGGGATCCACTTGCTTGCAACTACTTACAATATTAGCATGTTGTTAAAGACAAACAAAAAGACAGAATAATTTTCTTTTAAATTGTAAAGGCCTAATGACAATAAAATCAATTCTTATAATCCATAGAAATAAAAATATTCAACTTATTAGTTGATAATATGTGAAAATGTTGTTTCTCATTTTCAGTTCTCAAGGTAGGGAATATTGAGTAAATAAACTGGTGTGCACTTTCTGAGCTATGAATGAGCTAACAAAGGTATCCTCCTTAAATTAACAGATCTAAATAACAAAGCAAACCAATCAAAACCCAAAACCCCCAAACTGAAGCAGTCAGACCTGCAGAGATAATGTGTTAAATACTAGGCAGGAAAATAAATGCTCTGAACAGAGCAGGATGTCTACTAGTAATCAGAAATAACTGGCATATTTTCCAGATGAAGAGCTATATAGACAACAAACAAAGGGTTTATAATGATGTTTAACTTTAAATATGGACCTAGAATATAAAAGCTCAAAGCTGCCTTAAGAACTCTAATCAAATATAGAGAAATTATGTGAGTCTATTTTAAAGCTAAAATGACTTTCCAGACTGAAAGCTGGAAATGAAGATGATATTTAGTATCCAAGTGTCAATGAAATGTGAGTGCCCACCAGATTGCTGGCCCACCCATAGATTATTAATGCACAATTAATCTACTAGGGCAACTGTAGAGTGTCATTTAGCTTCAGAGCCCATAAGTATAAAACAGCAACACACTGTGAAATTAATGGTAACACTTAAAGGTCCCATTGTTATTAATTCATTTGACATTCACTGTAATCACACTGGTGTTTAATGAATTCATTTGGCATGTGAATATTGCATGTACTTTCAAATGCACTCCAGTGCAAATCAGTGTTAATTGATGTCCTGAACTGAAATACTTTTTCTCTCTCACACTTCTTTTTTTTAATCCTACCACACTTTTTGTTAAGGGTCTTTTCTCTAGCGCATTTTATACATGGCACATCCAAACAACAGCTCTCATAATAATTACTATCACTATGGATGTCCATATAACATACAAAAATGACCATCATATGGTACCGGAGATGTACAGTATCTTGCTCTAAGGCAATAACCTCAAGACTATAGAACTTCAGCAACCTCCTAGTGCCACATGCCCTATGAATATTTTCAGTTTACTACTCTCCACAAATTGCCTGTTGACATCTTTGGCTCCTGTGAAAAGGATTGTGGCTATTTCTTGTCATCATACCCAGTTCGGTTTTATAGCAAGAATTGGCTGTACCTATCCTTGCTCTTCCTGGACACACTGACTACAGCTGTGTGTATGGAAAATGTCTGTATTCATGCCAATGAAGATTGTCTCCTTCACTTATACATAAGCACTGCCCCCAAGAACTGCGGGATGCTGAGAAACTCCTCTATACGCCACATACAAGCAATTAATCTGAAAAGATTTAATACAGGAGTGGTGCATTAATTCCACTAAGAAACTTGTCCCAAATAAAATACTCCAAACTGAAAAATCCTTCATGCTAATAAAATAATGTAATTTTAAAATTTATAAACCTGATAGCTCATTTCCGATCTAGTAACAATCTTCAGATGTTCTTGTTTCCCAGAAAATTAAAGGAGACCAAAGGAGTCCTTGATGTCAAACCATTTCCAAAGAGGAACTTTAAACACTTCTTATAGCCTGTGCATTTTATATCCAGAGATCTTTCTAGTCAGGTCTTTAAATTAGAGGACTATGGTGCCTGGCATCACACATGGGAAATTTGATAGTCATTCTTAAATATAGCACACAAAACAATAAAAATGTATGTTTAGAATGTTCCAGATGTAATTAGTATTAAAGGCAACATCAACAGCAATATGTTAATAATACTATTACTGTATTAAAGTACAGGTAAAAAGCACAAAAAATAGGTACATACTCAATGAAAACTAATTTAAAAGTTTCGATGTAATTAATTTTCGGTTGTCTCAGAGGGCTTGCATTGATTTTCAAGAGATGTGAGATTAACTTTTTCTCTAATTCTAGACCTTTTTGTGTCTCAAGAATCAAAATCTAGGCACTCCAAATTAGCTGGTTTTGAGAACTGTGATGTAAGAAACCATTTCAAGCACCTCTGCTTGGGCTGAATGGAAATTAAACAAATTACTGATTACATTATTTGTCTCGATATCATTATCTGTTCGGCACTATACTTAAAATACACTTCTTACATTTTCAACTAATGTTTCCAATAATAGCTGGAAAAATTTTCTTTTGTATTTTAGACAAAAGCTATACATATATATATAAAGATATATACATATATATATATATAGTACATTATTTTGCTAGTACTGAGCAATTCGGACGTTATTTCACAGAAATAGTGTCTACTAAACTACTGCTGCTGACATGCAAGACTTTCCTGAGATCTGATTGCCAAGGAAGGCCCAGTGAATAAAACTATTTTAAGAATGGAGAGAGATACATCAATCAGAACCACTAATCTATAGTATCTGGCCATGCAGTACTGATTAACGTTAATAAGTATTTGCCTTCTCTCACTTTCTTTAACACATTCAAAATGATAAAGATAGTGTAAATGGAAATGAATGATTTCCACATCTTCATCACTTTTCATTAATATCCTGGAGGTAAAGAATATGTCTAGAGGTCTAACTAGATGCTATTCTATTTGGCATGAACTTATTTGAGCAATGACTCAGTTCTGGTTCTCTGTAGTTCAAAAATTTGTCATCGTTTTCTTAATGAGTTTTGAAGAAAGGGTTTAACATTTTTGAAAAGCTAGCACTATCTCATCATTAAAGACCTTTCACAAAATCTCACAAAATAGACAGTCTTGTTTCACATCATCACCAAGCAGCAATACATATAACTAAGCTTGTCAGGCACCTTCCATTCTCTGAAGTAGGCAACTGAACTCTTAAGAGGTGTGCAATGCGTTTTTGTCATTGACCCTTTTAAAACAGCACGAATTTGGACACGATATTAGTCTGTGAGATTTTCAACTTGCATAAGTTTACTAAAGAGTTGATAAGAATTTAGCAGCTGACTCATCTAAATACTGTATAAACCAAGAATGCTGTAGCCCAATACTGTAAGAGCTAGAGATGGTCTTCTTCTGCATGTTTGGTTGCTTTTCTAACTACTTAGGGTTGTTATAGGACCAGATATGAAGAAGGAATATTGTCTCATTAGTTCTTAGAGAGGGAGGAAAAACCTAAGTAAACAGTCTGGCATACAGAGGAATCCGAAGGAGTCATCTCTGCATAATCCACATTGTGCCAAGTGGGGTGGATAGAGGACTAAAATCACTAATCCTGCAAGTGTTTTCCCACCGCTTCCCAACTAGCTTCTACATTGTTGCAATATAGCATATGTGTAGACCTGTTTGGTGTGTCCTCATTATTACTATAAATTCACATTTTCTTTGTAGCAGTGTTCTTTCTTGTCTGTCTGGAACTGGCTTTGCAATCTCACTGCCAGGGTAGATGGGACATTCTTGTTAGAGTGTGCAGATGGCTTGGATTTGTCTACATTGCAAACAGATGATGAATGTTGATACAGAAGTAAATTTGGTGTGCTAATGAGTCTGCCTAAAGTTCTTGCCTGAGTGGCAGGATAATATTTCTAAACTGTGGATGTGAAAAAGGTTTGGGATGGAGCAGAAGCATGCTCCAGGCATAGTATGCGCTACAGATGCACATCTTCAACACACAGATTTACAGCACTCTGAAAATTAGTCAGCTGTGTAATAAATAAAGTTATGATTTATAAGACTTTTGGTAAACTTTGTGCAAAAGATGGATAAACAATGTTTACTGAAAGTTTACTCTTTGTTAGTAAATAACTGGAAGAATAAAAACCCCCACCACACTAAAATTACTGACTTTTCATAATCTTCAGTAACCAAAATATGAGCTTCCCAAAACATGAACTACGTACAAAATATTTTTAAAATCTAAAAAAAAAAAAAAAAAAAAAAAAAAAAAGACAGTGGCAGCTATTCACATCAAGAAATCAAGCTAACATGATAACATTTAAGCAATGCATCATGGTGATACTCTCAGCCATTCTCCAAACTGAAATGGAAAGACGGTTACAGATTAATGAGATTATAAAATGAATTTAGCAAGCTTTGTGTTATCTGAATGTTTATCAGAAACCTCTGAGGTTTTAAGAATTGCATACCTCTGGGAGGGCACAAAGTAGGCTACATGAAAAAGATACTGGCTTTGATATCTTTGGAGAAAGGTGGATGAAGAAATTGGATTCTTCAATGGCAGAAATCTTTCTGGCTTAGCTGCTGGAAGAATCCTGCCATGCATAGACAACATTTTCCAAGTATGATTATGCTCATGAATTTCCTGCTGCACCTTTACATTAACCATAAAATAACCATTTTAGATCTACAGACAGCATAGTATGCGGAGATTTAAATCAGCACTGATTCAACAAAAAAACAAAGTACTTTCAACACTGTCCACTGTTTTGTTTCTCATCTTTGCTTAACTAAGCCCAGAAAAAAAAATTTGTATTTTGAACTGTAGAAAACTTTTGTATGTAGTTACAAATTGTGTAAGAATAATCAAGTATTGGCACCATATTAACATGCAGCTATACTAACAATGGAAAGGACACCACTTTATGTGTATTGCATTTTTCTGTGGTTAGCTGCTGTCTGCCCCAAAGAGCTAAGAACCCACATCTGAATACAGAAAACATGAATGACGAATAGCAAGAAGAAGCAAGCAGAAATATCCTCATTTAACAGATGAAAGACCAAGGTCCTAGGAGATAAATTACTTGCTTAGAATTATACTGTATGTCTGTATCAATACTTTAAAATACTTTAGAAGTTTTCAGAGACATTGTTTGCCATGGATTGAGTTGAATCTGTTGCTTACACTCAATACCATGCTGCTGTCATGTCAGCTTCAAAATGAAAGTGTTGAAGCAAAATATCACAGGGATTAAGTTCAGACTGCAACACGAGAGGCTTCCTGTTCTGGTTGTTGCTTTTGGTTTCAGGGTTTCACGTGCTGGTCTTTTCTGCTGTGCTGGGCCATGGTCATGGAGGGGGACTGCTGGCTTCTGCTGCTGCTTCTGCATTTTGGCATGGATTTTTGCAAATTCTTGTGCTTTTTTTGCAAATAGGCTAAGGCAATTGTGCATTGTATATTCTCACTTCCAATCACTTCTCAGTCAAGAGAATGTTTTTGGTTTTTTTTTTTTTTTGTAATGGTGTTATTTTCCCTCCTGTATGTGCAGGGGAAGAGGGGTTTCTGAGAGTAGGTTATGCAAACCTAAGACGGTGTTAAAACTAGTATAAATAGTAAAAATAATGCATAGATTTTACATAATTAAGTATGGCACTGTCAACATTTCTTCCCATTGGAGACCAAATGAACAGTTACAGAAATTTTTGCAGATTCACTTTGATTTGAACAGTGTACCCTGGCAGTACAAACAACTATTTGATATGATTAGAACTCAAATGGAGAGAGAACATTTCCAAACTACTGATGAAAATATTCTAGTCCCTCTTCATAAATGAGTTTCCATGATGACAGAATTTTAATCTTGTCAAACAGGACAGTTTTTACAACATAGTTGACACTGCTCTGTAATATTCAGGCTTTCTCATTTACTCAGACATAGCCATCCAGTTCCAATTTTACTGTTTCAATATTCTTGCTGTCACCTGTACTGTAACACTGTACTGATTTCTACATCTTCCTACTTGCATTTCTCCTTACTAGCAGCTTGATCTCCTTCTCTCTATTTCTCTCCATGAACACCAGTACACTTTGCAGTCCCTCTTCCCAAATCCCACAAAAGGCATAGGGATTGCTTTGCCAAAAAAACACGTAAGTGAACAAACACATGTAAGTAAAAGTTTTTCTCTTGCAAATAAGTTACCCCATCAGGTTTACAAAGAGTGGAAAATCAGCGAGTGTGGAGGACTATGTGTTTCTGCAGTTAATTAGCATGCATGAACATCTTACCCAGCTGCCTGACTGGCCAGGATAGTTGCATGCAACCTGTGAACAGAATGCTTATACCTGCACCTATTGTTGTTTTCTGCCATTTTGGGGCAGGAGCCATGTGCAGTATGGATAGCCAGGAAGGGAGGAGACCCTTACAGTTTCTTGGCCATCAGAGGACCACAGCATATGCCTACCTCCTCAGCTGCTAGTAGAAAAGCTGGTTTTCAGAGTGGACCTGATCTCAAGTCTGAATAGCTTTTCTTGTGGAAACAACGTGCAAGATGTGGAAACAACGTGCAACTTCAGGATATGCAAACCATCTGTAATTTAGCAAATCACCTGCTCAACTCTGCAAAACATAGTTCCCTTTCAACAGATAAAGTGGTTATACTGGCCCTTTAATAACGTAATAATTTCAGAAAAAATGTCAGACCTGTTATGAACTTCTTGAAGCTAGTCAGAAGCTACTGCTTTTCTGTTAGTAACTGTAACAAGAGAAATATTTCCATTTTAAAATACTACCCCATATTGGCTTACCAATATTTGTAAATAGGAGAACTGCAGTCTGGAACAGTGAATTAATGACTTTCCTCACTTTTAGCTTAGAGTACAGAAATTCAAGTAGTCCTCTGCTATCATTAATGGAGAGATTCTGGTTTTTTCAAAAGTTTAACCTCCTGCACCCTAGGCAAAGCAACTAAGAGAAAGTTGAGAAAACAGGTAAACTGTCTGCAGAGTTTGAAAAAATTGTAATGTAATTTTCCACCCCCAGCTTCCTGTATTATGTTAATAGGAAGGCATTATACAACTGAAGAAAAGTTGATGAAAGAGCAAGAAAAAACTCTTTTGCACAGAGTTTGGGTGTTTGACATAAATAGAGTGGATAATAATAAATTACTAATTGCTTTTACAACATGTCTATTAAAAGTGTATGTAGAATGTATTTTAGTACTATCTTGGGAGGAATGATTTCAGCAATGTTTTATTCGACAGATAAGTTCTTAGAATTTCACTGTGTGAACCAAAATTCTTCATTAAATTTTAAATACTACAATGTCTTTTTAGCCATTACAGCTCTGTAAGAGTAAAGGTACTGGAAATGTATGGGAATACATAAATATATGTACATATATACACACACACACAAGCACACCCACAAACACACACACACCCACCATGTGGGAATTCATGGAATTATGCAAAAGATGTTCAAAAAGTGCTGACTATTATCATAAAATGAACAGTGAGCTCCTCTGCAACATTTCTATCTTTTTTGCTACTATGTGAATTGAACTTTCAAGTGTGATGATTCCACCTGGGGCAGAAGTGGCACAAATCTGAAAATGGAAGGTAAGGCACTCCTATAATGTGATCACCTTTATTTTTGGTGCCACTAAAGTCGAAATCCCATGATCCTGTAGAAAGTTAGGAAAGTGTCTGCTATGTTTTAAGATAGAGAAACTGTTATGCTCTCCTGTCTTTGACTTGTTGCACATGAATATAAGTAGAAAACTCTTTTAGAAAATACAGAGAATTATGTAATTATTAATGGAAACTATCACAAGCCAGGAATTCTATACCCATGTTCTCCTAACCTATCATATCACATTTGCTTTCATTCCTCTACCACACTGATGTGTACTTTTGTGGGAAGTACTGGCAGCAGCAGAAGAGCACGTTAGTGTTATTACAATGTTTGTTACTGTAGTGGTATTTCACGACAACAAAACAATCCATTTATAAAGGAAAAAAATTCTTTCTCCAGTCACAGAGCATTCTTGAGAATGTCAACATTATGACATCAGGGGCACTGCTTCACAGACAGTAGTAAGATTGTAAGTTACAACAAATGAAATTCCTAAACCTTGTGTACAAACCCTAGAACATGAAGGTTACTGAATGGTATCCCATTACAAAACAGCAAAATGGAAGAACACAAATATTTTTTGTGGGGGAGGGAAAAGATCCTAATTTTAAATTTGCACATTTCCGTTCCTTAAAGTGTTTCAAATAAAATTGGATTGAAAGGTATTAAAACTTAGCTCAAATCCACGCTGAAGGGAATAGGATCAGTGTCTCATGCTCCCAACGATCTAAAAACTTTGAAAACTGTAATGCAGAAATGTCTACAAGGGCCATTTCCCCATAATTCTCTCCCACAGTGTTCTGTTGCTACAGGATGTAGGGTTCGTAAATAAGCTGGATAATACCAAGTAAATTCTCCCATTGCATGAAAAACATAGGAACAGCGTAAGTCATACTGTCTCACCTGTCAGATCTCAGTATAGCTTTGTTGAATGATCATACCTAGTCTGAAAGGTTACAACAGGTTTGGGATGTTTTGCAGATTTAATTTTTTTTTTTTTTTTAAATTTTATAGAGAACACCTACATACATTGAGTAATACAAAGTTCAGCCAGTAGCTAGGGCGCTTATCAGTCAGTCTACATTCACTCAGCAGCAGGAACAAAAGCAACAGGTGAAGGTCAAGAGCAATTGACAAAAGCAAACTCTGGAGTCAGAGTATTCATCTGGAATGAGTAGATAACTATTCAGATCTCTTCTGAGCTGGAAGAGACGGAAATTGAATTGCTTTCCGAAATGTGAGTAAGCAACCTGATCAGACCACAGAGGAGAAACCAAAGCACACTAGAGTGCCTTCCTTTTCCTTGATGGTTTCCTGAATTGTGCATTACATATATGAAAACATCACAAAAGAAACAGGGCTATTTTCTTTTAGGAAGAATAAATTGTTTTCCTATATTCTAAGCAGCTTTTAATTTCTATTAAAAAGTATTTCTCTTTCAGTACAGATGGGTTTTATATTAAAAAAATCAGCAGCCATAAGCCCTAACAACTGAGAGAGAGTAGGATAATACAACCCTTAAATGTCACATAATATCACTTTTCCCTTCCTTTCAACATATATTGGGCTGAGATTAACCTTTCAAAACCACAGAGCATGTTATCACAGCATGAACTGTGCAAAGTCATGGAAAGTCATGGAGTGAATCTGGTTTTTTTTTTCTGAGGTGGGAAATTCCAAACCTTTGTTATTTAGGCTTCAATTTTTTTCTTTTGTTTGTTTGTTTGTACTTTGTTATTGTCTCCAGAAGAATTTACTCTGTGCCCTGACAGAGGCAGCTATATTCTCCATTACAGTAAACTTGGAGACCAAAGATACAAAAACGCCTTTGAACAACCTCTATTCTCTCTTGCCCTGAAAGCCAGACTATCACTTTGGTCATCTGCCAAAATTAATCAGTTTCATTGTTAAAAGTTATCTTTAACTTCCAAGGCTTCCTAAAAGAGCATATTCCAAAAGTTAAGGATGATTAGGACACAGAAATCCTCCAGATCATTTATTATTCTTGGGAATGTGAATCAGATCAACTTACAGAGGTATTGGTAATGTGGTTTCTAATTTGGCAGCTCTATATAGGAAAATCAAAAATGTGTGGAGACTTGAATATGCTAAGTCTACTGCTGCAAACTGCTGTGCACATATAGCACAGTACTCTAGATGGGTTAAAAACATTCAGGTACTATATTCCTTTTTCTTTCTTTGAAAAAAAAAACCAACCTTTTCCTTGAAATACCAAGATTTGAAACTAATCTGCTTGTTACAGTTGTTATTTTGACCTCCCAATAAACTGTGCAGTGACTTCTAGCTTTGAGAACTGTTTTTGATGGTGGTGTGTGTCACCGTTGTAATGCTAATTCAGGTAGAAGCCATTTATTTTTCTGAATACAGAAAGTGTTTGGTGTGACACCATGCAGACTTATTCATAAAATGATAAAGATCAAGATCAAGAGAAGCAGTGTATTTTAGCTGATAAAGACCAAGACCAGGACCAAAACATTTACTTTCTATTTTTGCTTTACTCAATGAATACAGGAAAGTAAATAGTTTTTGTTTATTCTGATGGCTGCCTTTGATTAAAAGCATGAAGATTGGGTAATATTTATTTTTAAAATAAATGCTGAGGTAGTCCTTATCGCATGTACTTATGCCTTTCTTCACCAGAAGGTAAAAAAAGGAATGATAAAATAAATTTCTCTCCCTTTCCTTACTACAACACACAAAATATCCCTATAGCAGATTTCTTAGCTCCATGGTTTTTGTGTAAAAATCTCACATAGAAATATTACAGCTGTAGGAACGTGGAATGACCTGAAAAGTTATGATCAGCATACCAGACACCAATAAGAACATTCCATTACTTTTGAAAGAAAAAAAAAAAGTATATTTGAAATTAAGTAAAATAAGTACTTTTAATAACAACACACAAGTAGTTTAGTTGAATTCTGTAAAAAGTATGTTATTCAGAAAAATATTGAAATGGAATTTCATACCAGACTTTTTTCAGCACAATGGCAGCTCAGCAGAGATGTCCAACCAGAATAGTTAAAGGATCTTATAATAGAGAAGTGTTGTTCCTGGAACAGAACAGAACAAAAATAGGGATTTTACATCTACAACTGCCAGCCTCACTACTTCTATTGTGTTACGCTCTACGAAACCAGTTAGACAAGTTACATGCCTTGGATTACTAGAGATGGTCTGTGAAACTGGAAAAAAAAACAACTTTTTTCTGAGCCTCATCGTCGTAACTGTATACTGCTTCATGGCCGTGCTGTGAGTGTTAAGTTATTGCTACATCTATCTTGCTTCACTTTGTTACTATAAAGCACAGTTCACATCTTTAATTTGAAAAAAAATTGTTTATTTGATCACTTGTTACCAAGTGTTAGAAAAAAAGTGTGGTTTTCTGTGGAGATGTTTTTCAGATTATTTTCTCCTTTTTCATTTTTGTCACAGACAACATACCATTTTGCAAACTATCACCATTCTTTATTCAGATCTGCTGCAACAGCTTCCATAGTACTGCCACAGACAGAGCTAGGCCCTAATGGTATTTCATGGCATGCACAGAAAATAGGAAGGGAATGAAGGGAATTCAGGCTCCTGATCTTCAGTTACCTTTACCTTTTATTATCTCTTTTTACCTACACCTTTCAAGGGCCTTGAAGGCCCAGCTCTTGGACAGAATAGATAGTAACAGCAAATATATCTGTGCTAGGGAAGCGAGTGAACAAGCTGGATTACTGGATCAGTCTCTTAGATGCCGAAATTATCCAGTGCCTCAAGAAAAGGCCTTTAAGGGTCTTTAAAAAAGACAAGGAATGCCAAATTTATGGATCCTTGTTTAACCTTGGTTTGGTCACTGTGTACAGTGATGCTTGGTTGAATGCTCTTCTGCTTTTCTCAGATAATCAAGTGTAGGGTGAAAATGACTGAGGAATTCAGGTTGATTAGGCAAATATAAAGTAGAATCATAATTACTGAAATCCATTATGACCTTCTAGATGATCCTCTAGGGATATCAGATTTATGGCTCACTAGAAATTAGAAGTACCTGCTGCAAAATGCTTTGTTTATCAGAGGCAACACACATGTGGACAGCAAGGTAAAAAAAACTATAACGCTAGTGCTGTTCCAGGATGCTCTACGAACCAATAAAAAAGGGTAAACTTACTGGTAAGGGGTTTGAGGTGAGTGTGTATTGACCCATTGCTGATGCTCTGTAATTTGTTACAGTGGACAATCAAAACAAAACGTTAATGGCAAATCTGGAGAACAAGAGAGTCACTTCCAGCTTGTGACTTAGTGTCCATGCTATACCAAGATATGATAACACCTGCAGTTCCTGGCAATGCATTCTTTCTTAATCCGCACATTTATGGGATTGATCTAGATTAAGATGTTTTATGGAAGTGGAAAAATTAGGGTTAGACTTTGGATTAGGATTAAAGTTACTATAAAGGCTTACTACATTTGAGTATTTTGCAAATGATAATACAAATTTATGTGTATAAAATACATGGTCATTTTCTGTCACATATCTGTTCAGTTATAATGCAAACATACTGGGTTTTATAGTTAGATATTCTATTTCAGCTTCAACAGGACACCTTAGATATAAAGTTGTATTACAAATTTTATCTCCTGGGGAAAATTCCCATGAAGAAAATCTCACTCACTTTTTTTTTTTTTTTTTTTTTTTTTTTTNTTTTTTTTTTTTTTTTTTTTTTTTTAACCTTTTAAAATCAGTATTTTACCAAGGTAGGTTGTAACTTCCAGGATACCTTGTGTGACTTTACCTGATTTCAGGCAGGGTAGGCAGTTGCTTTTTTCTGTTATCCTTTTCAAAGACTGAGAAATTAGTTCATCTGTAGGGCTACAAGCTCTTTTAAAAAATAGTTCTGATCTTTATATAGTAATGTAATTTAAATTAGTACCTAATTCTCTGAAGTCCACAATTTAGGACAGCGCAGAATCTACTGCAGCAACTAATTAAACACTTACTGTAAGGTTAAGTTTTTCATTAAATCAATAGGCCCCTAGTGTCAGTTACAAAGCCCTAATTACTATGCTGTAAATTTAGATTGAATTTGAATTAAGGACTGATTTCAATCTAACCACAGCATGTAAATATTGTAAATTACCAGAATTACAGTTCAATAAAATTGAATGGATTTCACTTTAGATAAACTAAATGCAAATGAGCTTGAGAAAAAAAAACCTGCAGAAATTTCCCCAAAATCTGCACAAGAGTCCTACATGTGCAGTATGCAGTACAGTGCTGTGGCAAAGAGCATGTCAGAACTTCAAAATGCTGCCACATTTACTCTAACATGTTTTAAATATTTCATTATCTGTTCTGAAAATGAATAAATTTAATCTCTCCCAAGTGATCAAGTAAAATGATGGCTAATGTGCCCACTTACTGTGTTGCTTTAGTTTGATGACTGTATTGTTGTGCTAAAGCACAGTATGAAATCAGGTTATCAGGTTATAACTGGCAGGGATAAAAAAAAAAAGCAGTGCTGGGAAACACAAAACAACCCATTTTCAAGGCATGAATCATGCACTTTGAAGATTCAAAAAAGTGTAAAAATTACAGACAATAGCACTCTAATCAAACAAGAGCAAAATTGAAAATAATTGGGAGTTTGTGGACTTCCATTCAGCTTCAAACAAGCACTGCATCAACAGGGTATTAATAAAATTTGGGAAATGGGAAATATGCTAGGTTACCTAGAAAAGGGAAAAATAAAAACATAAATGTCTATATTGAGGGTTGTATACAATTACTGTGAGTTTTCTACTCACCTGCTTATACTATTTCAGTATACAGCACTAGAAATTATATTAGTAGTCTTAAGATGTTCTTTAAAAGTTCATGAAAGCAGTGTCTAATTTTTTACACTATTCTTCATGAATACAGCTAATTCAGAACAGTAAAAGTTGATTGAAAGATAATGAAAAAAGATGCATATTCTCATGAAGGCTCAGAAAGAATGTAAAGAAATTAATGATTTTTTGTGTGATTTTGTATTTGATAGATGTGGAACATAAAACTAGAAAATAATTCAGAGGTAAAGAATCCTACTTCAAGAATAATTCTCATTATTCTAATTTCTACAAGAAATCCAAATGTGACACCCAATAACTTACTACAGTTATGGTTTTGGTGTTTTTTTTTCCAGACACATCTTACAAAGTCTTTGATCTGTTTATGCCCCACAAAGTTAAACAGTACCAATGTAGTCTGCAGGCACATGCTATCTGTGTGATAATATACAAGCTGACAGCACCACACTTTCTAAGACTCTTATTTCCTGCAAGTGTTAAAATTATACCTCAAACCAGAGAGAAGTGTTTTAATGACTTTGTGTCATCCAGAAAGGTAAAAATACTTTAGCTCAACTGCATCAGCTGAGCATGGTAGCCAAAGGTAGTAAGTAATTTACTATATTTGCCCTATGTAGCCATTTCACATTAGGAAAATCAAACCATTCTCTGAAGTACTCATCTTACCAGCCCACTGGAATGTTAAATTACTGACTGCAAAGGAAATTATATTTCACTGAATCTGGAGTTTTGCACAAGTGAAATACATGGGCCAAGCCACAAAAAGCAACACAATAGATAAGAAAAAATTACTCATGACACTTTTCAGGGAAAAAAAAAAAAGGCATATTTATACTACCTGCACCTGCATGTATAGTGTACTGCTAAATGTAGGAAATATGGTAGAAATTATAAGGAGTAGTTCAATAATTGTTCTTCATGTGTCATTTGGGGCCCTTTTCACAGCAGCTTTCCAAATTCATGTTGTACCCTAATGGTCAAATATGTGACAGCAAATTTTAACTATAATTTGAATGGTAATCTTGCACAGTATAAATGGCAGTTCACAGTCAGCTTATTAACAAGTCTCAGTCCTTTGTGAAAATGCTCTGCTACCTTGCATGGTGAAGAATTTATGATTTTATCCTATCTTATGAAGCAGAGAAATTAAACTGAAAATTTTATTTTTGTTATTCTTTCTAAGGTTACAGCTGTTCAGAATTGGAATATTCAGATCTGTAATTCACCCAGTGTAATGGAAGGATGTCTACTCAACACAGAAGTTTCAACTCATGTCTGTTTGAGTGATATGGAAAACACTAATTGTAGTAAATTTAGAAGTCAGTGTTTTTGATGTATACGTACACATTCATCGGGTCACACAGGGCATAGGCAAGCATTTGATCTCTTACAATTATGTCCTTATTTAAAACCTGGAAAAATGACAAGCCTTATAGAATGTTTGAAGCTTACTTTTGTATTCCTGTATGACATCCATGATATTTGGGGGTCATAGCATACCATCAGAACTGCATAGACTATAGCCCATAAAAAGAAATTGTTTTCAATGTTTAGATTACAGAATAGAACCATGGAGTAAAAAAGGGAATCAGTATCTGAAGACATTCTTAATGGTGTGAATTCCAAAGTGAAAATTCTGGGTTTCAAAGACTTTTTTTTTAGCAATTCATTTGTGGGATGAATTACGGAATAGAATCTCAGAATAGTTCAGGTTGGAAGTGATCTCTGAAAATCATCTAGCCCAATATTCTGCTTGAAAGTTTCCCAGGGCTTTGTCCAGAGCAATTTGGGATCTCTGAGGCACCCTGTTCCACAGCTTAACCCCTCATGGTTGGGGAAAGAAAAATTACTCTTGATACCAGCTGAAGCTTTCTTTCCTGCTGACCGTTACCTCTTGCTCACTACTGTACATCTCTGAGATACATTTCCATGTTCTCTGCCATAGTATAGCTGAAACAGTAATTAGACCTATTCTTAGCCTTCTCTTCTGCAAAGTGAAGAAAACTGCCTTCCTCAGCTTCTCTTTGTACATTATATCATTTGTTATTCTCTCCTGCAGCTGGGGGACAGAACTGGACACGTCCTGAGCACAGAGGACTAATCACTTTCCTGAAACTTCTGGTCATGCTGCTCCCCACTATGTGGTAAGCCTTCATTGTTACAAGGGAGATAACAAAACTAAAATCTTTGTTATCCGAGAAGCTGTGATTAGTGGTCATTTATCTAGATGTAGAAAATGTGACAAGGTAAGCAACAACAGTTTGACCCTGCTCTGTTTCATTTATCAAACACAGGATTTTAGTTAGCAGCAGGAATCAATCCCATAATTTTTACTGTAGGAGTCCAGATTTTATTTTTTTTTAGCAACTCATCATTAAATACTGAAATATCTATCGTTAGCAAGTAGTTCGTAATTTTGTTTTATTATTATAACTTGAATTACATTCTGTGGAAAAAAAAAATCTATCTCCAAATATGAAACTTCCATGAACAGGAAATGTATAAAAAACCATCTATGATTACAGAAAATGCTAGACAGCATGCCTGTAATGGCTTTGGAATGCCATTTGAAAATGCCACTGCTAAAAAAAAAGTAAACAAGCACCCGGCAGTCTGAGACAAAGGTAGCAATACAAATACCCTTTCTGCAATACGTTTTATAGTAAGAGCTATTATGGATTTGAATTAAAATATACTTTAGAATAGACATTAATTGAGCACACAGGAAACATGCATTGACATTCTTTTCTGTCAGTTTTGGGTTATCTTTGCATTTTAACATTTAATTTCACTGCATGAAAAATCCAGAAAAGAAAAGTGTGCATAAAAATATACAGGGCATTACTTATTTATATGTAAAACCTTTATTCTATTTTGTTATTTTAGATTAAATCCCATTTCAATTCTATTCTCTCAGGGAAGCACTAACAGTTTGAGCTCAGCGTGAAAGCCATCAAACACTTGAGCTGAAATTTAGATTGGGCAATTTTGCCTGGTGAAGTAGAAAAGGACATGTGGAATGGCAGAGAACAGAATGGCTTATGGAAAGGCAGATGTTTTAATAACTTGTTGTCTAGTGGGAGCCTCAAATACCTAAATTTAAACACTGCAATATATTAAAGGGTGTTGCTGTCAGGAAGGGTATACTCTTTCACCATACAAATCAGTCTAAAAGTTCATATTTAATATGAGTGCAGGTAACAGTACAACATTCATTTTACAACTGAAATCAGAACTAATTGGAAGGTGTTAAAAGAAATTATCTCAGATTGTAAAATTTGGCTCAGGTCTGCATTGCGGAACAGCAGGCCAGAGCACAGGGAATTTTCAGGCTGGAGTTCTGACTGGGAGCTGTCTCCCTGTGTGAGTGGGCTGATTAGACACTTGAGTTCTCCTGCCTGCTAAGATCTTTTTTGTTTCAACATATCAATCTCCTGTCAATTCACACTGGATTTTAAAATATATTTGGCCTTAAGCACATTGCTGGAAGTATGCAATGAATTTACCTAGCAAAATGTATGGTGAGAAGCTAGAAAACTCCTAGGTTAATCTCTTGAAGAACAAATCTCTCAGAATGTCTGGAAATAGTGAGTTGACTCTAATTCACTCTGGCTGCATAATTTACAGTCTGGCAGAATTAAGCTGGCTAGGAAAGAAAAATTTTAATAATAAGATAGCTTCCCATATGTTCATAAACAACTGGGTCCTATTAAAGAACAATGAAGGCCTTGTCACTTGACTGTTGGAGATATGACACCACTATTTATACACTGTTGGGCGACAGAGAACTCCTAATTGATGTCACCTTTTCACATCTGTCATCTCACATCTTGTCCCTGTGTTTTACTTGAGGATAGAAAAACATTTTAGGTATACTAAGCAGAAACAGAACATTAAAGCTATTAAGAAAGATACCTAATACTGAGGGCTTAATTTTTGGTTTATCAGATATGTGTGTACATTAAATAAAAAGACAGATGAAAATGTTTCCACAAATATGGTGACAAGTGAAACTAGGAGTAATATTTTATGAATGTTAGTGACTTATAGAGCGTACCAGAATTATGTTAAAGGTCATTAGTTTAACTATAGATTTGGCTTTTTAATAGTATTTATTTGATAGTGATTACTGGACGGATGCAAAAAAATCTGCATAAATGAAAACAAACAAACAAAAAGTCTTGCAAGCTTTGTGACTGCATATTTTCAGTGACATTCTAAACTCCATTTTAGGAAGGGAATTGCCAGCTGGGCTTAGCAGAGCCTGCTGGTTAAAGAAGGAATGAAGACTGATTGTGTAAGCTTAATGGAATATTCCTACACAGAGTTACCACTTCTGGTTCAGAGTTATCAAGAAGTCTGTGAGCTAGATATTACTGCATACTAAAAAGTAATGGCATTTACCCCCTCACACACCCCTTTTTCTACTATTTTTCCCCATTCTGTTTCAACTCTTATTTAGGTTTCTGGTATTTATCACATGAGAAAGTGTATCAGGATAGGTGAACTTCAGGTCCAGCCATTCATGTTTTTACAACCTGGTGGTAATAGACAGTGTAAGAGCTTACACAGGAATCAAATGAGAAGGACAAAGAAAGCAACACTGAATTGGAGCAAAGAGGGCAAGACTACAGGAGCTCAAAACATGTGGGAGAGGGAACTTGCGACCAGGTTGTTCAGGTCTTGTAATCTATTCCAGACAATCTTTGAGGATTTCTCTTGCTCTATTAGCAGAGAAATCTGTGGAAACTGTGTATTGTAAATAGTCCTTTCTCATGCCTTTGTTTGAGAGGACAGAGCAAACAAGATGCTCAGTGTTTCTGTAAAATCTTTCTGTAAACAGACCACAATCACTTTGTGCTGCATTGCCTACAACTGAGATAGCAGCCTAGAATCGCTCCTTGTTGCTGAACAGCTCACAGAAAAAACATTCTGCACCTCAAAAGCTTCACTCCTTTTTTCAAACCCTCTTTTGTTGGCTTAAAGTCTAGTTGGCAAAATTATTTTCAATAATCTGATTTCTGGAAAGTATCTAGCATTTTAAATCAATTAATTAAAAAACAAAGGAAGAAAATCTATGACAGGAATTCCACAATAATAACAACCATAATTACAAGCACCTTAGTTCAAGTAGCTCTGAAATTGTTCGATCTGCAATTGGGAGATTCTTGAATAACATTTGCCCCACTTATCCTCAATTTCAATTTAATATTCGCAGTGCTAGTGCTAATGTTGCCTATATCATCAATGTCAAAAACTAAAAAGTCTTATCTTCAACTTTCATTCCAATGCTTCAAAAGAGCTTTGAATTTGCATCTTACTCTAGGGAAGATGTAGTTTAAAAACATTTTTGCCCGGCTTGCTCCATTAATTTCTGAGGAAAATGCACCTACTGCTGTGAATATGACAGTTCTCAACCTTGGTGTTTTTACAGGATGTCCCTCCCCAGGGAACGACCAACACCATTCTGACTTACCCTGCTGGAACTGCACCTCCTGCTGGGTAATCAGCTACTGCAGCGCTAAGGGAGAGACCTCAGTATGATTAACTGAATGCCCCTTGTGAATTCTAAGGAAAAGAAGAACAGCAAGTTTTCTAGGGGGGAAAAGTGCTTTCAGTAATCATCTATTTTCAATTCAAGCAGCTAATTTACAGTTGCATAGAGCCGCTCGATTACCAGCAGCACTTAGTGTTTTATACATCTCAGTAAGCTTTAACTTAAAATAATATTCATCACACCTATCAAATATATTTTTCTCCCAATTATTTCTGTGAGTCAAGAACAAAATTCATTTTATAATGATTATCTGACTCAGGTAAAGCTGATTTTCTATTACTCTAGGCCAAAGCCACTGACAAGGGCACAAAAAGGATTATTTTTCAGCAGTTTTCAGCTCAGCTAAATCAGCAGATAATGCCATCTATGATGTAGAGTGATCCTGACCTAAAGCCCTCCTCATTGTTAATGTTTCTCACATATCAGATATGCCTCAGTAGAAAAAAATAATTCTATAGTTATCTTCGGAGGATCGCGAAAAAGTATTATGTTAGAATTCTCTCAATTTTATGACTTTAGTCATTGGTCCCTGAGCCATCTCTCATCCCAAATTGCACTATCAAATGAAAATAATTTGGTACACTGCTTTATTATATGCAGACCATCAAATAAAGACTCTTTGAACTCCCATTCAAAATAGCAAACCCAAACCCCAGAAATGAAATATGTAGAAGAAAGATACACTTGCTCTGCCGAAGAGCAAATAAAGCAAAACTTTGTTGTTATTGACTCCTATTCATGTAAAAAGCAGCTTCATCAGCAGCAGAAAAGTATGTGGACTTTCAACTGAAAATTTCATTTATAGTTGAATTTATTGTTTGAGATATTATACTATGACATTTAAAGTGAACCGTTCTTTGGTTGAAGAGATTTTCAGTCACTAAAGAAAAACTAATTTTCTTTTTGTAAGTGGTAATCAATCATTTAGATACTGTTTGCATTCCATCTTTTTTATATATAAAAATGTATTTTAGCAATAGGATACCAGTGCCATGTGGCAGGGACATTCACCAGTGCTCTCTTCAACCAAAAGCTGCATAATTTACAAATTTTCCAGTGTATCTTTTTAATGCACTATACTATGGTTAATGTCACTAAAACCATCTAACAACCACTTGCAAAGATCTTTCTGAAACACCGCCAAAACTTTGACATAGTCTCTTCTCACTCTGTTGTCTGCCATGTACTATGAAGATACCATTTTGTCCTTCAAAAATCCTAACTGAACCTGCTTTGAGATGGAAGCTGGACTGGGGCCTCCCAAGGTCCTTTGGTCCCTTTCTTGACCCAAAAAAATTAACAAAACTGCATCTTTCATTTCTGAACTAGGCAGAGATCAAATCAGAGTCACTCCTTTCTTTTGCACCGTTAACATGTTCACATTTCCACATAGCAGAAAGTATTTCATTTTATTCTACAAACTTTGTGTGTTTGTCCTTCTGAAAATGAAACAAATGGGTATTTTTTCTCTTGCTGTCTCCTCCTCCGTTTAGCTCTCTGGTCTTACTTTACATTTGATATCTGATCCAAATTCTCAGTTCTTTTCTATTTGAAATCTCCCCTTCATTGAGTAACTTCAGTCAAAATCACATTACTAAGGACACTTTCTTCATTCCATCCAAGTCACAATTCCTTATTTCTGATGCCCACTAAAAATTCTCTTTTGGGTTTTAGTTTCAATTTTATTTATATTTATGCATGTTTCACCATCTGATTGTCCATTCTGAATCATTTGTATCTTTGTTTACATCAACCTCCTTATATAAAAGACATCCTCACAGAAACTGCACATAGAGTCATTGTTGCACAATAAATAATGTTCCTATTAAGAAAACATATACTGTAATGTTCATGGAATACTGCCAGAAGACAAATGGCAAGCTGGTAACTGGTCACATTCCATTTGAATAATAAAAAGAAGGAAGTTATTTCACTAGAATTTCTCTCTACTGTGATCATTGGCTTTGCCTGTCATATGTGCTTTTAGCATGTGTTTAAGTTTTCTGTATAGAGAAGCTGAGAGCACAGTGGAATGAATATATTTATTAGCTATAGGTGAATTTACACCACTAAGCAATATAACATAAACTGCACTGTCATACTGAATTATAACTAAATAAATTTATAGACAATTATTTAAAGCTCATATATTTGACACTTTCTTTCAACAGAATGCCAGAAAAAATCTGGGTCCCACAAATCATGATGGAAATTAAATGTTTGCTTTATCCTCCTACCAGATCTAGAAATATAACATATGCTGCTACTTGTCAGTCATCTTAGGATCAATGAAAAGCCAGATGACCTCTCTTTGAGATCGCCATTTCTTTAAAAAGGGGTTTACCAATTGGCATAAAATGAAGTAAAAAAGGCACCAGTGAGCCAGTAAGGATAATAACAGGAGTTCTGGGTTGAGCTCAAAATATTCTGATAGCATTGGATAGTGTAGCCTCAGTGGCCTCGTACCATTATATCATTTTGCCATTAAGATGATTATCCATCTGTGAAAATGGTGAGCCCCCTTAAATTAGAAAAACATTTAATATTTACATGAAATCCTCCATAAACTGTTTTTAACTCTCATAGCAACTGCTTGATGGTTTGGGGTTTGGTTCATTGATTAAACCATTTCAGAACAGCATTCTATTACATAGCATTTTGAGCAGGATTGTGAACACAAGCTACTAAAAATCAGCTTCCTTCAAAAGGGATTGTCTTTTACCACTGAGAGCATGCACAGTAAATCTCTATCTTCTGTCTCTATACTGTAGCTCTCAAGTCACCTGTTGATCTCAGGCATAGCAATATGTGATGGCACAGTTTGTTCATGTTCATAAATCGTATAGTGCTTTGCACTAAGGTTATGCAGTCAGGGCTGTACAAGGCATTGGCATTTGTCAGTTTTCTGCAGATATGTCACATGTTGCATCCAAGCAATGAACAAGAGGAAAGAATAGCTGTGCTAATATAACTAAGGAAGGGAAGGGGGAAAATATTAAGACAAAAGGCAGAAAATGCTCTGAAGTAGTAGAGTTAGTTCACAAGATTTCAGTATCACCATGAACTATATTGAAAACCAATGTTTTTACTTGCAACAGACACCGCAAAAATAGACAATTAGATAGTTACAGAGATGCACTTTATCTTTTGCCCATGTAAAAGCTGGGGGGAAAGGGGAATTAAAATGCTTGTATTTCATATATATACATTCATAAATTACCAATAAAGAAATGGGAATAAAGTTCAATTTGTGAATTGTCGAGAAAGAAATGGAAAAGAAATTCAGTAAGGTACAAGAAACGGTGCAGAGGGTGCCCCACATCAGGTAGGATCTGCTACGGCTTAAGCTGATTTTAACGCCCAGTTGGAAATAACCTTTGATGTTTAAGAAAGTTCATCAGTTGACTCAGAACAGTTTAGTAAAATGACTAGTGAAGGGCAGATCTGTGCAAGTGTTTCTATACTCAAAGCAACTCTAACTAAATGTGAACTTCTTGTTAATTCTGATATGAATCTTACTTGATAGCACCTTACTTGATCACACTGCAGAAGCAGAAAGCATTTTCCCTAGGGTGGAGAGAGAGAAGCAAAACACCAAAGATGAATCCTAAGCTACATGTCACTGCTGAAAATCAAGTATTTTAATTTTAACAAGTTCATAAAAATAAGATTTTAATAATTTAACTGAGAGAAATGCAGTGGCCCATCTTCTCTCAAGTAAAGCATCTGACTACATAAGTTTGAAAGAATTACAGGCTTGTCTGGAGTACTTGTTTGTGGAGTATGTAAATGATTTAAAGAAGGAAAGGAAAAAAAAATCCACTAAAACATTGTAAGCAAAACCAAAAGCCTTTTAAAAAATTACATAAAAAGAAAAAAAAGTGAACAAAACAAAAATCTAAGGTCATTAAAATATCCTAGCACTATCTTGTAATTGTTAGTTGCAATCTCCTAAACAAATGGCAAATGCTTTGTAAAAAAAAATTTAAAAAAAAAAAGTGGGCTGTTAATCTGTTTAATTATAGATAATGCTAACAATTTTACTACTGTTTTACTGCTTCCCTCTGTAGTTTATAGCTTCTTGAACTTTTTCAGTAGTTCTGGAAAAAACCAGCCAAAACTGCTGCTTATTTGTGCCACGTTCAAACACTTCATATGCGATTTGACTTTGTTAAGGAATTAAACACACCCGTAAGTAATTTTCTGACCTTTCTCTTAACTCGAATAATAATGGTTCAAACTCCTTATATTCTGTCACAGTACCAAAAGCCATCACTACACCTGTATTTTTCCCTAAAAGTTAAATTTATATTTACTTCCAACGTACTGTACTTTATGTTCAAATTTCATATATGCACTCAAGGGTTAAAAGTAGACTATTCAATGCATTTTCTCCAGCAGAAGTAAATCTGTGGGAAAACTCCCCAAACATACTCAGAGATAAACAAAGCACCAAATAAATTAGAAGATTAAAACATCTTCTGCCTTTGGAGCTTCTAGTTGGTCAACTCTTTGATGTTTGTATCTGTTCTTCTGAAGAGATCCTTACTGAGTTAGTGAAAATGCTTTAACATTTAAGCATTTTGTTTCCTTCAGGTTATATCAGTGGAAATTAAATTAGGTTTGGTACTGGCAGTTACTCCTTGCTATCTGTCACATTGCTGTGTACTATTATTTTGGAAACACCAGGAAAAAAAAAATCAAAGCCAGCATCCTAATAAACATGCAGTTATCTCCCATGCTGGGGTTTTGTTACAATACAATGACATGTGGTACATTATCCCTTTGCATATCTAATTTTGGTACTGAATGTTAAGAAGATATCTATAAATTCACATGACAGGTAAAGGATAAGGAAGCAAATTTACACTGGCTGCTAAATATCCTCATGAAAAGAGTATGCATATGCTAGCAAAGCAATTATGTGGTTTCAAAAAGAGCATATTTCAGGCAGAAGAAATTACTTATGCTGGGAGGTTAAGGAAGTGACTATACTTATGTTGGAACTATAGACAACATTAAATATGAATGAAATGCAGAAATAGCTTAAGGAAAGGTAGTAACAGGCTAGAAGCAGAGGATATGACAGAAAAGAGCTCTGGGAGTGAAGTACAACAGTAATAGAAGAGACAAAGAGGTAAACTGACATTTAGGATTTGTAAATGAGATCTACCAAAAGAGAAAAGGAATGTTCATTGGAGTGGAATCAGTGAGTGGCAGATAGGAAAGAAAAATTTGGAAAAAGAGCAGCACAGGAATCAACAACAACATTTTTAAGGGATTCTAGAATCAAAATATTTCAGCTATATTCTGGATTATGAATTTCAGAAAATTAAGAAAAGACACAAAATGGAGAGGGGAAAGAACAGTCTCCATCAGAAGAAGAGGAGAAGAGCAAGGAATGAAAACAGAACATTGCACCAATGTTTAGACTAATTTCTCATCAAAGAAAGCATTTGATATCTAAGGAAGAAGAAAGCATTTGATATCCAAGGAAGAAGTATTTGGGTACAATTGGTTTTATCCTGGAGAAAAGGATAAAAATACCAAAACAAAAAATGTTCTTCATTCTGCAAGACAGTACAAACACAGAAGCAAGCTGTGTGCTGAAAGAAGTGATACAAATTCCTGAGGTTAAAAATTATGGGCCATGTCCTCTGCTTAGATCAAGACTGAAAAGGTGATATTGAGCCACCAGCTGGAAGTCCCAGTTTGGTCTGTGAAGGGATTCTTAACAGCCTCAAGGCATTTTTCTTATATTGGCCCCCTAATGATCACTAGACCAATGAAAATCAAGGGACTTCCCATCGGAGATCAGGGGAATAGCGAGTATTTATATAGGTGTGTTAATGGCAAAAAGAAGACTAGGGAAGGTGTGGCCCCCCCTCAAGAAAGAAATGGGTGAAATGGTGACAAGCGACACGAAGGCTGAGGTTCTCAATTACTTCTTTACCTTAGTGTTCATCGGCAAGGGCTCCAGCCACACTCCCAGAGTCATGGAAGATAATAGCAGGGCCTGGAAGAAAGAACTGCCCATTGTGAGTGAAGATCAGGTTTGTGACCATCTGACAAACCTGGAAGTGTTCAAGTCCATGGGACACGATGGAATAAACCCATAGATACTGAGGGAACTGGCAGATGAACCACTATTATATTCCAAAAGTCATGGCAATCTGGTGAAGTCCCTACTGACTGGAAAAGGGGAAACATAACTCCCATTTTCAAAAGGGGTAAGAAAGAAGAACTGGTAAACTATAGACCAGTCAGTCTTGTCTCTGTGCCTGGTAGGATCATGGAGCAGATCCTCCTGGAGGCACTGCTGAGACAGAATAACACAGAGATGATCTGGTTTAATCAACACGGACTCACCAAGGGCAAACTGTGCCTGACAAAACTGGTGGCCCTCTATAAAAAGATTGCATCATTAATAGATGAAGGATGAGCAACTGACAGAATTTACCTGGATCTGAGCAAAGCCTTCAACATTGTCCCACACAACATTTTGGTCTCCAAACTGGTAAAATATGTGTTTTGATGAATGGGTAACTCAGTAGATAAAAGCCTGACTTGACAGCCACACCCAAAGAGTGGGTATCAATGGGTCCATATCCAAGTGGAGGCCAGTGAGAAGTCGAGCCCCTCAAAGATCAGTACTGGGACTGATCTTGTTTAACATCTTTGTCAATGACATGGACAGTGGCATGAGTGCACCCTCCGCAAGTCTGCTAACAACACCAAGCTGTGAAGTGTGGCTGACACACTGGAAGGAAGGGATGCCATCCAGAGGAACCTTGACAGGCTGGAGACACCCATGCCAACCTCACCTACATCTAGGTCAGGGCAATCCCAAGCATTGATACAGGCTGGGCAGTGACTGGACTGACAGCAATCCTGAGGAAAGGCACTTGGTGTTATTCGTGGACGAGAAGCTCAATACAAGCCTCTGTTGTGCACTTGCAGCCCAGAGAGCCAACTGTATCATGGGCTGCATCAAGGGAAGCATAGCCAGCAGGTCAAGGGAGGTGATTCTCCCCCTCTGCTCCACTCTGGTGAGACCTCACTTTGAGTACTGCGTCCAGTTCTGGAGGGCCTATTACAAGAAGGATATGGACGTGCTGGAGTGTGTCCAGAGAAGCGCCATAAGGGTGATCAGAGAGCTGGAGTATCTCCCATACAGAGACTGACTGAAAGAGTTGGAGCTGTTCAGTCTGGAGAAAAGAAGGCTCCAAGGAGACCTCATTGCGACCTTCCAGCATCTGAAGGGGGCCTACAAGAAAGCTGGTGAGGGACTTTTTAGGATGTTGAGTAGTGACAGGACTAGGGGGAATGGATCCAAGCTAGAAGTGGGTAGATTCAGATTGGATGTTAGGAAGAAGTTCTTCACCATGAAGGTGGTGAAACACTGGAACAGGTTGTCCAGGGAGGTGGCAGAAGCCCCATCCCTGGAAGTTTTTAAGGCCAGACTGGATGGGGTTCTGAGCAAGCTGATCTCGTGTGAGGTGTCCCTGCCCTTGGCAGGGGGTTTGGAGCTAGGTGATCCTTGAGGTCCCTTCCAGCCCTGAGAATTATGTCATTCTATAAAATATTGAGCTACAAAACCCCATCCTGGCTATGTCCTAATTAATGTGGAAGAAGTCCATAATAGCCATATATTAAAAATCATTGTGTTAGAACTGACAATGAATGGTACAGCTGTTATACAGAGAGATTTTAGCATACTTTTACTACATATTGTGCAGTACTTACATAAGAATGAGACCATTTCTTATGGAGCAAACAGCACATCTGTCATAGTTTTTCTTCAAGGTGGAAATTTTTGCCCTTACTATTTTACATTTAGGTCTTATTTTGCAATTCTCAGCAGTTATGATCATAAACTATCTTAAGATGTGTAATAGTGTCTTTAATGTCAACAAGACCAAAAAACATATAAAATGCATAAAATAGGTAATTGAAAAGAACTTGCTTTTCTAATGTAAAACAAGCTGAGTGATTTTAAATAGTCTAAATAGTCATTACTGTCTGACTGTAGCATATCTTGTACTATTATAATGGTTTCTAGAGCAATAAATTACAGACACAGAACCAACTGCTGAACAGTGTAGGTGGCCCACACAGCATGATGCAAATCACACTGTTAGATACTGTTCCTTTACAACAACATTAGGGTCCCCATAATTCTGCCCACCATAACACAATTTCACTACACAGCACAGGTCTGTTGAAGAAGCTGAACACGGAAGTTTCCATTGTGGATGTCTTAATTCTGCAAACAGTACATTTGGTGCTTGAACATTGTGTGTGCACGTCTAGCACACAAAGAAAGCAGGCACATAGTGAAACTCAGTTACTAAGAGGTACAGCCATCTGAGAGTTATTTAGCAGATATGGTAAAGAAATTGGTGGTTTCTCAGTCCAATTACTTGTGAAGTGGTCAAAACATCACAATCCTGTTTCTAATACACAGCAGTGAAGAAGCAGAAGACAAAGGACAACAGTAAATGGTTATTCTCTAAAACAAATTTAATTAAATTAGGAGAAATGATGGGTTGCAAAACACTACTCTGCCTATTCAAGCAACCCAGATGTTCATATCTGTTGGTTACTCTGTGCTAATAAACATTTACATATTCATTCAATTGAGTCAAATTAATAAAATACAAAGATATACTTTTTTTTTTTTAATGTTTGACTTAAATAAAATTATGCTAGCAAAACAGGAGTCACAAATATTTTTTCTACAATTCAAAATTAGTATTGTTAGGATTAATACAAAATAGAATTAGAGATGTGACAAAAATGAACAATGAGTACCATGTAAAATTTGTCAGCTACATACTAATTTTGAAAGAAATGCCAAACTGACTTCGCAAGGTTCATCTAGAAAAGATTTCTCTTTGAAAACATATGGCTTGCAGTTGTCTGTAAAACTTATTTTGCACTACAGAAGATGATATTTATAACACTCATCCTGTGTATATTTAAATAGAAGATCCAGATGTAGCAACCTACATCTCAGCATGTGGAAGTCACAGAAATCACTGCCTTTGAACTAGCAGGTCAAAATGGAAGTGGGATGTGAACTGTCACTGCTCCAGTGCCTTTTAACACTCAGTTGCACCTAAGATAGTCTACAGATAGTTTTCTGAAGAAATAACCAGAAATCTAGTGAACAATACTCACTGTTATTTCCATGGAATCAAACCCTTCTCCTATCCTCCAGAGACCACTTGACTTTATACAGCGAGTTTGTGTTGTGGTAGGCCTAAGAGGCCAAAACAGGCTTATACATGTCCTGGCTTGCCCAGACATGTTTTTCTGCTCTCTCCCCTCCTGTTCTGGGGAGAAGCAACTGCAGGAAAGAGGACAAAGAACCTGGAGCCACTGAGTCTAAGGACCCTGGCCATTTGCATCCCGTGGTAAACAAGGTACACACACTCAGCTTGTGCGTGCCTTGTGCAAGGCCTGTGTTCTGCCCTAAAAAGGGTAAAGCCTATGGCTTCACCTAATATGGTCAAACTTGGCAATGTGCCATTCTGACTGGCTAACGTGTCCAAAGGCCCATTAGTCTCGAGCTGTATTGATAAAAGGAGATGAGCAGGTAGCACAATGTGCTCTGCCGTTGTATCTGTGCTCTGTCATTGTATCCATGCTTTCTGCCATTGTATTTGTGCTGCCTTATATCCTGAACTGCCTGAAAACTGCCTTCCAAGAGTTTACCAGGATCAGGTTCTAAATGCCTCCACGTGATCTGCCTGCACAGCCAGTGTGACACTGTGCTGAGACTGCCCATCACAAGACATCCTGCCTGCACCTGAAGGTCTCCTGCCAAGATGGGAAGTGCTGGAGATAACACAGATCATCCAGAGGAGATCAGGACCAGGTCAGAGATTGTCTGCCTCCTTTCTGCAGCAGCCTGGGAAGAACCAGAAGTCTCAGTGGATGACAAGAATTCCCTGAAACCATTTGGGTCCTGTCTGAAGCTGCTGCTAGCCCCACGAGTCGGGAGATGATTTTGTGAGCAAATACTTAAAGCCTCTTGTAATTCACCTTTGCCTTCTGCCACAAGCAAAAAGGAGCTCCTTGAGTCCATCTAGTGGGCAAGTGGTGTATTGACCACAAGCAGTACACTAACCATAAAGCCTTCTCTTCCAGTTCAACTAATGTTATATATTATTACTAGTTATTTCTAGATCCTGTTATTACCTGTATAAAGTTTCCATGATTGATGCAAAGAACTGGTTATTATTAAAATTAGTGAACGGAGTGGTGAGAGTTTTGAATATTGAATAGTAATAAACAATATTAATTTTGGAATGTTAGCAATTTCAACAATTTAAAATAAATAAAAAATAAAATGTGTGTAAATACATTTCATTAACAAAAAAATAAAAAATTCTTATCATTGATTATGGATAACTTCTCAATATATTTTTCTTATGATTTAGATAAGACAAAAATGTCAAGTTCTGTATCTAAAAGTTAATAATTTATTTTAAAAGAAAATGGTAGTTAAAAAATTAAAATGAGAATAAGAAATGTAATTTTAAAGTGCCATGCTTAATTCATCTTTCTCATTGTCACAAAGGTCTCTAACAAAGTTTTATTATACATCAAAATAAATTAAAAAAAAAAAAAGGTGAAGATTCTTTAAATATTGGTGAAGCTGACATTCAATTTACTGTAAAAAAATGAGCATATCAAATACATTTTGGTTAAAAAAAAGAAGAAAGAAAAATTTAAAAGAGGAACTTTAGAGTGTTTCAGATTCCTTGAAAAGAGCACAACTGCTGAATTCTTCAAAGGGATAAAGCAGAACAGTGTGGTTCTTTGGCATCACAGAGTAAAATACAGCTAAAATATTGCAATATTACAAATAATTATTTTGTTTAAATAATTGAATTTTGAAATTATTACTGACAAAAGCAATAGAGGCTCAACTGTGAAGACTGTATATTATTTATGAATAAGAAATGTTTATATTTGGGGGGAAAATATATTCCTATACATATGTATATCCTCACTCAATCATCCAACAAATTTTTAAAGCAATATACAGCTGCATAGGGTTTTGGTGGTGGTGGTTTGTTTTTTTTTTTTTTTTGGGACGGGGGTTGGTTGCATTTTGGTTTTGGGTATTGTTTGAGTTTTTGTTTGGGGTTTTTTTTTGTTTGTTTTGCTGTTGTTCCTGGTGGTGTTGGTCTCTTTTTTTTTTTCTTTTTTATTTGAAATATTATTGTCACTGCTCAACACAGACAATTCAAATTAAATTAAATACCTGGGATGATAACATAGCAGTTGTCAGTTCCACAGTGGCAAAGCAAAAGAAGTAGAATTTTTAAAAGGAGTAAATTCAGTTTTCCCTGTACTCTGAGCAATCTATGAAATTGCTATGAAAAGATACTAGAAAGACAGGAGGTGAGATGTTACCTTCCAGATGGAAATGCACAAGAAAATATTTGAGAGTGCTCAGCACTGACGTACAACAATCTAGAAATGGATAAACTCCCCAAGACCATATGGGCAGAAAATTCAGAGTTCAGTACGCCAACATAAATGTAGTCGGATGAGGAAAGAAACAGAAGGACTAAGAACTACTGAAAATAACTTTGACAGAGAGGTTTATAAAGCATGAAAATAACAAAAAAATGTCATTATCAGGGAAGTGAAGCCAGGAAGATATTGAAATCCTTACAGAAGGGGTGCATGCACTCCACAAGACCTTAATAAATTTTCTGCAGCAGAAATTTCATAGCAGGGATGAAAGAATTCTTTTGTTTTTCATAATGATCATTAACCAATGACATTCCTATAAGGGACTTAGAGAAGGGTTTCAGCAAAATACTGTAATAATTAATGTTTAGACAACTAGTCTTAACCTCTGCCTCCTTCAAATCTTACGAGAAACAAAGATGCAGGACGTGGGAAGTTTGAGCTTTCAAAATAAAGCAAACAACAATTCAAAGACTGAAGTAGTGGTCACTTAAAAGGACTTTATGTGCAACTGTATCTACAGCTAGATAATGATGAACTACTAAGGCTGTTTGAAACAATTTTTTTTTTCCCCCCAGAAGCGAGAAAAAGAACTGTCCTTTCTTCTCATAGTACTGTTTCAGGAGGATGCACTCCCACTTTGTTTAATGTTCCAGGAAGAAAAAAAAAAAAAAAGTGTCTGTTTATTCAGGGGAATTTCCCCAGGGAGAAGGAAGAAATGGAATATAAAGGTGCTGACATGTAGTACTTCTATCTAGTTATTGCTTGGAAAAAAACACAAATGTTGAAAGCCAAGCACTATTGTGCCTGCCCCAGTGTCTCTGTTACCAGGGTAAAAATTTAAATGTGTATTTTTGACATTTTGCTGGCCCAAGGAACCTTGACATCTATTCTGCACAGTACATAATTTTAGGAGGAGATGAAGAGTCTTTAACTGTGTCTCAATCCAGAAATAGCACAAGGCATCTAGTTTCTATGGTATTCTTTTAAGGAGGCAGATGTAACTCTAGAAGGTTTTTTGGACTGATTGCCTTCTTGTACTTGGACAAAACCACAGGCTCCCTTAGCATGAGGGTAGACACAAAGTTACTTGTTTATCAGACAAAGGTTTAATTTTTTCATGCAAAGGAACGTGAACTTCAGTTACTCTAAACTTCAGGTCAAAGCCCAGTGTATTCAGACTTAAGCTCTCTACAAAGTCAGAAAGTAATCAAGAAAGGGTTTTCAGAAATGCGTATTATATATAGAGACTTAAATGTTTTATAAGGAACATTTGGGTCCCTTTTTATGGACTGTGGTCTAATATTTTAACCTGCATAGGTCTAAAATATGCCTCTGGAAGTGTTAGACAAAATTATCTATTCATCTATTTATACATTAACACATAATAAGAACTTAGCCAAGCTTACAAAGGTTTCTAATATTCTAATATTGCCAGGTACTAAACATTTCTAGTATCATTTAATTTGCATAGAAAACAGAAAATTCCATAAGCAGTACATTTATAAAAAGCAAGGTTTTCTCTGACCTAGAGAATTTCAATAATATCACTAATCTTGTTTTATTCCATTTATATAACTGAGAAATTAATGTGGATCTCTCCCTTCTGCCCAAGTATCTAATTTCAGGGGCCTTTCAGGGAAATGCCTTCAAACCTCCATTCCTCTCCTTTATTTGTCAACAATTCATCAACTGGTCAATAAATTCAACAGTTTGAATGCATTCAAAGCATGATGTAAAAAGTTAACATGAAAGCATAAATTACTTATAATTGGAGGAAATCTGGCACGTTTTTAACCCATAACGTGGAAGCATGTTGTCTAAAATCTTGCTTTATTTGGTGTCTCCCATGAATATCAATCAACAGTTCACTGTTAACGGAAGTGTGAAAACACACAATGCAGAAAATAATTTCAGGTGGCAGATTTCTCACTTCAGGGCCGTGCATGAAAAATTTAACAATTCTTAGGCAAGTGTTTATCCTAAAAAGTACTTTCTTCTGTAAAGGTTATGCCTTGAAAGGAATTTTAGATCCATACCCATGTAGCATTTTATAACATTAGAACTATGACCACTTTGTTATTTAGATCATTACAATGTTGGGTTTGTGTAATTTAGTGCAAAGATGTTAAGAATCTATTACAGACAGGCTGCTGTTATAGAAATGGGGTAAATTTTAATTTTTCTGTGAGAACTTTCTTAGATTTATTTTTTACAATTACGATACCGGTTTTTATTACAGACCGTACAGACCCCACCTCCACTCCTTTAATTAGTATTTATCTTGTGTGCTCTTAAACACATTACAAAATGTTCCATGTTTTAAATTATTTATCTTGTGTTTTATTCATTTTAAGCCCAAATATCTAATTAAATATTCTAACCTTCAAATCATTTAAAAATGCCTGTGCAGTTAAGAAGAATAAATCCATATTTGTTTACCTTTTGTTATTTTAACATCAGTATATATTCAATTTCTAAAAATACCAGATTCCTATTTTCACAAAGGACACTTCTCTTTTTCAAATTTCAATTAAAACTCAAACTACACTTGTAAAAGCAAAACATAAACACAACTAGAAGATTGATTCTTCAAACACGTATTTGCAAAAATACACGAAACATAGGATGGGTATTGCCTGGTTTGCCATAGGATGGGTATTGCCTTAGTTTTTCATGTTGCTTCACTGATTACAGGGAGCATATGCCTGGACTGTCTACCAATTATCCATGCAAGGACCTTCCTTATGTCGTGGCTGCTTAATTTCCCTAAAAGCCTTTGGCAAGGGGTTTTGTTGAAAGCCTTTTGGAAATCCATATATGCACTTTCAACCTGATGAGGCTTACCTAATCTAAAGACATTTATACACATGTTATTTGTTAAATTCATATTTAATTTTTAAAAATGGAAAAAATAGACTCACCTAGAAAAAGGTCTATTCAGTGATAAAATTACCATGTTTTGTCGTAATGATCCGTAAAACCTCTGTTTTAAATTTACATGCAGCGTATTTTAAGTGCTTGCTCTACCAGCTGTAATAGGGGTGTGAATTTAAGAGTGATACACTAGCTATGTTCTAAAAGTGACTACAAATAGCTTTTAAAGTAATGCTAACTTCAATATAGTGACAGAAATCTTCTCATCATTTTGGTTAGGGAAGAATAAGCTTTTAGCATGCAAATTAGTAAGAAAAACGTTTTGAAGAAACGCATCAGGTTAAAGATTTAAATGAGGCCTAAAATGTCTCATTAGGTTTTGAATTGCTCTTCTCTTTTGTCGTAATTTTTTTTCTTTTTGTTTTTAAGGACTATAAATCTTATGGGCTTTGGGGCTAATTTTCTTGCTTGACTAAACCAGAAAGGGCTTTTCCAATAATAAATTAGCAAATGCTTCTCCAAACTCAATTCTGCGTGAAAATAAGAAGTGAGGTGAACAGAACTATATAGTTTCATTTACAGAATATTTCTTGTTTTTTCTCCCCTAAACATTTTTATTTCTAATGACTCCAGTAAATTCTTTAATACATTTGGTATAATTAATAATTTATGCTTAAATTGAAAATACCTGAAGCTTAATACATCAAAAGATACACATGATTTACCTCTATTGAGAAAGGCATTTGAAAATTCTTAATGCTTATTATAAAATAGTTCTTTAGTAAAAAGAAACACTTAGGCTACTATTTTAAACAGAAATCTTTACAAAGCTGGCTAAATGGATCCCTTTCAGTTCTTCATAATGTGATTTACTGTACATAACTCTTTTCTCTCTTCATTTTTTTCCCAGCGCGAAAAGTGTTTCAGTGCAGGATCATAAAGTTGGTTGTTGAGTGTACTCCAGTGCATCCCAAACTGTTACTATGTTGATTTCTACTTTAAAAGCTTCTAATTTTGAGCAGGATACATTATTGAAATGATAGTTTCATTTATTAGTTATTTTCCTTACTCAAAACAACTACGTTTAGGACAGTGTATAAAAAGGTTACACTGTATGCACTTCTTTCCACTGCTATGCAAACTGGACTACTTTGAACTCAATGCAGGATGATACCACAACAGAAAACTGCTTACGTTTCTGTTATGTTGTGTTTCAGGGTTCTGTGAAATACTTTTTATAAAATACCTCCAGGCAGTCACATGCCATTACTATATGGTAAATTACTTGATAATTTTCTTTGCAGAGATATGAGATTACCCATGTTTTTGTGGCTTGCATATTGTCTAAGGGAAGACTCAGTTTTTCCTAAAACAGGAGCATTGTTAAGTCAGTTGTACCCAGACTCTATTATTCAGCAAAATAATTCTGATGGTTCTAATCACTTGTAGCATTGTGTTTTACTGCTATGTACATAAATGTGCCTTTCCCAAAATACTTGATTGACAGCCACCATCTCCTTAAGTAAAATCAGTCTATTGTGTGATCAGGTGAGGTGTTGAATATATGTACTATTTTTCACTGAGATAGCAGTGATCCTCTATTTAGTAGACAGGTTGAATTTTGGTGGGGCTGTTTTGGGTTTGGTTTTTCCCTTAAAAGTACTAATCCTATTCTTTCAGCAAGTGGAAACTTTCTTTTTGACATATGATACACAGTGGATTTATGGGGTTTTTTGGGGTTTTTTTTTTGGTTTTTTTTTTTTTTTTTTGGGTCATCTTCACGCTTAGCAAATAACTTGCGGCCTTAAATGAAAAATAGATATGAAAGATTACAGTGACTCTTATGACTCTGGCCAAGTGATAAGAATTTGATTCTTTTTTTCTTTAGCTAATTGCCTACTTCCAGGGAAAATTCTTTCTCCCATGAAATCTTTGCCTGGGGACCACGGCACAGTAAAAATCTAAGAAATGTGCATACTTCTAAATCAACTATATTGAGAATGTTTGAGTGATTCTTGAAGTGTAAAATCCTGTGATGGTGTAAAATTTTGCAGCTTATTGACTGAAATCTGACTGAAATGTGTTACATCATTCTTAGCTACTGTCTAGAGAGCCTGTGCTTCTTCCTTGGACGTAATGGAATATGAAATTTTAGGAATATAAATTAATCCTTTAATAGGGTGGAGTTAGAGTTGCCAACATGGAATCAATCATCACATACTCTCTGAGATAGGAGAGAAGATGTAATAAGATTATTGCTCTCCAATCTCCAGCATTTACTTTTCTTCATAACCACACTGAAGTGCAGAGATACGAAAAGAGTATGGGAAATCTTATTGAGAATCTTTTAAAATGTTCCTTAGAAAACCTAAAAAAAAAAACCCCAACTAACTACTTAAAACCAAATTATACATGTTTTAGTCTTGGACCAGCAAAAAAGATTTGGATTGAAACTTACCAACAGTGTACAATCTTGCCTGAGTGCTTATGTTGTTACTCTTGTTAAAACATCACATATCCCAGTTATGACAGGAATTGAAATATGTGTATATGCAATTAATACAGATTCTAAACAGATTTTTTTTTATGAATATGAATTCATAATTGTTCTTTTGAAGTATTCAGTACAGACAGTGTCTTCCATAGATGGAGACTTTTCTGATTCCTTTGCAAATTCAATTGCTATGATCAAACACTGTTTTTTGCGATCCATCAACTATATATTCTATCTTATGGAGCCTTTTGCTGGATATTGTCCACACTCGTTTTCAGATTTTCTTTTTCTGAGATTAATCTTGCAAGGTGTGGCAATCTATTGGGAGATTAATTGGGTGGAGACTGTATTGATGACGATGATTATTATTTATTTAATGTTTTTACAAATGTAAATAATAATAGAAAGTATGCACAATGTGCCTTAAAACATCTTGACAAATATTCAATGTTTCAGCTTGATACGTAAAGCAGTATATAAATTGGGAAATAGTTAAGAACAAAAATTCCATTTTCCCAATTAGACTACCATAGATTACCTATATATTCCCAGAATAATACACACATCTTTGGTAAAAAAGTTAAAGAAATAAGATTAATGCTTTCAAAGCCTCAAACCTGCTTTGGGAACAGGATGTATGGACAAAACCTTGGAGGCTGCTCAGGTAAAGACAATCTTAACTAGACAGGACACGTCTGCCAAACAGTAATTGTATGGCGAATAGTAGCTGTTCTTGTGGCCATATATAGAATGCTTTCCTCTGCCTTTTCCCTATTTCTCCATTAAATGCCTGTGCTAGAAAAAAAAAAAAATCCACTCCTGTAATCAAAGTAAAACACTCAGTACAGCCAGTGCTGCAAAACTGGAAATTTGACAGGAGAGGATGCAGTGAGATCATATTTACTGTGTCAAGGTTAATGATGACAATGTGAATTCTGAGGTCAGTGATAAAAATATGCATAGCTGTAGATTCTTTCTCTAGACTTTATGCTGTCTGTACTTTTGTGAAAGTCCAAATATTAGAAATTTTCTATTGTATTAGGCATTTTCTTGTTCCATCAAAGTTTTTTGAGAGAATAAAAATGTACTAGGTACTTGTTTTGTAAGGGACATACTTAGGGAAGACTCCTGCCTTCATTGTTTTTGTAGAGGCAACGCATATATGAAGATCTACTAATTCAGAATTGGAGGCCACTCTGTAGGAAATGAATCAATCACAGAGAACATAGTGAGGATGTTCTATTTTAGATAACAAGGAGTACAGATACATACAAGGGATCCTTCAGTTTAATACATTAATTATACTGAACATTTCTTGATTCTTACTGTTTCACTATTGGTACAGAAGCATATGAAGCTGTTCACAGCAACCATGCTTCACAGTCTTTGTTCTTCATACAGCCAAGGTCTGTTATGTTACATCATGTTTTTAACTTGTCACAAGAAATCAATTTGTGGGAAACCCCAGACTCACATGGTTATTAAAATTGCTGGCTGACTGGCTACCAGTCAATTGTTCCTTCACCCTTACTAATAACCACAGTTTTCAAGCCATTGAGTAGAAAGGGTAGAATGTACTTCTCTCTTGCTCAGAAATTTCATCATAGCCTGATCTTTTAATAATACCTAATAACATTGAATGCTTCCACTATCCTCATCTGCGTGTCTTTACAAATGCAAGTCTTAAGCGTATCAATAGTGTCCACCATTGGGTCTTAACAGCAAAAGCTCTATTATTTCCCTTATTTTTAAAAACTGAATATTCAAAAATGTAATGGGTTGTTTTTAATTTAAATCAATGCAATTATATTATAGTATGTTAAGAAGTAATATAGATCTGAACCAGTATTTGCAGTCATAGTGATTATTTTTACACGCTGCTTTGCTTTGACGTGGACTGAACATAAAAAATTCATTGAAGGGATTTTATTCCCTTATCACAATAATAAAGTGCAATGCAATTTATAATAATTCCCATTTGAATGTAACTAACAAATATATACAAATATTGACTACACTCAATGAGGAATCTGTGTGACCTTAGTCAAGATCACATCCTGATTGTTCCATACTGATCACATTTACCTAAAATGCTATCTTTAACAACACCAGCACAGCAAGAGTGCCACAGAAATGCATTTTTTACATATACACATATATATGTCTGTGCATACCAACAAATGAGACTTAAAAGTACAGCTGAACAAATTTATCCTATTTATTTATAAATTTTAAGACATTTATATTATCACTAATATTGTAAGGAAACAGTGTTCTTGGTATTAATATATTAAACCAATCAGTAATTATGGCTCCTATTCAAAAGAAAAAAAACCCAGAAGTTTTAGTATAATCATCAGGATCACTAAATACTTTTTCTTTTAGATGCCAAACACAAATGGCCAAGTGTCTTTTCAGCCAAGCACTCCAACTGAAATCACTGATACCATTAGGAATGTGGCATTTAGTAGCTTAAAGAAGGCAGGCAAATTCTCAGAGACAGCAACTGGTGGAAGTACATGGTCATATATGATGTAATTGTGGTGAAGGATTATGGTGAACAGGTGTTAATTTGGTAATATATAGGTCAATCAGCATGGATTTTCTTGCTATGCACTCTCTGGATTTTATTGTTTGAACTGTTAATCTGTTCAATCACTGTAAAAACAAACACTGCCAAAAAAGTTGTAAGTTAAAAGGGGAGGAAAAAACCAAATTATTTTTCCTAAATAAAGATGTTAAATGTAAAACATGAGAATATTACATTTAATTGAAAAAGAAAAAAACCCAAAAAGCAAAGAATCTGAATGCTTTAAGGACCTAGCAACTGCAAGCAGTTGAATTTATTCCCATTGGTCTTCCCCTCTGCCTTTTTCTCAGTAGCAGTGCATTACCTATGCTCCAAAAAGCAGCAGGAGTTCTAAGTTCAACTACAACTTTGCCCCTCACAACACGACAAAAATACTACCTGAACCACATCCATAACATCTCTCGTAAGGTCAAGGATACATTCATACATAACAAGACTTCTTGGAGGGGCTAGCTTGATGTCATCTAATGTACATGCTCAAAACAGTGAATTTGAAACAAGATATCAAATTGATCACTAAGTCAGTAGAAGCTGGACCTTGTAAAGGAAGAGCAGAGTCTCTCAGGAAAAGAGTTTGACTGTTGCATTCATAAGCACCCTTTTCTGGCTACAGTCAGTCAGGAACTTGTCACTAGTTGTAAATGTAGCATGCTTTTACTGACACCATCTCCAGCAGGGGAAAAAGAATATACTGATGGCCATCCTCAAAGGATAAAATGTTTCAAAAAATATTTATAAAAATAAACAATACTAGTGGTGTTCTGATGTAAAGTGCCAAGTCTTTCAAAATGGAGTGAAATATAAGAGCGTATTGCTCCTGTTTCTTTCTCTAAGATTTTGACAGACTCTTCAGAATCTGGGTATAAAACTGGTACTAAGCTTAATGAAAACAATAGCTTCCAAAGTGATAACAGAGAAAGTGCTAACATAGTGGGGTACAGATGTTAGGGAAATAAATGAGATTCTGGTCTTGTTAGCTGAATGTATGTCAGATCTAGGCAACTATTTGAGAAAATGAAGTGCTGTTTGAGTAGAATTTAGGTATTATGAGCAAGTAATTTAGCAGTTCTTGACAATGAGATGTCCTATACGGCCCCAGGCTGCCTGGTGTCAGATGGACTTCACCTTTCTCTATGTTCCCTATGTTTTTTCACTAGTAAAATAGTTACGTTGAAAGAAAGTAATCTTAAGAATTTACTTCCAAGAGGAGATGAAACTGTTCAGTTAAACTAGGCTTGAGTTAGGTTTGATCAAAGTTTGGAAGCTGACTAAAAGATATATGGTACTGCATTGAAACCTAAGTTTCCTTTTGAGTCTTTCTCTCATCAGCAGACCATCAACTAGTAAGAGGTGAGTTTTGCATAGTATTTTGTAATACTCTTCATTACAGAAGCCTTTGAGTTAAAAACCAGAACAGTAAGATTTGAGGATCAGCTAAATGTCACAAATTTTCAACATGACAGTGAACAAACAGATTTTGCAAATTACTTTGTAATCAGAAGAAAAAACAAGAATAAAGAATTACTACAAGTATGCTGTGAATTAATTTTTGTATGCATTTTAACTTGCGATTTATGATGTACTAATTTAAAAGTATGAGGGAATTTTTAGTAGTATATACTATAAAATTTATACTGCACTTCAAGCTCTGTTTATCAAAGAAAATATTTTAAATAAAGTTTATAATATAAAGTTTAAAAAAGGATATTTGTATAGCCCTATCATAATAAGCACTATTATCTTTAATATTTTACTAGGGAGATGTTAGAGACGGTATTAGAAAACATGCAGTTCAGAATAAATTTTAAAAATCACAATACAGATTTTTTTAATAGAACTGCCAAATTGACAAACTTGTGACTGCTATTAAATGAAGAGTCAAAATTCACAGATTGTAAAACAATATGATATGCCTTATTGACAACTAAATCTTCAAAGTCTGCATGTTAGGACTGAAAATATATCCTAAACGAGCATGGCTGAACATCTCTCACCTACTTTAGTTAGGGAAATTAAAGTACATATTTTCTTCTTCAGGTAGTAATCTTTATCACAATGTGGAATTAAAACACAATTGTCACAAAATCTTAAACATGCTTAAATGTACTTAAATCTCCCACCTTATGCAGTATCATGAAGTATGGTAACAGAAATACTAAGACTGAAATTAGGTTTTGGTGGATGAAGTAGAACTATGGCTTCAATCTACAATAATTGAATTTACAGCTTAGTTGATTTAATATATAATTATAACATAATTTTGGAGGTTTAAGGATTGCAGGAGTGGTAACCCTCTGAGTATTTTGATCACTAGCACACGAGCATGTAACATACTTTGTGTTCAAGGGGAACCTTCATCCAGGATGCAAACCTGGAGCTGAATTGTAATCACCTTCAAAAAGACTGCAAGCCTGTGGGTATTAAGCACTCACAAAGCTCAACCAAAAAGATTTATGCAACCTACTCTGGGACCTGACACTTATTCATACAGTAGATTTGATAAGTGCATTCAGAGACCTTGAAGTTTATTCTCATCAGAGGTTTTGCATTTAAGGACTCAACAAGTAGACCTTTTTAGTGCTGATCAAAAGTGCTTCATTATAAGCTCAAGTGCAAACACTGCACAAGCACACAGTAAAGAACACAAAAAACGGGAAAAGAAAAAGGAAAGGAAAAGGGAAAAGGGAAAGGGAAAAAAGGAAAAGTAAAGTGGAAGCGAAAAACTTTACACATCTTAAAAGTGAATCTTGAAAGCATAAAAACAATTTTAGGTTGTAGTCGAGATTTACTTTGCTTTTGCTTCTCTGGAAATAGCTCATCGGATATATTTGCTTTCCACTCTTAGGTTATGCAAAGGCATTCAAAGCAGAAGACCAAGACAACTAATGAGAATGCACAATGGTAGCGGAGTCAATTTTGACCCCTGTGGTACACCTCTGGTTACTGTCCTCCAACTAGACTTCGTGCCACTGATCACAACTCTCTGGGCCTGGCTGGCCAGTCATTTTTAGGTCCACTTTGCTGTGTACTCTTCCATCCCACACTTTAAAAGCTTCTCTATTAAAATATTATGGGATACAGTGTCGAAAGTCATTTCTGAAGTCAAAGCAGACTTCATTTCCCTCATCCACCAAGCCCATCAGTTAATCATAGAAAGCTAACAAATCGGTAATGTCTGACTTATTTGTGAATTAATGCTATCTTGCTAGGACATCAGCCATGTCCATCAGGTTTAATGGATGTACCCCATCAGTGTTTATGGACTTAATGTATGTTCACTTTGCTTAAGTATTCCTGACCTCGTACTTTTCCACCTTGTCTTGTATGTCTTCCTTGCTCCAACCTTAACCTGTGGTTTCCAGCAGTGATTTCTGAAGGCTGGTTTTACTAATAAAGACTTAGGCTAAGGAGTCATTCAGTATCTTAGCTTCTTCCATGCTCTACATCATCAGCATGTCTGTCCAAGTCATAGAACTGTTTCAGTTGCAAAAGACCTTTAAGATCATCAGGTTCAAATATTCTCTAGTCTTCCTTTTACTGTTTGTATACCCAAAGAAGCCCTTCACATTGCATTTGACATTCCTCACCAGACTCAATTGTAGCATGAACAACAGCCACAATGTTTCAGATTTCATATCATAATATATCTGTCTTGTCTTGACTTCTAGATTTTCTTTTTCACTTGTGGTCACATCAAACAAGAAAATTTCTATAGAAATATGGACTGTTCTGATTCATGCAGCTTATATAGATGGTCATACATGCCAGTTTCGCTGTGAGCACTTCTTAGACAGATGTAAAAAATCCGTTTGAAAAGCAAAATAAATCTGTTGCTAAGGTATGAAACATTTCATGGGAAGTTTTCACTGCTCTGAGCCATAAACTCAGGATCCTGGTTTAAGTGAAGTTTTGATTTCTTTCCACTACCTCTTAAACAGTAATTTTTTCCCAGTGCAAAAGTATTTTCTCATCCTTATCATCATGCATTCATGATGCTTTTTATGAGAAATGAAAACCTGTGAGTAATATTGGCTAATTTTTAGAGATGGAGAATACAGTTTTTACCGTAACTCTAGCAGAGTCTGCTAAGAGTGCAAGATTTCAAAACAACTACAAAATCTCAATCTTAAATACCAGTGCAAGAAAGTAGCCATTAAGCCAGCTTGATACTCTAATTCAGTCTCCAAGTTCAAATACTCGTTATTTCAGTCAAGTGCTTATTTTGAAAGATATTTTTCCCCTTCTTTGATCTAAAGTGCTTGCATTCTGTGCTTTGATGTTTGGTGAAGAATGATAATTGTTATTGCAGGATCACCATTTGAAAGAAATATATTTTGATGAATAACCTGTAAAATTGGTCTTAGACTGTAATATCTACAGACTTATATTACATATTTACATTTCTTCTTAAAAAAAAAAAGGATCATTTTTTAAAAAATTGCTATGAGTTAATAAATAACCTTATGTTACATGTGTATCTGGCTGCTTTTGAGCTTTATTTGCACCACCACTGGAAACCTCTCATATTATTAAAAAAAAAAAAAAAAGAAAGTGTTTTCTGCCAAAACATGCAAAGCTATGTTACTTTGCATGTCTGTCAAAACATGCAAAGTGAAAACAATCACCCCTCTAACTGACGAAATCTCTCCTTGCTGTGCTCTTGAAATGTATTCCTGTTTGCCAACTAAAGAGACAATCTTCTCCTCCTACACTAATTTTAGTCGTATCTGGAGTTAAATGCAAATTTGAGCACTGTGTGCTTTGGAATAGTATGCTGCATGTTTGGGCAAATACATTGAAGGACTGCATTTCTTTTTCCTTAAAGAGATTGTTGCTCAAAGAGGAATAACGTGCATTTTCCACTGGTAAGTCATTATTTATAGGTGATGACATCTTCCATATGATTATTTGATTAAATTATCTTGTTTGTGACAACAGCAAAATGTATTTTGATTAGTAGATATTAGGGATGAATGATTTACAAATTAGATAAAAGTTGCCTTTTTGTCAATCATAATTTTGAAGGTGTGATCATTTATGGAGATAAGATTTGTAGGGACAAACTATTTTTATTCAGCTTAGTGACATCATGGTTTCAAAGGAGCCACTGAACCATCTGAACAGCTCAAGTGATTAAAAATGGGAGTTTATCTATTCCAGCTAACACATTACTATGTTAGTACTGCACCCCTCTGAAGGCAAATGCGACTAACTACACCAGCAGTAAAGCTCAACCGAGACAACTTTCTGCCTTTTAAAGTGTTCAATGGATCAGAAAAGGGCAGAGAACTGCAGTCTGGAAGCTGGGCAAGAATAAAAAAATCAGTGAGGTAGAGCAAGAAGGAAAAAGAGAAGAATGATCCCTCCTCACTTTGAGGAGGAAATGTAGCTGGAAAAAAAACACAGGCACCTTCATCACATGCACCTTTCTTAAGTTCTTGTAAGCATCTATTCACTTAACTTCTGCAATGATGAATTAATTATATTTAAACAATATTAGGGTTTTGAACAAATTCACTATTGGAATAAACATATTTTTTACTAGTTGTAGGCTACTAAGTAACTCTCCAATTTAAAATCTGATGAGGTTAAGTAAATACATGCAAGATCCACCTCAAAATGTCATTTTTAAAATCTGGAACCTTATGCTGATAGAGCCAAAATGAATGGTTCAAAACCAGCCACACTAAATGCAGCCTGAACAACAGTTTTATTGAACATAACTGTCTTACTTTATTTTTCTAAAAATAATTATATTTTTGCTGTCTCGTTGCCTGGAAGAGCCTGCATTTGGGAAAATCAAGAAATTGTTTTAAACTGAGAACAGATCACAGCCAGAAATATAACTGTTTGTCTTGAATTACAATTTACCTGAGGTCTTCAAATGCAAATATGACACCATTATTTAAAATGTTACATTATAAAAAATGTTATACCTTTAAAGCTTCCAAATCCTCACTTTTATTTTTTCCTGATAAAACAAACAAACAAACAAATGAAAAACCCACACACACAAAAAAACCCTCACAACACCCTCTTATCGATATCCCATTTGGATGGTGATTAGATTCATGAAGAGAGAGAAAGTGAAGGAGTATCCTGTATCTATTAATCCACCTTACCAGCATATGACAGCTCTTAAAAGATACTTTGATCTGAAGAAAATATAACTGTCCCATTGAAAATGCATATTTCTCCATTCCTATGATTACCACTTCTACATAATCACATAGATCTGCCTGTGTTTTTTTTTTTTTTTGGTCTTTCCTTATTACATGTCTAATTTCTTTTATAATTGAATAGTAGCAATATAATGAAGAATTATCTTTTTATGAAATGTACAAAGGTTACTAGCTGCATTTCAAGTAGTAAATTAACAAACCTTCAAAGAAACAAGTGGAGCTGTAATGAAAATGAAAAGCATTAATCTGATGCTTGATATTCAGAGTCTTTAAAGAAATCTGACAACACAGTAATTCTATCATTTTCTCTGTCTCTTTTTAAAGTGACTTCTGTAGCATAAGGATCATACAAGCTATAATAATGTATGGATATTACAGATATACATATATCAATATACAACCCTGAATGGCAGCTTGAATCTCTGAAGACATATAAAAATCATTTGAAAGTGTTACAGAAGACACAGTACCCAAACTAATTTGTAAAATTCCCAAAATTACGGTAGCTGATAACATGATATGTTTACACTTTTGCAGAAGTTCTAAGATGAAAGATTAAGATAAGCATGTGTCCTTTCATGAATAAAGTTAGTGTCTCAGAGCAGAGGTGATGAGATCAAGAATTTGATCAAATCCTTTGGTTGACAATACGGCATCTAGGAAAGAATGATCAACTGCATGAGAGGGATTATTTACTACTAATTCTGTAGAAGGGAATCTGGAGTCACACAGTATCATACATTCAACACAACCCAACAAATACTTAAGTGCTAAAGAAAGGGCGATCAGATTGGGAACGATAGAAAGGTAACTTGTAAGGCACACAAAATCAGTCTCCCATTCTGTCTGGCACTTGCAACATAATAGGGCCAGTTTTAGGAATCCAGCTTTGAGAAAGATACAACTTGAAATGTTATAGAAAGCATGGATTTGGAAAAACAAAAAAAGGCTGAGGGGGGAATACATGAACAAAGGGAAAATAAATATTCTTAATGTTCCTGTTGGACACAATAATCTTTATTGAATTTAAACCGTGACAAGAAAGACTCAAGTTAGACATTAGGAAAAATCTTTTAGTCATTATAGAAACACATCTCAACAACTGCCCAAGAAGGTTAGAGATCTTTAAGGGCAGGTTAGAATATGTTTGGCCTAAATGACATAAGCATAGCAGATTTTTCCTTTGCCACAAGATTAAATGACCTCTTGAGATATCTTTAGCTGTACTATTGTAAGACTCATATACAGAACCTAGAAAACAAATGGAAAGTTTTCAACGTAATCTTAGAGAAAACAATTTGTAAGAAACTATGGATACAGAATCTTTCATAATGCTTAAAAAATGTCTGCCAACCAACCAAAAGCCCTCCTCCAAAACCTAGAAAACCAAGAGAAATATAAGGGTTACATCAGTAATGGTTTGATCATGCTTTCCATAATGATAACATGAGTGATATTTTGAGTAGGAGAACTAGAATGCCAACATGTAGAATTAGTTAAATCGTCACCAAAAGTGAGATAGCTTAGAAGCAATGCTTACTAGAGAGAGAATGAAAGGATGTGAGAACAGCTTAACTGTTTTAAGGCTACACAGACCAAAGACAAGGGAAAAAAGAAATGCACATACCTGGGCACAGCCACTGCATAGAAAACATAGTTTTCCGTTGTGCATTGCAACAGTGAATTGTTTTACAATTCTCTCTTGAGATAGAAGTTCCACAGGGAGTTGTGGAGAATGTAGACTAATTTATTTTAATGATCAGAGCAGTCAATTAAGTATCTACACTTACAAGAGAAGGACTTTTTATGGCTGGTCATTTTCTTAATAAAGATTTCTCTAAACATTGGACTACTGCATTTGGGAAACCAGAGTAGCCATTGTTTTCTCAGGAAATTCAGTACAGGTATTATTACCATATGCCCTTCAAAATAAAGACTCTTTCTTTTAGGATCTTATGATTTTTATAAAACTTGCTTTACCCAAGGCTTTGTAAACTAGATAGTCTAAATGTGGTTTTCTGAAGCGCTATATTCTGTTGAATATATTCTATTGAAACATGAATATCTGTTTCTCAAAAGAGAAAAACATAACAAACCACAAATGTTATTTTTAATTCAATATGCCTGGAATTGATCCAGTTTTAAAGATTTGCTCATCTCTAACTTTTAATTGAAAGATATCTTTGAGAATAGGAATGTCTTTTAAATGGTGTTCAGTACAATGTTGAGGAAAATATAAAAAGTACAGAATCTTTTGACAAAATAATGAAAAGGGTCTCTGTGGAGAATTTGGTGATGAATTTGTAAAACTGAGAAAGACCTACATTGCATTCTAAGGACTAGATATTAAAAAGATAATTTCATATCAGAAAGATATTGGGGATGATATAAACAGGCAGTTGACCTATCACCTGCTATGGCAACTGAGTGCACAAATGTTAGATGCTTTTACAGTATACCTCTAAAAGGCATATAAACTGCAGGGAGCACATTTGTTTCTTCACCAGCATTAAACAACTAAGAGTAGCTTTGAGCTGGGAAGAAAATCACATCTAGTCAAAATAATTTTTAGAAATTCTAAATGCTACTCATTGAGAGTTTACAACTTAGAGCTCCTTTTTGGGCATTTTCAAGACTACTCAGTTGCTTTCCTGAATATGTCTTTCACTAGCTCCTGAGTCTTGTCAGTGTGCTGCTCTAGAGGGAACTAGTACTTCAGTACAGGAAAGTAGATCCTTCTGCCTCATCAGTCTCAGAAAAGAGATGCTGACAGGTAGGCAATATGTAAGTGTTACAGAGCAGTCTTTTCCTCATCCTCTTTCCCACGCCACTGTCTCTCCCACTTTTTTTGGTGATGTGTTATGTTTTATTCTTCTTCCCCCTGTAACTGTCAACATAAGGTGTTCATAAGAATGTCATCCTACTCTTTTTTTTCTCGTCCCTATTAATGTATGCCACCATTTATGTCTGTTTCTCCCGTATCTTATATAGTCCACGTAAATTTATTGACAAATAGAAGAGAATTATCAAGACACATTTCAGTCACCTTATTTCCTGCTTTTGTGTTTCTTGATAAAACTACCCTTACTTGCCAATCCCTTAGTGTGTTATGATGCCAGCGTATTTGAACATTACAAAGCATAATATAAACCAAATGCAAAATTTAACTATGAGTTAAATTAACTATGTTAATGTAAAACTACTCACCACTGCAAATGCCAAAAAATAAGACCAACCTCTAAGTAAATATTCATGCATTTAAACTACTGATAAATGCAAATACCTTTTTGTTATAGATTGAGTTGAACCTGCTGCTGTTATTCATACCATGCTGCAGTCATGCCAGCTTCAAAAAAATGAAAGTGCCAACTGAAGCAAAATATTATGGGGCTTGATGTTCGGATTGCAACATGAGAAGCTTCCTGTTCCAGTTTCTGGGTTTCTGAGTACCGGGTTCTCAGGTGTGGTCTCTTTTCTGCAGGCATGGTGGTGGAAAGAGTAGAGTTGGGCAACTGATGGGTTTGGTTTTCTGTTTTGGGCTGGTTTTGTTTTACCTGTATATTTCACTGCACTTCTGCTAATAGGCTAAGCTAAGGTAATCGTGCATTGTATTATTAGTTCAATTAGATTATTAGCTAAGGTAATTATGCATTGTGATTATGATACCTCATGTTGTATTAAACTCTTATCTCTTTACATCACCCTGACTTTTGTGTGTTACTCTACCCTCCTCCCTTTGTGTTGGGGGGAGTGGGCACTGTAGCCCTTGTGCTAAACTGTTACACTTTTAAATGATACATGTGCAATTTGGATATCTAGACAGCCATCCAATAAACCATTTTATCTTTCTTAAGCATTTCTTATCTGTCCCCAATTCAAACTGGCTAGAATAGACAACTTGTGCCTAAATAATTGACAACTGTCATAAGTTACAAGGAAATAAAACAAAAGCTGTTGGAGAAAATTAATTGTAATTCTATGTGATCTACCTATAATGAAATAATCACATTAACAGTAGCACAGATGTGAATCTGTACAACAAACTCTCACCATGTTACTCCTCTGTATGAGGCTCAAAAAGAGTCCCCCTTAAAATGAAACCAGAAATTTGGAAAATTAACTGTCTTAAGCTGCAGAATCCAATATTGTTCTTTTTTCAATGTTGAAAAAAACTTTCCTTTGCTCACTATCTTGGTGTCTATTACAGAATACATTACTCTGGTGACAGGAGTGTAGTTCTATCAAGTTAAAGAGAGGTATATAGTCTTGTTTGTGCAAAAAGAAAGAAGTGTGATAACTCATGTTAAGATTAAATCTCAAACTACATGTCTAAAGGCCTTGGATCAGGCTGTGAGGTCTAAATTCTTTTTCACTATTGTGTCAATTCCAAATAGTAATTTTCAGTTGACATAAATATACCAATTTGGATTATTTCACTAAAATATGCAATATGGAAAATGCGATTTAATTCTGGAAGGTAGTTTTAAAATTAATTAAAATAGTTAACATAATTAAAATATTAAAAATAAAGAATAATTCTTTTATGTTTCATGATTTTTTTTCCCCTATATATGCTAAACAGTAACTGATGTAGGAGCAATAATAATTTTAAAACTAATGGCACCGATTACAAATGCATTCAGCCTCCATAAAAAATAGTATTATTCTTTGGAAAATGAATTTTTCTCATTAGTGAAATTTCATTCCTTAAAATTTACTCTGCAAAACACTGGTAAATCAGCAAATTATTTTTTCTTAATGAGACACTTAACTGAACAAAAAATATTGCAGAGCAACACCATTATGTACTGCACTATCGAAACAGGAAGGAATTTAATTTTCTTAAACACAATCCAATGATTCAAATACATTCCCCCCCCGCCCCCCCCAACATTCCTTCTATGTGACATTATTCAATTATATTAACAGTAATCTAATTAATTTTTAATTGGTCAGATTCTGGGTCATCACACAATTTTAACTCCCTGGAATCAATGGGATGTTCATGGTTTTATTATGAAGAAATGAATTTACTGTATATTTGGTCATACTTATTATAGTTGTTCACATGCAATTGTACTATTACTACCGAAAATATGTAGAAAGATGATTGTTTTCAATGCTATTTAAATCTGTTCATGCAAAACTTAATTTTTTTCATTAAATAAAAGTCAACAGAACAGAAATTCATGGTAGCCACTTTGTCAGGTATCTTGGACATTGCTGAAAAACTTATTTCATTCCATATGTATGACGGAAACATAAACAGCAACTAGTTATAGTAGCACTTGTGATGTACTTCCCAGTTATCAATCAGGCAAGAATCATGGCTAGGATCTTATTCTGTGGTCTCGGTTCTGTAGGGTACTCTGTGCTGGGAGACCAACTCGAAACAGCAAAGATAGTAGAGTTAGAAAACAAAACCAGATAACTAAAGAGTATTTGCTTAAACCCAAATTCTTTAACAAAAGACAACTATTGTATCAAACAAGGTAGAGAAGAATGCATTCCAAAAGATACGAAAGAGAGTTAGGCTGCACGTATGCACACAAAGAGCAATGGCAGTACGCAGTAAAAGCTAAGAGCAAATAGGAACACTAAACAAAAGATCTGTGAAAGAGAACTTTTGTTTCTGCCTGGACTGAAAATCATAATGGAAAATAGATTCTAATAATAGCAGCAAATAAGGAAAGATGTAACGAGAAAACGTTGCAAAAGACAGCATATTAAAGACTATCTAAACAACTTAAATGTATTAAAAATAGCAGACCAAATAAATTCAGCCTGTTGTTCTAAAAAGGATCAGCATCAGCAGTACCCAAATGTTTAGCAGTTGCAGGAAATGGCAGGGGGTTGGAACTAGATGATCTTTGAGGTCCCTTCCAACCTTACCATTCTATGATTCTATGAAATACCAGAAAAATAAATGGTAAATGAACGTATGTACACCTAGAAGGGAAAAACAAACAAACAAACAAAAAACCAAACCACGAACCAGTTAGCAATAGTGGATTTGTTTCCAATGCCTTGGAAATTGTGGGAATAACTAAACCCTTTTATGAATAGCCTAGATAGAAGTGAAACTGTTAAGTGGTACTGGTTTATACAATAGAGATTATGCAAAACTAACTCATATTCTTTTTCAAGGCTTAGAATTTAACTTTGGTGATGCACATAAGACAATATTCTATATGTAATTACATATGATTGATGTTAGCAAATATGGTGCCCATCTACAAGAAGGGCAGGAAGAAGGATCCAGGCCACTATAGGCCTGCCACGCAGACACTGGTGGTGGAGACCATCTTGAGTGCATCACATGACGTACACAAGACAAGCAGGCATGGGTTTCCAAAAGCCAGGTCCTGCCTGACTGACATTATCTCCTTCTATGACAAGGTGACATACTTAGCGGGTGAGGGAAAGGCTACGGATATCATCTACCTAGACTTTAGTAAAGCCCTTGATATCATTTCCCATAGTTTTCACCTGGAGAAATTAGCTGCTGGTGCTTAGATGGGAATGCACTTTGCTAATAAAAAAATGGCTGGATGGCTGGGTCCAAAGACTGGTGGTGAATGGAGTTAAAGCCAGTTGGTGACTAGTCAGAAGTGATGTTCCTCAGGGTTCTGTATGTGGGCTCGTTCTCTTTAATATCTTTATCAGTGGATGAGGGGATCAAGGTCATNGCCTTGTGTACTGTCAGATAATAATTTTCTTGAGTAAATACCAAAGCCTCTTGTAATTATTAGTTGCCTTCTGCCATAAGCAGAAAGTTGCTCCTTGTGTCCATCTAGTGAGCAAGCGGCGTAACTGGCCGCAAGCGGCATACTGACCGCAAAACCTTCTCTTCCAGTTTAATTCGAGTTCAGTTAATGTATATATTTAATAGTTATTTCCAGATCCTGTTATAACCTATATATAGTTTCCATAACGTTGCAAAGAGCCTGTTACTATTATTATTAAATGGTGGTCGGGGTGGTGCGAGTTCTGAGTATTTAATATTAATAAACTATATATTAATATTTTTAAAATATCGTCTCGCAGTAGTCAAATACCCCTTCCGTGACACAGGTGTGTCTCAATCTGTGTGGAGCTAAGGAGGCTCTGCAGAGGCATCTGGACACTGGACCCTATGCTTGGGCCACAACAATCCCATGTAAAGCCACATGCTTTGGGAAGATCTACTGGAAATCTGCCTGGTGGAAAAGGACCTGGGAGTATTGGTCAGTTGCTGGCTAAGTATGAGCCAGTAGTGTGCCCAAGTAGTGAACGAGGCCAACACCATGGGCCCCTTACTACAAGGCCACTGAGATCCTGGAGTCTGCCCAAAGAAGAGCAACAAAGGTAGTGAAGGGCACTGAACATGTCTTATGAGGAAAGGCTGAGGGAACAGGGGTTCTTTTTTGGAGAGAAGAGACCACCTCACTTTCACAACCTGAAAGCGGGTTGTGGTGAGGTAGGAGTCAGTTTGGTTTCCCAAGTAACACTGATAGCAGAAGAGGAAACTACCTCATGTAATGCTCTCTACAAAACTAGAGAAGTCCTCTTTGTATGGTATTGCCCTCTCTCCCTCAAGAATTATCAAGGACTATTTCCACAAACCAGGCAACTTCAGCACAGAACAGTAAGCAAAAGCAAGGAGACCTCATGTGCTCTACACACTACTCTCAAGAGTTTCCAGACTTTAGTCTGTCATTTTACTCATTCATCTGTAACACCTTATTTTTCCTAGCAGTAAGTAGTCTAAAGTAAATATCCATACCTTTCTATTCCTTTCAGGTTTTCTGAGTAAATTTAATGTTTAAGTATCATTCTCTTGCTAAAAATTATTTTTTGTTATAATTATTATGGATTCCAAGAAAAAAGAAAACTGAGTTGGCATCTTCTGAGTGGCTGAAGCAAAAGCAGCTCTGATACAGGAAAGTAAAGAAAAGATTGGTAAGAGCTTCATATGGTAACCTCTTGGTAGGAAAGTTAGATCTCAAAAAAAGATGAGGTGTCAGAATTTTGGTCCTCCAAATACTCAGACTATGTTCCTTAGCAGAAAAAAAAAAAAGAAAAGAGAAAAAAAGACATTTACAAATAATCGTAACTTACTGACCACAAAATGATTCTTTTAAAACATTATTTATCCCTCATTTTTACGTGACTGTTTTATAATATTTTCTATTTTCTGAGTCTGAAATTATGGTAATGCACAGGGTTACAGACACCTCCATCTGTTTCTTCTGTAGTGAATTTTAATTTAAAGTGAGTATGAAGCATTCCTCCATAGCGAATCAATACAACACAGAAACACTTCAATTCCCTTCTCTTCAAATATATCAGTAGGAAAAGGAAGAATAGGGAAGCTGTGGGGTCACTGGTGAACGAGGAGGCAGCCCTGATAACTGAGGATAAAGAGGAGGCAGAGTTGCTGAATGCCTTCTTTGCTTCAGTCTTTACAGCTAAGGCTGAACTCCCCTATGTACTGCAGACTGTGGATGAAGGAGAGGAAGCCTGGAGGAGGGACTGCTCCCCACTGGTCAGTGCAGACTGGGTTAGGGATCAATTACACAAATTGAACATTCACAGGTCCATGGGCCCTGATGAGATGCACCCAAGGGTGCTGAGAGAACTGGCTGATGTTATTGATCCACCACTCTCCATCATTTTTGCAAATCTGGCAGACAGGAGATGTGCTATGAGNCATGGGACAGCAATGTGCCCTTGTGGCCAGGAAGGCCAATGGGATCCCGGGGTGTATTAAGAAGAGTGTATCTAGCAGATCAAGGGAAGTTCTCCTCCCCCTCTACTCTGGCCTGGTGAGACCTCATCTTGAGTACTGCGTTCAGTTTGGGGCTCCCCAGTTTAAGAAGGCAAGGAATCTGCTGGAGAGGGTCCAGCAGAGGGCTACAAGGATGATTAGGGGACTGGAGCACTGCCTTATGAGGAGAGGCTGAGGGACCTGGGGCTTTTTAGTCTGGAGAAGAGAAGATTGAGAGGGGATTTAGTCTATAAATACCTGAGGGCTGGGTGTCAGGAGCAGGGAGACAGGTTCTGCTCACATGCTCCCTGGGACAGGACAATGAGCAATGGATTTAAGTTGCAGCACAGGAGGTTCCACCTCAACACAAGGGGGTATTTCTTTACTGTAAGGGTCACAGAACAGTGGAACAGGCTTCCCAGAGAGGTTGTGGAGTCTCCTTCTCTGGAGACTTTCAAGGCCTGTCTGCATGCATTTCTCTGTGACCTGAGCTAGATTGTCTGGTCCTGCTCTGGCAGGGGGGGTTGGACTCGATGATCTCTTTGGGTCCCTTCCAACCCCTGACATCCTGTGATCCCGAGGCTGTTCTTGCTCTTGCTTTGCACTTCCTGGTGTATAAATTCTGTGATGCTGAATCTTGCAATTGAAACACAGACCTAGAACATTTGTCCTTCACCCCTCTCCTTAGGCTCTTTTTTTTTCCCAACCACTTGCACAAGGTTACCTCATAATGGGTAATTCATATTCAAACCACCATTCAATGAGTTTCAGTGACAAAAAAATATCACCAGCCAGTGCAAATGTAATCACAGAATCACAAAATTACAGAACAGTAGGGGTTGGAAGTGACCTCTGAAGATCATGTAGTCCAATTCCCCTGCTAGATCAGTATTATCTAAAGTAAATCACACAGAAACATGTCCAGGCAGGTTATCTTAGTATATATGAAGGAAAGCAGGGGAGACAGAGGAAGGGGGAACCATCACTGTCCTGTTGTTTGCCACAGTGCATAATAAAGAAATACTTTACAGACAAGAACATATACTTTTCCTGAAATGACATGAAAATCTGTTCTCTGAGGCCCTGATTCTGACTCAAATCACCAGGTGATAATCCCGTTGGTATCAAAGAAGCATGACACATAGTGCTTCTTGTGCATAATATTATTAAATTGTGTATGAACTCTTGTGTTTGTTCCTTCTATTATGTTTTCAGCCAAACAACTGTATAAAACAATACAGTAAAAGTAACTTCTTGTTATACTTTTTTTTAGTAACTTTCACATGGTTTATCAAACTAGAATAGAACTCCTAGTATAAACAACTTTTATAAATGTCACTGAAAGGTCTTAGATAATATAGTGATTTTATAGACTTTAGTGATTTCAAAAGGACCCAGTCATTCCAAGGCCATCTTCTCACTATGACATGATGTGTGGTATTTCTGAAGCAGCAGAAAAAAAAGGAAAGCATTGCCCGAGGAAGTAAAACTGAGTCACTTTTCACACAGGTACGTTATTTCATGACTGTCATGTGGAAACTCTTCAGGATTAATGCTTTATAATTCTCATATGGCTGATGCTTTAGAACTTCAAAGTGTAGTAGAACATTTCAAATTTTCTTCAGCCCATGAGGAAAAACCTTTTCATTGAAAGTTGCTGTCAATTGGAATCTTGAATTTAATACCACAAAACTGCTACGCATTTTATGAAGATTAAAATTATGCACAACTTGTGCACTTGTCCTGGTAATGCAAGTTTGTTTCAGTACGAAATATGCATCGTCTTATTGCTGACAATTATACAGTTATCCCTCATATCTATCCAGAATTAAGTCATCTCTCATTATACCTTCTTTAACCAATAAACAGAAATGTATCTGATTGAAAAGATGACTAATCGGAGGGTATTATAAAGAAAATTACATGAAAATCAATATATTGTTGCTAAGGAGGAGTCTTAAGCAGTTGAAATTTGAATTCTAATAGTGGCAAGTCATGAATATAGAATTTACCTCTGTAAAAAAATAATCTGTTTGCTATAAAGTCATCCCTAGCTATCTAATATTTCAAGATACAGTGTATTAGCACCCTCTCTGAATCTGTGTGAAGCTGGCCCCCTTTGGCAACTGAAAGAGCTCTTTGAACCATAGAACAGATGTAATGAAAATTGGTTCCATTAAATGCAGCTGGCAAATTACAAACTGAAAAATTAATGCACCATACCAAGACTCTGGGGGCTAGAATGAATCAAGGTGTTGTTGCCAGATGCTAACAGTTCTTTTTGCCCCCCTTTTTACTTCAAAATAACATATACAGTAGCTTATAAATATGCACTGAAACAGGAACTGTAACTGTAATTACATACAAATACTAAAAGCCAACAAAACCAGGAAGATTGAAAGTAGCCTCCATTGTTATACTCTAAATGTGTACGTCAAAGCACGGAAAATACAAAGCACATATGACCATACGTGGGCAAATTCATGGAATAAAAATTGATGAACAGCTAGTAAATTCAAATACATGACTTCCAGCTCACAATTTTCCCTAAGCTGTAGATTTCTGTAAGCTGAGGAAAGAAAAGCTGTTCTTTTATACTTTTCCTAACTATCCATGTTTAGTGTGGAGTTTAATCCATTAAGTCAAAGAGTTGCATGAAGTACAAGAGGTGCAGCTAGTTTGGCACAGAAATCTTTATATTTTTGTGGTCATTTGAGCTAGATTTCCAGCTCAGGCATAAAAAAAAAACTGGGAACAGAGAAAATTAGAAGTGGAAGAGTATTGGAGTCTCTATGAGTGGAGAGGTGAACATTCCAAGGATAGGCCATAAAATGACAAAAATGGGTAAGTTAATATAATTTCATTGGAGCATCAAAAGCTTACGTCTGGAAGCACAATTTGTATCTGCCCCTTGGTGCTTCTGCTGTGCTCTCTGTTATCTTCCCCCATTGCTGTTTTGGCTGCTCCTTTGCTGCTTCGCCACCGCTTGACCCCATCCCCATCTTTTTTAAGGTTATTATATTCTGTAGTAGTTTATTCTCCTTATACTATTATAAAACATAGATTTTTTGTTTGTTTGTTTTTTGGGTTTTTTTTGGGTTTTTTTGTTTTAACTTTCCAAAATTGTGAGTTGTAGTGAATTTACACTACTGGGGGAAGGATCTGCTCTAATCTATTACAATTTTCAAAAGCAGACTATTAACACAGTTTTCTAATTAGAAGTGAACATGCGCTTCTGCAGAGGAAAAGGGAAATAAGTAAAATTAATTTGAGCTGTTTGTAATCCTGAAGGATTCCTCAAGTGGTTATATTCCAAGAAAGAGAGCCCCTATCTCTTAGGTCTGAAACCTGAGACAAAAAGTGTGCACTAAGACTAAATTCCTGGCAACTACATCAGGAGAGCATGTGTAGTGAGTTGTTCCTCAGACATAAGGACAGAAGTCTCTCACATTTAGTCTTCAAGCAACTAGTTTCATTGTGGTTTTCTTTATGTATCTATTTTTCACAAGCATTTTAATAACATTGACCATTTGGATCATTGTAAATTAATAAATTACCCCACTCTGACAGAAAATTAATTTGAAGATAATGTGTCCCTGCCTATGGCAGGGGGTTGGAACTAGATGATCCTTGAGGTCCCTTCCAACCTTATTATTCTATGATTCTATGATTTATCCAAGAATAAAATAAACCTAAACCTCGAAGTTATGAAACTCTTTAATCCTGACTCCTACATATTTATCCCAAGATATCCAGAGGATATGGAAGAAGCATAAACTGTTTTGTGCTCAAGGTATGATGTAACCATAATCGAAATGAACAATACCAAGTAAATAGTACTGAGTAAAGAATATTCATTCATATAAATGAATGAAACATGTGTAAAGGTGGTAACTCCAATAGAAGGTGCTGACCTCTATCTTAGTACTTTCACTGACCACCAAGATCACAGAATCACAGAATTATTTGGGTTGGAAGGGACCTCTGGAGGTCATTTTTTCACCTGCTCATGCAGGGTTGAGCACGGAGGAAAAACAGGGCATGACAGCCTAGTGCACACAGACAGAGACCACAATGATCACTGAAATAAACTGTGATTTGAGAAGGTGAATTCAAGATACAGAATGTGGTTTATAAATAGTACTGAAACAGTGTTTTAGCAAACATGGTCGAAGAACAGTTTCCATTATATTAAGTAATGAAAGCCAAACTGCATTCTCTGCTTTTTATTCAGTCTGAATGGGGTAGATAACAGGGAGTATGTAGTAAATGAAATTTCCTGAAAGTGCTCCCTAGAGTTTCTTATTTGGAAAAGGTAAGGAAATTGAAATTTACTTAGTTAATTAAATGGGAATGAGTGTTCCAAAGTGCCCAAGACAAAGCTGCAGCATTCATTGGAAAGCATAAGCTCACTGTAGATTTGTAGTGTAGCAGTGTTAACTTTTCAGACTTCTATAGTAAATCCAGAAAAAAAAAAAGTAATTTACATTCTTACTCCATATTAAACAGATAAAGCTATGAATCTAAAGAAAAATAAAATTAAAAAAAAAATCCTAAAGAAAGCTATGAATCTAACTTCTTATTATGTCTGGGTTTTGATACAGTCAATATTTGCATTCTTTGTGGAGCATCTGTTGAGTCCTCTTAACCTCTGCCACTATCTGACTGCAAAAAGATATGCAATCTCCACATAGTGTCACTGATGTTCCAAGCTCTCACCACTCTCACAGTAAATAATTTCTTTCTAATATCTAATCTAAATCGACCCTCTTTCAGTTTAAAACCATTACCCCTCACCCTACTACTATACACCCCTGTAAAAAGTCCATCTCCAACTTTCTTGGAGACCCCTTTTAAGCATTGGAAGGTCACTGTAAGGTGTCCCTAGAGCGCTCTCTTCTCTCAGCCTTTCCTTCTTGGGGAGGTGCTCCGGCCCCCTAATCATCTTCACCACCCGCTGCTGGACCTGCTTAAGAAAGGTCTTTCTAATGGATGAGGACCAGAGCTCAATGGGTGGGGTCTCACAAGAGACCTGATTTACATTTCCATGCAACCCTCTGAACTTTAATGCTGCAGAATAAGATACGCAGGGAAATAAAGGTAAACCAAAGTGATAGTAGTAGTTCTGTTTAATACGTAGTGACTAAGTACTATACAAGGCAACAAATATTGTCTTCAAGGCCATTCCTGACATTTCTTGAATGACTTCTCTTTCCACAATCAACTATGAAATTCTCTTCACAAAATCAAATCTGAAATTTTCCAAAAACTAAGAAGCTTTATAAATTTCAAATTGCTATGATTTACACTAGATCATCTCTCACTGTATTTGTACTAGGTCATCTTTCAACCATTAACTACAAGGACTAGGAATTACTATGGAGCTCAAGCAGAAAGCAAGAAACAGTCTGCTTGGGCAATCAGAATTTCAATGCAGGTACAATACAAGATCAAATTCGGGAAACAAAATAAAAGTGGAAATATGTGTATAGTAGTGGGTAATATGCTTTATTTGTAGCCTAAATCTTGACTTCACCAAAATTCAGATTTTGAATAAAAGTGCTCATATATCTGTAGAAGGCTGGATAAATGTACATTTAGCAGTTTAAATCTGCATTGCTCCATTTCCTGTCTTTCAGTTCAAAAACTAATTTGAGAAACAGAATATTTCTTTTAGGGATAAAAAACTCAAATTACACAAAAAATAACTGATGAATGGATTATGATGCTCTTCCTTTGCTTCAGATAATACTTCTACACTACAACAGAGCAGATTACTGAAAACTAGGATGGCCCATCAATTCCAGTTGTCACTGAGCCTCAGATAGTTTTGGGATTGCTCCTTTACTGTTTTAAGGAAATAGTGTAACTTAATACCTTGACAAATACCTATGAATATCTCTGATAAAGAACAGATAAATACTGACAGAAGGTTCTTCCTACAGATAAGAATGTTCCTTGATTTCTGTTTTAGCTGTGCAGAAAGAACCTACTGATCAGAGAAAAATAAATTTTCATGTTTGTTAGAATATCTCTGACATCATTATCTCTGTGATCAGACATCTGAAGTTTAAGACTTTAAGACACAGGGTGGTGAAACTGTTTTAAATTTAAAACTTTCAAAATAGTTACAAGAACCATGTTGTCATAGTAGTGGAAAAAATCAGATAGGTATTTAAGATAGGATAAACTTTAAGATACAGCCTGAATGGTAAACAACAGTGTACAGCTTTAGTAAGATGAAAGATTTGAAAGTGTTATTTGCAAACTGTCTAATAATAAGTAATTTTAGCTGTTTCAAGGCCAGTCATAGGGAGAATGCAGTTTATAGTTTTATAATCTTTGTGACATGGTGCCCTCCAGCAAGCACAGAATGGGTCCTATTTCAGTTGTTTTAAAAGACCTGAATGTATCAGAAGAAAGTTGGTCTCAGCATGATAAAACAGCATGAAATACATTCCCTTGCAAATTGTTTACAGAAAAAAATGTGTTTATGGAAATGTATCACTGATTAAAATTACTAAAGGTAAAAGACTCTCTCTGAGTCTTTTAATTGTATTTCTTCCTAGAGTGTGGCTAGTAAGGATGCTATTCTAAACTCCCACCATGAAAAATAATAATAAAGTGTTGGGTTTTTTTTTTCCCTTTAAACTACTATTTTCCATAACTATTTTGAAAATTCTAGTTTGTAAAAAGCTCATGGCACTCTTAATGAACAAAATCAAACTGCTCCTGAACTTGGTCTTGTGAACAGGTACGGATCTTTTGTACCTTGAAAATAGAGCCTGTCACAATTTTACCTTAAGAGCAAAGATGTTTTGATACTGAAGACGATTGTTTATGCTTACCCATTATTGACACTGAACATGGGAACCTGAGTAGCGTGAAATCAATCGACCAGGAAGTGTGGTATGGAAAGCAAATTGAGACCTCAAATACATTTCTACTCCATTGTCAATTAATGTTTTTAAAAAAAAAAATAAAGCTTTGTCTCTTTTTTCTTAATAAGAACATTAAGTGAAATACCTTTCTTAATTTGTAGATTTCCGCTTTTCTTAGTTTAAGCAGTCATAAATGACAACTAGATAATTAATTTAGTCTAACACAATTAGTCAGAAGTTCAAAGGTTCAGACTTCAATTGGTGTGGCTGGTGCCATTACTTTTCTGTTAAGCTAAGAGACAACAAATTGCTGGACTGCATCCAAGAGCACTGAAATACATTGTTATTCATTGTATGTTGCACAGTTTGTGTGGGTTTTTGTTTTCTAATGTGCTGTGCGATCAAAGCAATAGCAAAAAAAGGATTTGAACCAGGTCTTCTCAGAAGTTGGCTAGAAAAGTCAACAGAGGAAAAGACCCATGTCCTCTGTCATAATGTAATAGTGTTGCAGATTTCTGTATGTTTACATGTTATCATGCTTTAATTTAGTCATATCATAGATGAGGTGTGTGAAATAGTTTTCTGCAAAAGCTTTCTGAGTAAAGAAGCTATAAAAACATTAATTACTGTACTCACATTTAACTGGTTGAACTATCATGTTTTGTTGGGTTTATCTTGGTGTTTTGTTTTGGTTTATTCCCCCCCTAGTAAAAACATTCGACTTTCATATCTTTACATGAAAACTCTTGATTTCCTCAAAATAAACACTTTTGGCAGTTCTGGATTTTAGTCAGATTTAAAAAAAAAAAAAATCTGTTTGAAATTAATTTCACTTCATTTTAAGGGGGGGGGGCGTGGAGGAAAGCCACAACAATCAGGTTTCTTTTACAACTATTCATAGACTCTATTTAAAGCTGTTTGCATTCTTCACATATACCTTTTTGTAACTATGAATATTCTGTGGAGAATAGGACTGGCTATGAGGAGATTGTGCGATATGACTCTTAAAGGCAATAAAAGTTCTCCTCTGCTATATAAAATAAATAAATAATGTCAGAATTCCTTAAAGTCTTAAAACAGACAAAATCTGCTACCTGAGTTTGGAGAAGCAGCATAATTGCACACAGAATTTAATTTATGCATCTTGCATTCTTAGCACTAAGACATTTACAAGTAAAGTACTAAATATAGAAGATTACAAGTTCGCTGAATCAGAAGAACCTCAGCTTTTTGTATGATTAAGTTTTAATTGTATTTTTCCTTAGGGATCACTATTAGCTAATATGCTCAAGAAAATAGGACTTTAAATAGCAGGAGTAGTAAAAGTCGCCCCATGCACCATATTTTGATATGCTTGGCTGCCTAAGACATCCTACTGCCTGCAGTTTCAGGAGTTCAATTTTCATCAATGAAAAACCTACCCAAAATATTAAGAAATCCTTATTTTTGAAAAGACAGCTGTTTAGGCACATTGAGTACCTTTTGTGCATTTGAAGAGATGCTGCTATCACGTCTTCTTACTTTTAGTGATGTTTGTTAGAAACACTTCTTTGTGAGTCACAAATTTTGAATCATGTCCTTCTCAAATTTAATTATATTCATCTCACTGTCTTCTAACAATGATTGCAGTGATAGCAGTAAATAGAGATTTCAGCTATAAGCATTCAGAGTAACTTCTAACTGTATAAGAAATCTTGTGTTTTATTTAATGAGATTATTGAGCCTTTCTGCTAACTAAAACAAATTTGTTCCCATCCTTTTCTCAACTGTATAAAAAAAAAGCTCTGGACTGTAGAATGTGTTGCTTCCTGAAAGGAAAGCAAGGAGACCTCATGTAGGTATAACCCCCCTACAAAGTATGTGGCATACCAAAGATGGAAGCACAATTCTGCAAGTAAGAAGAATGGAACATAATCAAAATTATACCTGTGCTACAGATTGGCATGAATCAAATGAAGTTAACTTCTTTCTCTCAGGGATTTACATTTCTAAAAGAAGATGGTTAAAAAACTGTCAGCTAAAACAGAGTCGCTACTGTCATGGTTAATTAAATTATAAGCTGCCATTAAAATTGACTTGAGAATCTTAATTTATTCCCTCTGACATATCCTAATCAATGTCTTATCTGCATATTCAAGTCTTCATCCATTCATAAAGGTTAATTTGGATGATTGCATAAAAATGTTACTGTATAATTGGAGACAATACAAGTGCATTCCCGTAACTACATTTCTGCAGTTGAAAAATCATAGAATCATAGCATGATTTGGAAGACACCTCTTGATATTATCTAGTCCATATAATGGAAACAGATTCCAAATAAATGGAAATCTTGGACACATGTGCAGAAACATTTTTTTTTAATATAAACATTAATATATAGGAAAATATATTAATTAGTTTGAGGAATATGGCATTAATAAATGAAGAGTATTTTCAAAATCATTGAAGAGTTGAATAACAAGATTATGGTACTATTCTATTTAATTTATTAATTAATTATGACAGACATTTTTTGCCCTCATAACAATTTATTTAGTTCCATTAGAAATTTGATACTGGGATACAACAACCAAGATGTGAAGGAATGACTTAGAGAACATCAAGACTAAGATTTTATCAAACACTGTGAAAAATAAGCACTAATATATTGTGCTTCACAATGAACTATATCCCATGGACTTGTAAGGCCCCAGGACACTATAACAGGTGCAACAATTATGTATAGCACAACTTTAGGGACACCTTAGCCAATCATCTGGGAGCTCTGCAGTTTCGATGAGAGAATGAACTGTTAATTAACAAATATTAAGATCCCAACTTATCAAGTAAAATTAAACTCAAGGGATGAAGCATGGCTCCCCATGAGAAGCTACACTATCAAAAATAAACCAGGTCAAAACTAGTGAATGCCTTTGCAAAGGAATATTCCTGGTTTTTAATTTCTGGTAGTTCAAACTACTTCATAATAGCTCTATTTTATTTTGTTGGTTTTTTTTTTTTTTCCCCCTAGAAGTCACTGAGACTGGAAGGCTTCCAAAAATGTTATTTTGTACAGGTCCAGGGTTCCACATTACCACTGATCTTCCATATTAGGTGGGCTTCTGTTGTGGGTTAAAACTAACACTTTAGCCTAGCTCTTAATTGTAAACAAAATTAGGAACTTTCCAGAGACTTAAAGGTAAATAAAATTAGGCTTAGGACATAGAATAATAGTAATAACTGGTAACTTCGGTTTTCTTTCTGCAGCTTTGCCTGTTTGCATGGCTCCCTTATTTCCCTTCTTTCTTTCTGCTTGCTCACATATAGTGTCTGTGAGCTACTGGGAAGGGAAAGGATGGGGGGGATGAAGATTGTGAGCAGTTCCTCTGGGCTGCCCGAGGCAGGGAAGCTGAATTATTATACAAGGGTGTCCTTGTATTGTTGCTAAATTGTAAATACATGTAAACATACTCTGTATATGTTTACTGCCTTTTATATTTTTTATATTCAGTCCACCTTTGTAAATATAATTTTCATTTTGCTTTTGAGTTCTGATTTTGTTCGGTAAATTATTCTGGGGGGTAAATTCCAATTTGTTGGGGTCCAAATCCAACCCATAACAGTTTCTTTTCCTTCTAGCAAGACTGCATTGCATTTGATATCCCAGAGATTTCTAACAGTGCATGTATTTGAAGGACAGTTGTACTATGTGAGAAAATTACCCTTCCTGAAGATAAGTACCTCACAGTTTTGAACTACACAACCTCTGTATCACCACTGCTACCCTGCACAGATGCCATGAAAACACATTTTCTTAGTTTGAAGTAAGATGGTTTCACAGAATTTCCCTACATGGAGAGTAGTTTCCTCACTGCAGTGTATATATATATATATATATATCTAACAGTATATGAGGATGCATAAAATGTATGCATAATGGCATGAAGATGCTGCACTGTATGAGTCCCTGTAATGTATGTGCCTGAAGCTGAAACTTCTAAATGAGAAAGAACAGTTGGTCAGCTGGGTTTTACATATAATCACAAACACTAAACTTTGTAAAGCAATATGGTCCTTTTAGATTTAATTTCTAAGGTCAGGGATTTGACAGTTTTAATTATTCACCTGAAATAAACTCCTGGCATCTGAAAAGCCTAGAAGCTATGCAAATGTCCTCAATGAGGCAATTATTTTAATATTTTTCTCTGAATGAATACTGAAATCAAAGTAAAGTCCAGCAGACATTCTGTTCTATTTGATCCAGCTGTGATCTTCTATTAGCTGTGTATGAGAGCATACCCTGTTTTGATTTTTAAAAGGCAGTATATATGAAGTAGGTGTGTACTTCCTGTTAAAACACATGATGTAAGGCTGTGTTTACTGGCTACTATTTTTATTATTGCCACTGACCATGACACAATAGCTAGCTCATGATGAGGAAAAAAGCTTCAGCACTGGGTAGCAAATCATCTGAAAAACAAAGATGATTTTAATGTGAGTTGAATTGCAGCTGATCTGCTTCTCTGAAGGGTTTCCTCTCAAACAAAATAATTCCAAAAACTGACAATGTGCAAAAGTGCAAAAAAAAACCCTGTGTCTTTCTGAACATACTACATTTTTGCTTTTGCTTTTTTTAAATAGTAAGCTGGAAAAATCCATTTAATAATTTTAAAATTAGCATAAATGTAAAACATTCATTTTGCTGAACTAAGCGCAGCTGTTGATTATTTGAGGTGTTGGTTCAAACTCAAATACTACATTAGGTTCTTTTCTGGGTACTGCTGCATGAAATTTATATAACAGCATACAACTACTCTGTTTTAAGTCACATTTGTATGTGATAAATAAAATTAAATGTTTTTCTGAGTATATACCTGTCAGTAATACTCATCAATTCAATAACAGGACTAATACGTCCCCAATTTGCAAGAAAGACTGAAATTCACAGAATAAAACATCGCCAATCAACCAAACCAAACCAAACAAAACAAAACAAAACAAAAACAACCCAACAAAAAACCCGAAACAAAACAAAACCAAAAAAACCCAACCAACTGACCAAACAAAACTCCAAACAAACCAAACAGGAAAAATGCACCTTAATGTATTCAACACTGAATTACCACAGCTAAAAACAAAGTGTCTTTAAAAACACAAAGGAGTGTTTTTATGCAAATCGATACTGTAGAAACACACCCATGGCTAAACACTGAAGATCTTCATTTGTTCCCACCTGAAGGTAACACAGAAAATTAATGGGAATGTTAAGATTGCATCTAGCAAGCAAAAAAACCCAGGCCTGCAAACACAACTCTGTTGTGTTACAACTGACGTATTTTTTACATTGCTTCAACTACATAAGGGCTGGGAAACTGACATTCCATTAATCCACAACATGTGTCTCATAATAAAAACTACAAAGGAGCTTCTCCACAATGCACTTCAAATTGTGTCACCAGTACTCAACTGGAGGCAAAGCTTATTTCTAATATAGAGAGTCAATTCAGAACTTCTGCTGTGTGAGATCTAGACCTCTCCACACTAAGTAAGGACAGCTGTATCAAAATATGCTGAATTAAATGTGATTAATTGGCTGCCATCTCTTGCAGCCAGTCTCTTGCATACATTTAACTGAGGTAAAAATGTATGTAGTAAATCATTTGTAAAACCATAAAATTCTTATGTTCGCTTTTCACCTGTGTGGTGAGGGGGTTTCATGGGGAGTGTGTGGGACAAAAGGGAAAAAGTAGGACCAATGATTTATCAAACTACAGAACATTTCTTATTCAAATCACAAGAAACCTTCAGTCTCACCTTCTTGTGAAGAAAAGCCTCACTTGATCCAAATTTCACAGAGGAAAGCTTTAGTTTTTAGTCAGACATAAGGACTGCTAACCTGCTGAAAACTCTCTTTGATTTCAACCTGACTATCTCAAATTTATTCCTGTTGCCTTTTATCTGAATGTTTATGTCTGAAAGCAGCAACGACAAAGACCTCCACTATATTTTTTGAAAGAAATATCTTTAAACAAAATAGCAATAGAAGAACACATAGGAGTATATTTTAGTTCTCCTTTACTATTTTAGAGGCTCCCTACACAGTTCAGTCTTTGGAACAGGTTTCTATTGTATGTATATAAATGCCTTGTATTTCAGAACAGCAAATTTAAGCCTCATTGATTCTTCAAAAGTTTTTCAAAATAGTTCATCAAGCACGTTGATAAAAATTTACTTATTTCTGCTTTTATGAGTGTCCTTAGACAAACAACTTAAGATAAACGAAAAAAAAAAAAAGGTGTACACAGAAGTAGGATAGGGAGACAAGAAATAGGAAGTTATCAGAGTTATCAGATGATACAGAAGACACACCTTATTCCAACCCCACACTCTCCTAAAAAAACAATGACAGAATATTTGGAATAAATATGTAGATTACTATAAAACAACAGAGAAAATTTAAGTTTGATCACTTATCTTTTCATATTGTTCTGAGCAGGGTCTGACACCACTGCTTTTTGACGTATAGCATAGAAAAGTAGGAACTCATTCTTTGCCCTTTTTGTTTTGTGCCCCAAATAAGATTCGGTGTGAAAGCAGAGGAGATAGGCTAGTTCTATTGAAAGGTTTAAAAAAAAGGGCAAAAAGCAGCACATGAATTCTGTCTAGTCACTAAAAACTTGAGGTAGAGATGTCCTGCTGCTGAGGAATATATCCTCAGTTCATAGGGGAAAAAATTATACAGTGGCTTTTTCATTCATACTAGATAAATGCTGTCAGAAATTAAGCACAGACCAGATGAGTTTCTAGGTACCATTGAAGTGAGTACACTACAATAAATATAGCATTTCCTGGCCCTGTAGCTCAAAGTATACTGTATACATATATATGTAAAATAAATACACGTAAAATAAGAATGCAGTCAGTTTAAAACATACATTTGCTATCTGAATTTAAAGCTTTACTTAGAGGTAGGTGTTGTGAATTCATATGAGCAAACTTCATTTGCTTATGACTTTTCTCCTTCCTTTGTTGAACCTTCCTCTCTGTGTCTCACAGGCAGCCTGGTAATTCACAGAAGTATTCATCTGACCTAGGCCACCCTCCTCTCTTTAAAATCTTATTTTCTTTAGTGGTGTAGCCACTTTCATAGCCTGTTTTTTTATCTGGTGCCTTCTAGTATCAGAATGCAATATACTCTCCAGCATGTTAATAATAGAATCAGAGACTGCTGCAGTATACACACAGAAATCTTGTTTCAGACAACACACTGGTAATTATGGAAAGGAAATTTATTAGTGTTCCATTCAGCTTTATAACAGTAGGAATGAAAAGTATTATGCAAATTACTTTTTATTCCTGTGAAAACAGGTATATAAGGATTTGGCATAAGCATTTGCATTTATCCTACAAATTTGTTTTTAAATGTTTACATTTTCATTTTAATTTAGAAACAATATTTGATATGCACAACATTGTCAAACTCTTAAAGGACACTTAGAGCTGAGGACGCATTTACTTTCTACCAAAAACTTTTTGCTGCTGCTTAATGTATTTCGTCATCCTTGTTCAGAAAAAGATTATTCTTAAGACTGCATGAGATGAGGACTTCATATATTTTGTTGGAAATAAATTTCTGAGGCTATGAATAATAACAGAAGTATATACAATCTTCTGGCAATAAGCAGTCCTGTAGTGCTCTTTAGAACTGCATTTTTCCATGAGTGTCATAATAGTATTATTTTTTTCAAATAGAAAAATCTATAGAAAATCTAAAATACTTATACAGATATATTTTAAAAACACAACTCTGTTTGAACGAACAGCTTTTGTATGACAACTTATAAAAAAAAAACAGCTTTAGAACTAGACTAATACTCTTTTAAATATCTGGGGGGAAAGTGGGCTTCTGTTAACAGAGGAGTAATTCCTGAAGAGTAACTACAGTGCTATTAGAACTTTTCTATGCTTGTCAGTGCAGGCGCCTGTCACGTGAATTTCCCCTTGCTACCTAACAAATGGCCTGAACTTAATTCAGGAGGGAACATCCAAGCTGTCAAGCCACACAGAAGCTATTTATGATCACCGAGAATTTAAACAAATATATACAGAAGGGTTTACATTTTTTCCCAGTAAAAGCAGAGTAATGTTTAAATATTAAAGAAATTTTTGCTCTTTGCATGTAAACCATAGGAAGGAATATTTCACAATCTTTGAGTGAAAACAGTAACATGGTGAGGAAAAAAAATGTTGCACTTCCTCATATTTATAACAATCCATAGATAGCTTCTGACACTATCAGAGGTGATTTTTTACTAGATTTGAATCAGAAGCAAATAACATTTTTTAGGGATACTTAGCAAGAAACATATTAAAGCACAGTCATCCTAGTCATGCAAATAATGGATAATAATTTCTAGTATTAAAATTTTCTCCAACTTCAGTGAATTTACCATTTGACTCACTTTGATAAACAATGAAGTAGGAACCCACCGTCAATTTAAAAATTTTCTGTATTTCCGTGTCCTTTGTATAAATAAAAGACAGGATGCTACATGCTTTACTAAGCATTCATGAGAGATACAATTCATTTGAGATGTAATGAATTTATCTTTTAACATATAATGGTTTGGGAACTGAAAAGCACTATTTCTCTAAGACTTTAAAATACTAATCAGCTATACGACAAGGAAACTGTTTAGGTTCAGGGCACGCTGTTGAATGCCACAGAAATCATAATGCCAGAGAAGGAATTAAATTAAGCAAGTCTAGAAGCCGTATTTATTAAGGAAATGGACAAACAATAATCATGTGTCTGCATTTACAACTAGAAGAACAACACTGGTTGACTAATGCTTTGAACTAACATGGTGAATCTGCTTTCTTATGATGTATTTCTCATCCCTTTAGATGATCGGACTTGAGAATGAGAAGAAATTTTCATATGCTGGATGCATCTAACCACTAGAAATACCTGGACACAACCAGGGAAACCTGTTTGAAAGAGATGCCTTTTGATATGCAAAATTAAGGCCTTCAAGTTCTATGAAAGCGTGTTGGCAAATTTTGAGATGTTTTATATCTTTATACAGCTGATTGTATTGCAGACAGAGAAGATAGTAAGGAATTAAAAAGTTCTGTAACAAATCTCTGCTAATAAACAATATTAAGGTAAATGAAATTAAGTTTTGAAACCACATCCTAAACATCCACTTCCACATTAATATAAGTAGAAAAAAAGAACAGGAATTAGTCACTCACTGCTCAATTTAAAACCAACTGTAACTTCCCAGAAAAAAAGTTCTAATAAAAATGTCTCTAATCAAGCAATAAATGGCAAATCAACAAATAAAACCAAGAAACAGAAAGAAACACCTCGAAATAATTGTGCATTGCTACTTGTCATTGCATTCTATAATGAATATTTGAGCTTAGAAAAAGAAGTATTTTTAGATACAAGTGACACACTTGGAGAAACAAAAAGAAGTATTGAAATAAAAGTAATAGTAGCTTTACTCTTGGGAAAAATGACAGAATGCTATCGATAACTATAAAAGAAAGGATAAAAATCAAGAAAATCTATTTATCCCTTTAGTCCAAGAACACAGAGACAGTTTGATTACATATGTAGTACTAATAGTATTTAATTGCAATGTTTATAACCACCACCCTTTTCCAATTATAGCAGTATTAATCTGTGATACTCATAGCTAAGGAGCATTGAAAAAGAACTACAGAAGAAGATGACAGCTAACAATACATTCTACCGTACATTAGGCTATGAGATGATATCAACCTGTTAATCTCATCCTGTGTAAAAAAAACAAAACAAAACGATTAAAAAAGGAGGGGTGGTAGACAAAAATAACTGAGAATTTAATTTCTCTAGTTAAATTCTCATTGTCCATATGTTAAGGAAGGAATTAGACCTACTAACTTCAATTACTTCTACTACACTAATCAATGAAGTGTAGAGGGGTCTGCAGTGACAACACTCTCCTATTGTGACTGTTTCCTCTGTTTAACAATGATAAATTCAAGTATGCGTTTCTCTAGAAATGCAAAATAACCCTTCCCTGTCTTCCAAAGAAAATGTAAAAGAAATCCAAATCCCTGCAAATCGAAAATCCTCTTGAAATGTTTCAACACATATCAGCTATTATATATCAGAATGTGATAGAAATTTGTATCTGAGGTTAACTGCTTCCTGGTAAATTTGGCAGTTTTACACACTAACCTGAACACGTTACACAATACTTCAAAGTATCTGATGCTGGAAATATTTGTCAGAAGCAGACTCTTTGATTATGAACTATGGATGTAGTTAAATACTTCACTTGATCTATAGATTAGTACAACCATGAAAACACATTAAATAAAATACATTTACTTCCTTTGAGAACTGGTTGGGAAAGAACTTTGGGATGTACATAATCTTATTGAAAATGACTGGCCACCTTTAACATCAACATAATGGCAAAAGACACCATTAAAAAAAAAATTGAGGTTTTTTAATACTTTGAAGATCATAGAAAGATGGAGGGCTAAGCATTTTCTGCTAATGTAAAAGAAGCACCTATACCTGTTCTGTCTACAAAGAGGTACTATGACTTTCTTAATAACTTTATTAGAAGTGAATTATGAGTACACTATCCTTTTTTGTTAAAGATGACAATCTTATCAACAACTATATAGCACTGGCACAAAGGAATAATCTATAGGATATGAAGACAGATCATGTTGCATTCTTTTTTGCGTAGATATTATCTATACATCAGTTTGCACTGTGGTTACAATTTTTACCACAGTGATTTCCACTAAGACACTTCCCTGTGTTCCACAAAGTAATAAATGAGGCAGACCATATGCCTAATGCTGAATTTTGCTAAGTACACGTAGTCAATTAGTTACATAAGATTTTGAGATGGACAGTATCATAAGAAAATATGTATATAAACACCTTAAAGATGCTCTTAAAATCACACTTCCAATGAGCTTTTCTTTTCCTGTAGTGTGACTGTCCCTTTGTAAACTTACATGGTAAATATTTCAAGTATTATCCCTTGCAATGAACTGGAAGAGTTCTTCATACTCTTCAGTTAATTAAAGGCTTAGAGCTAGACTTCTCAAAGACTAATCTTCATAGACACTTCAGGAAGTGCATAATATTCAGCAGAAGTGTGAAAAGAGCTTCGGGTGGCTTTACGGGAAACCTGAAATACAAGAAAGTTCATGGGAAAGCCATTGCTTCTTCTTGAATTCCAGCCAAGTGGACTTTTCATAAGAAAAAAGAGAGTGATTTTGATGTTGTTCTTTTACACACCATATGTCTTTGAGAGGGGACGGGCAGTTCCTTGGGTCTTTCAGGTTCTGATGAAAAAGGATTGTTCTTGTAAGGTCATGTCCTCATTATAACATATAATTTTTGGAGAATTGTTTCCAGAGAAGTGTAAAGTTTAAGAAAGAATACAGGCAAGTTAACTTCCTTCACTACATGAAAGTCAGAATTCTCTTTAGGTAAAAGCTTCAGATGGATCCTACCACTTGTCCTTATGGAAAACTGTGCAAAGGAATTAACTGTAAGAGCTTGAATCTCAGCTATTCTTGTTGCAGAGGAGAGATCATAAAGACTGTTTTCATAGATAAATGCAGAAGACAGCATTCAAAAGATTCAAAAGGCTGTCACATAAGAAGATAAAGGACATGAATTGTTCGTTTCTGACAATAGGCCAACTATTAGTAGCCTAGCATGATTTGCAGCGATTTCTGATGTGGAAACTGAGTGATGGAAGATCCTGCAGAGTGAGAGTTGCAAAGTATTTTCCCTTGTGGGAGCAAGGGGGTTACTGAACTTCAGTTTAAGCATTTAGAGTCATAGAATCATCAAACGCTTTGGTTTGGAAAGGACCTTTAAAGGTCATCTATTCTACCTGTCCTGCTGTGAGCAGGGACATCTTTAACTAGATCACCTTGCTCAGAGCCCTGTCCAACGTGACCTTGAATGGGGAAACGTTCTACCATCTCTCTGGGCAACCTGTTCCAGTGTTTCACTACCCTCATTGTAAAACAATTACTTCCTTGTATTTCATTTAAATCTGCCCTCTTTCAGATTAAAACTGTCACTCCTTGTAGTGCAAAAGGCCCTGCTAAAAAGATTATCCCTGTCTTTCTTATAGGCCCCCTTTAAGTACTGAAAGGCTGTAAAAAAGGTCTACCCAGAGCCTTTCTGGCCTTGGGGCTGGACAACCTCAATACTCGGCCTTTATTCACAGAAGAGGTGCTTCTGCCCTGTGAGCATCTTTGTCATCTTTCTCCAGATCTGCTCTAACACGTTCAAGTCTTTCTTGTGTTGAGAACTTCAGAGTTGGACATAATACTCCAGGTGGGGTCTCATCAGAGCAGTCAAGTCTCTATTGATACGAGGAATTGCCCCAAACTCAGTGAAGGACCTCGCACTTGGCCTTGCTGAACCTCGTAAGGTTCACATTGGGCCACTTGGTACAATAGTCTTTAAATACAGTGGAGATTGTATTTGTACTGAAGTGTATATTGTGAGAAGTCTCAGAGAGAGAGAGCTAGAAGATAATATGTCCAGATATTGGACTGTATAGCTGTGGGGTACAGTACACAAAGTCTGTCAGATATATTAGGCTTCCACAGGCAGTGTAATTTTGACTGGAAAACTGAGAACCTGAAGAACACTTGAAAAAGAGAATATAATGGTGTTTGCTGTAAGAGACAAGAAGGTAGAGTTCTCCAGTGTACTTTTATACATTTTTTTTTAATTGAAGGCAGGGTTTGCAATACTGATAGTGTAGATGTCAGCAGACACTTACCACTAATGCTTAGTTATTGAACATAGGAACACTGATTGCTTTGTCTGAGAAGAATTTTTATCAGAAGAGATATAGTCCATATAGATGCAACTTAAGGGGAAATGATTCTTCTTGGAGGAAACAAAAAATAAGACCTTTAGGTAGAGACTATTGCTGAATACAAACCTGTTAGGTGTCAAATAGGTGTTTAACATGAAAGAAGAAATTTTTTTAAAATGCAGAATAGCATGTTCTGAGGAAGTATCTTCTCAGCACAATTATCATATTATTGACCACAATGTGGTATCAAAGGCATCAACTACATCTTGAAGCAGTGTCCTACAGACTAGTTTAGTTTAAACCAGGACAAAATTCATGGTGGCTCCTGGAAACTGATAGGTTGAGATGGGAAAAAAAATCCTTATAATTAGCAAACTCATTTCCAATGTCAAATTATAATGAGTAGAATTGAAATCGAAAATTACTTTATAAAAACATCAAGTTGTTTATAGCCCCTGAATCAACTTACTTCTTCCTGTAGCAGGAGCTAACTGTAGACAATGAAAGCAAAAGCATGTATTTTCTCATTCCTTAATCTATCTGTTCTTTCAGATACAGCCCCACAAGAAGCCGGGCTTTACAAAATAGCCCAGAGAGGGTCTAGAAGACATGGATATTTCTATCTTCAGAGTAATGGTCTTACCTATAAAGGATAAAGAAGTGGTAGACAATATCCCTTAACAAGTGAGATAATTCCAAGGAAAGCTTATGGAAGACTCAGTACTTCTTTTCTGTTTCTGGGGAGTTTATAGATATCCTGAATTTGAGACTTGAGCTCCACAGGGTTCTCAGCACTGACAGTCTGCTCTCCTCTAAGATGTATAGTCAGAGGGAAAAACATAGGGAAACAGTCCCTCAACTCAACTTCTACATCAGATTTGGTCATATGAAGAAGTAACATCCTGATAAGCACCTAAGGAGTCTGAAAGAGGATACTAGGCTACTCAGTGAATCACCACTGCTCAATTTTTAGACCATGCATACTGACATTAAAATTATAAATATGCATGCACACATGCATGGGGGATTGTTTTATAAAATTTCTATTGGGGGAATTTTGTGGTCTCAGAAGAACTACAAGGATGTACTGCTACTAAAAGCAGTGCTATGCTACTTCATTTAATGTGCCAGTAACTTAACTGAAGAGTTTTTTGTGGCTTTTGAAATGGCTCAGATGCCAACATCTCTTCATGTCCTGTTCTAAAGATGGCATGACAGAATCAAGAGAATTGGACAAGAGACACCATTAGTTTCTCTGATGTCTTCAAAGAAACTGGAGCAGGTTTGGGGGGTAGGGTTTCAAAGAGTCAAACAGCATCAAAGGGATGTGTATGAAGCTAGGAACTCAGTTTGGTTTAAAAGCACAGATAGGAAAAGAAATGTGCAAGACTCAGAAGAAAAAGCAGCTAGTTAATGCAGAATCTTGAATGTGCTACAAAGAAACAATGGACTGCAGCAGACTTCAAGAAAATCAAGAAGAAAAGCTCTGATCTGGCCAAGTAATGAAAGGAATTAGGATGAAACTGGAGTTTCGTTCACTATGTGGACAGTGTGAAAAGTGGCTTGACTTCGAAGTGTTCCCTCCTGTATACAGCTCATATAAGAACTGCATATTCCAAATAGGGTATCGCTAGTTAGAGCCCAAGTATATGCAAACAAAAGGACTGTAAAATTATAGGAAATTTGTCATCACAGTTATTTTCTTCAACAGAGCGGTTTTGGAAGGGATGAACTTTTAAGGCTACATTCCAAAACAAATAAAAACTGCTGAGAAATTAGCTAACCTTTTCAAAATGAACTATAACAATGCTCCCATTAAATAGCCTGGGAAAAAAACCCCAGCCGACCAACCAAACAGAAAACCCAAACAAAAACAAACAAACAACACCCCCCCCACACCAATACAAACGAAAAACCAAACCCCACCAAAAAACAAAGACTATGTACAGCATTTAAACTACAAATGTTAAAGTGCCATAAATGGTTTGTGGTGTAATATACAAAGAGAATATAGGAAGGCAAATGTTTGTAGAGCCTTAAATGTTCCTAATTACAGTTTTGTAAAATAACTTTTGAAAGATATATAAAAGCAAAATCTGTACTACATTCAGAACTACTAATACATTTCATTTAGAGAAATAAAAGTTTATTTTAAATTTAAGTATATGTGGGGTTGGGCTGAACCAGATGTGTGTTGCAATGTGCATCTGGCGAAAATTGATGAGCAGAGTTGAGAAAAACGTGATGGGGTTGACACAAAACACAAGACCAATGACAACAGCATGGCAAGGAATTCATTACATCCTTTCTTTTGCCTCAAGCTGAGTGATAAAAGTACTGATTACAGAGTATCGACCCATGTACATGTTAGTAAGTATAATTTGTCCTTTTTGTTTTTTCATTAACAATGTAAGCTTTTTCAGTAAAAATTATCTTTATTAATACATAGTGAAAGCACAGTGAAGCTAAGTGACTCCTCAAGGTCACAAGCAACTTCTTTGCAAGAAAAAAATGCAACTAAGACAGCACTACTTCAAAGGAAAGTGGTAAACAACATGATACAGAGCACTGCAGAGCCTGTTTTTAGTGTCATTCTAAGCATTTACCACTAAATTATGAATTCCTATAATAAGGGATTAAAAGAGGTAGATTACTTTAATTTGAAATTGTATCAAAGTCTCATTTCAAGAGATTTAAGTTATTTAAACGGTATAAATTCAGAACTGTTCTTTGAGTTATGTATAAAGTATTAGAGAAAATTAGAATAAGAAAGGCAGAAACATTACAACTGGCACTGTAAGATATGGAATGTCTCTGAGAAAAAAAGTGTGCTTACAACTACCTGAAAGACAAATTTTTGGTCTAGTGAATGTTAATATCTCCTGAAAGTAATTGTTTTACTATATTTGGACTTAATATCTGTTCAGGTACTATTATTAAGAGGTGTAAAGTTTTTAGCAGGGTGATTCCACTTTCTTCATTGTTAAACATTTTAGATTCTATCTTCTATTGACTCTCTGAAAAGCAGTAATGGGAAAATTACTCATTTCTTGGTAATAAAGCATATATACTTGCTGACCTTAATTTAACAGAGTTCAGCATAGTGCACGTGTATTAATTCCAGCACAAAACATCTTTTTGGTTCTTCAAATATTGTAATAATTCTGTAGCAGCTCCATTAAAAGTGTATTTCCAAGCCTCTTCTGTGTCAGTGAGTGCACAATCTAAACCCCAACAGCAGTAACTGTAGAAATACTCCTCCTCATTGACATCACAAACTTTATCTCCTTAATAGTCTCGAGTGCCCTGAAGTCAGGAGACTAAGGAACTGATTAGTGTTCAGCCTATTTCTGTCTCTCGAAATTAATTACAGGGGTTTGGACACACAGTATTTTTCACACCTGATAGAAAACTTTAAGTAGGATGGACTTAAATGGTTGAGTTTAACTTAAATGTCATAATCAATCAAATTATCTGAAAAAAGTTGGTATTACTATTACAGAAAGAAACATTGGCAAGGGATGGACATGGTTCCTCTACACCGCCAACAGACTAGTGGCTTTGCTTGTGAAGTCTGTAAGGAAGGAGAAATAAATATTGTGTCTTAGGATTTACTAAATATCTACATCTATGATTTTTAGCATAAAATAATTATTACAGTTCCCATTGTGTGATATTAAAATTATGTTTGGGCCATCATAGAATTGTCTGGTTGGAAAAGACCTTAAGCTCACCAAGTCCAACTCCAGCCCAGCATCTCCCTGTATTCAACTGCTAGAACCATGTTCCTGAGTTCAAACATCTTTTAAAACAATCATATTGAAAAGCCAGACAAGTGCTTCTTTTGTGAAAAAAATGTTTTTTCCTTTGGCAATGGTTAAGTAATTTGCTCCTCTCTATGAACGTTAATATGGTTAATACTCTTTATCGGTTTTACTCATACAGTTTCCACGGAAAGCCAGACTGAACTGCGACTTGCAGTCCATCGGTAAAAGACAGTTTATAAACTCCATAAACAGTTTTAAATTAAACTGAATTGTTTTGTTTATTTGTTTGTTTTTATTTTTCAGTGAACATTAATATAAGAAGTATTATTTCCTCTCTATAACATTACAGAAATATTTAGGTGAAAAATCAGTTCTCCTCCATACTCTTTCATTACTGAAAGTACATGAAGCTTGAACATTTCGCAGAGATCAGAAAAATGAAGTATTTCCCTTTCCTGTTTACTTTTTCAGGTAGGTTGTGTAAATTACGTAATTCAAAACCACACAACTGTGGACAATAGCAGGAATTTTATTTCCTATTTCTTTTAAAATCCAAATATTCATTAGTATGTCACTAGTACAATAGCAAATATTTTCTTTCTAATGAGAAGGTTGCATTTTTTCTGTTGTCTTTAGTACAAGGCACAGTGGGTGAATTTCATTTTCATTGGAAAAAAAAAAGAGTTACATAACTGCTTTTCTAAGGGCTAAAAGAACTGTTCTGTAATGTGTGCATTATTACTGTTTCTGCTAGAACTGAAGGTCTTACAGGCCCATTTGAAAAAAAAAACCAACTCTGCCTGAAAGGCTCACAAATTAGAGATAGCCTAGTGATACTGAGAAGAGCTACATTTGAAACAGTTTCTCTTTGATCCCACTAGTAAATCAGGAAGAGTGTGCTGCTATCTCAAGAAAATCAGGGTACCTTCTTCTTGTAATATTCCAAGGACCTCTTCTGGGGAAGGTATAGATCTAAAGTGTGAACAATCTACATGTTCCAACTGGACAAAAGAATTATCTTCATTCCACTACATAAGGAAACTATATTAATCGATGGATATCCTTCCGCCCAAAAAACTGCACAAACCGCCCAAAAAACTACTCATGTAGCCATTCTTTTCATACTTCTGCTGGCCAAGCAAAAAAAAAACAGTAAAAACTGGTATTAAATGACATTTTATTTTTCTGGAAATTGAATGATTTAGGTGATTATATATAGATACTGCAGTTTATAGCACAATATACTTAGATGAAGGCATTGAGTGTACCCTCAGCAAGTTTGCTGATGACACAAAACGGGGCGGGGTGGTGGTGGCTGACAGCTTGTCAGGCTGTTCTGCCATCCAATGAGGAGATCTGGACAGGCTGGAGAACTGTGTGAAGGCAAATCTTATGAAGTTCAATAAGGACAAGTGCAGGGTGCTCCATTTGGGGAGGGATAACAACGGGAACCAGTATAGGCTGGAGGCTGACTTGCTGGAAAGCAGCTCTGTGAAGAAAGACCTTGGAGTGCTGGTGGACAGCAAGTTCTGCATGAGCCAGCAATGTGCCCTTGTGGCCAAGAGAGCCAATGCTATCCTGGGGTGCACCAGCAAAAGTGTGGCCAGCAGGTCTAGGGAGATTCTTCTCCCCCTCTACTCTGCCCTGGTGAGACCATACCTGGAATACTGGGTCTAGTTTTGGGCTCCCTAGTTCAAGAGAGACAAGGACCTGCTGGAAAGAGTTCAGCAGAGAGCCACAAGGATGACTGGGGGAATTGAGCACCTCCCCTACACAGACTGAGAAATCAGGCGCTGTTGAGTCTGGAGAAGAGAAGACTGAGAGGAGATCTTATGAATGTGTACGAATATCTGAGGGACAGGTGTCCAGTGGATGGAGCCAATCTCTTTTTGCTGGTCAGCAGCAGTAAGACAAGGAGCAATGGCTACAAATTGGAACATAGAAGGTTTCACCTCAACGTGAGGAGAAACGTCTTTACAGTGAGGGTGACAGCACTGGAACAGGCTGCCCAGAGAGGCTGTGGAGTCTCCTTCTCTGGAGACTCAAAACCTGCCTGGATGTGTTCCTGAGCAAACTACCCTAGGTGATTCTACCTCGGCAAGGAGGTTGGGCTCAATGATGTCTGGAGGTCCCTTCCAACCTTCAAAGTTCTGTGACTCTGTGAAAACCACTCATGGAATACAAACCACATATAGCATAAAGAAAATTGAGTCTTGCAAAACTATATAGTTTACAAAGGAAATCATCAATAGCGAAAGTCTGAATTCTTTCTCTTCATTCATAAGGACAGAGCCCTGTTGATTAATTCTTTTCTGAACCAAAGGTCAGGTGAGATTTTGATCAGTTTAGAACCATATTTACATGCATATTCTTTAGATTTCATACTCTAGAACCTTTAGTATCACCTAATATGGTTTAGGTGTACTTAAATGTTTGGGGTTTTTTTAACCCTTTATAATAAAAATCCCTGTGATTCTACACACAAGATTATGTTCAAACTGTAAATGCAATGCCGATATAGTTACTCTGTGCCTCACCTCTCCCTCCTTGCTTTTTATCCAGTAATACAGTATAAAATCAAAGAAGATCATTCTGTATCTGAAAGCAGCAGCTGTATCCAGCTGAGTCAAAAGAAAGCTCCATTGGGCTGGTTGGCGGGTGGAGAAAGGCTGCATATAGGTTGTCTCCACAATGAGTCAAATTTTGTTCCAACAGAAAAGTTGAAAAATCCAAAGATATTTTGTCTTTCCTTTGTTCACCCTCAGAGCCTGCAGTTCTCTGCTAAATACATTACAGTCTGTTCCTTGCTATAAATAATATAAATGCTTTGAAAAAATAATTAAATTAGGCTAGAAGACCACAAGAGAGCAGAAGAAAAAGAATAAATTATAGTATTTGGAAAAGTTTGAAATACCTTACAGAGTTATTTGTATCTGTGCTAACATCCCTATTGCCAAATAAATCATTTATAGATGCAAATACAGAAAGATATAACATTTAGTTTTCAGTCATGAAGTAACTTTTAATGGCAAGTGGAAAGCATCACCTCATAACTAGGTAAAAAGACGACAAATGAACAAACCTGTATAGAAAAGTATCATTATAAAGGTGACTTAAAGCGGACTTCAAATTACTTCTGCTGAAAGTAAATTAATGCACCTTTTCACATAAAATGTACTAGTTATTTTATTACTACTTTGAAAGTGCATACATCTTCTGAAAAGTAATTTCCTAAATTTATATTGTGTACTGGGACAGATCACTGCTTCAGAAAATCCAGTCCATCAGAAGAATAGAATTGCCTTTGTCCTATTTCTGTAGGGGTCAGAAACTGCAAGTGCTTTTAAAATTAAGTAATTAAAGCCAAAAGAAAAAAAGTAGTGAAAAAAGAGGAATAAGAAGGTAGGAAGGCAGAGAAATCAAGACATATTTTTTCTAAACTGCATGGCAAGGTACCTTCTGAGTTATAAGCTGCAATATATTATATATGCCCAATGGAAACATCTATGTATTTATATACTCTGAATATTGATCATTATTTCCTTTTCTCTACCTATGCTGTACAAGTATCAGATCTAAGTTCTACAGCAAAGCTGTCNTCACCATTGTTTTCTTTTCACAGCCTATAATATAATTTTCTCTATTAAAATATTCCAATTAGCCTTAAACCAGCACACAGTTTTATTCATTTGCTGAATATAGTCATACCTGAAGATCTAAATGTCAGATATAAACATTACTTTTCAGTGTTTGGTCTAATTTTACCATTTTGAACTCTGTCAGACACTTCAACATCTACAATGAGTTCTAAAACAAATTAAAATATTATTTTATAAAACAGAGAAATTGCATTTTCAAATTACACTACCTTACAAATAATGTATGAGAATTTTCCAGCTAAGCTTTAGATAATATTATCTGCCTGTTCACAGTATTGTTAAGAATACTGAGGAACTGTAATTTTGTCATCAAGGAAAGTTCACACATTTCAAAAGGTGATCATTGTATAAATTATGCGTCACAAGCATCACTAAGTGACTGCTGTGAATTTTAGTAGCAATTGAACATGGCTGTGCTGTCCCAAAGGGTATAAATATAATGTGTAAGTCCTCACATACAGTGAATATCATTAGCACATAAGGCCGGTTTGCCAGGTGTAAGTGAAGTGCCAGAGTATTCTGAGATCGGAGGAAATCACAGTATTTCTAGCCCCAGCTAATAGCAACTGAAGTTTCTCTCTGGCCTGTGACAGCTAAGGATACATTAAGCCCTACTCCTACAGACTGACATTTCCTGAGGGGCTGCAGTGGCATGGATTGCAGCTCAGGGAACCTTAAGGATTTCTTTAGCTTAAGTTAGATAACCAGTAGAGGTCTGTTGTGCATGTTGAAGGATGTACCGCAATGTGTACCACGTTGTCTTGAAAAGCATTCCTATAAAAGAAAGTAATAGCTTTTTAACCACACTCTAAGACTCTGAAATACGATTTAAGAAGAAGTGGTTCAAAGTATGATCTGTAACATTCAATGAGTGTTTCTAAAGACAATTTCTCTGGATAATTCAGAAATATCTGTTTCATAAGAAATGGTAACTCAACAGTAAAAATCCCTCCGGAATACTAGAAAATAAATCTGTCAGTAGATAACAAGGTACTTTCAAAACATAATAATGCAATTAGTCATAGAATGGTTTGGGTTGGAAGGGACTCTAAAGATCATCCAGTTCTAAACACTCTGGCATGGGCAGAGATATTGTCCAGAAGATCAGGTTGATTCAAACCACATCCAATTTAGCCTTGAGCATTTCGAGGGATGTAACAGCCACAGTCTCTCTGGGCAACCTGTTCTAATCTCTCACCACACACAGTAAAGAACTTATTCCTAGTATCTAATCTGAATCTATCCTTTCTTAGTTTAAAACCACTACCCCTTGTCCTATCACTACATGCCCTTGTGAAAAGCCCCTCTTCATCTTTCTTGGAAGTGCCCTTTAAGTACTGAAAGGCTGATCTAAGGTCTCCCTGGAGCCTTCTCTTCCACAGACTAACAATGTCACCTCTCTCAGACTGTCCTCACAGGGAAGGTGCTGCAGGCCCCTGATCATCCTCATGGTCCTCCACCGGACCTGCTCAAGCAAGGTGTTTCTTACATGGTGGGGAGGCAGAGCTGAACAAGGACTGGAAGAGAATGGGAGAATGACGTGCCTTGACCTTTTGTACATACCTATTCTTTGAGCTGACATTAGATTGTGTATACAGTGTTTAATCCATAATGGTAAGTAACCATACTGATACATCGTCTGGCTATACACTTCCTGAAAGATGCCATTAAAATTATGGGGAAGCACTGTAAAATATTGAAGAAGACTTCACAACAGCTATCGGAATAGTCTGACATAGCTAAAATGTGAAAGCATTTAGTTAGTTTACCACAAAGTTCAAAGAAAACCCCTTCAAGTCTAATCAACCATGAGAGAAGGCACTTTTAACGCAGGCCTTGCTGTTCAAAGTAAGCTGCCTAGAACTGTGCTTTAATGGTTGCCTTTCACTTGCTCTGTTTCTCAGCTTCAAATTAGTAAGCAAATGACAAACCAAATATGAATTGCACTAAAATAAAATGCAATACATAAGCAAGCAGAGAATAGCTGCCTTGCAGCAGTACGGTATGCCAATGAGGGACATCAGCAGCTCAAGCCGCATCTCAGAGAGACTTTCCACAAATGACACTGGCCCACCTGCTGTATGTAATTTTACAGCAATTCCACAAGCATTTGAATACAATGGAATGCTCATCATCTCATGTAAAATGCATGTCAACAGTCTCTCTAGCTAAACTGCATATTACCAAGAGTAGGAATAAGATAGGTGTTTTTTTCCACAGTTTGCATAAAAATAAACCAGCTAAAAATCTTACACTTAAGTTACTTAACATTATTTATTTTGTAAGATTTCTGAATACTGAAGCATAAAATGTAAATATGGGGAAATGGAGTCTGTAAGTAGCCTTTTTCAGCCCATTAAATCTTATTCAGGTTTCAGTTTATCACGTTATTGGATGTGTCAAAATGAAACATGACAAAATTGAAGGAGCACCTAACAAATGTAATAAAAAATATCCCTGTTTTACCCTGTGCACATCAAGGACACATTGTGTCAGGGGATCAGGGACCTGTAGGACCAAAAATTATTGAACTTAGGTACATTTCTAGAAGACGAAGCCAAAACCAAGTGATTGTCTTCCTCTTATGGTTAAAACCATTGGAAATTACCAAAGACAGAATCTTAAGTCAATGTGGCAAATTGTAGAATGTGTAAAAAATTCTATTATTCCCCCAAATACACGCAAGGTGAACATGGAAGTTCATGATTCAGGAAAAAGGGGTCAAGGAAAACACGCTCCCAGTATGGAGTCATGAAGGGAGGGTAAACCAATTTTTGCCAAACAAATACCACTACCATACAAAAACAACTTGAGAGAAAAGCTTACAATTTTTGAGGAAGGACTATGTATCCTATAAGGAGAATATAAAAAGGTCTCAATGTTGTTTCACCTTGATTCTTTCAAAGCCAAGTGCAGAGACTTCTATCAGAAGCAGAGCTGCAGACATTGTACAACCCTGTGCCATAAGCAGCTACTACTGCTATAAACTGAAATCAAAGTAGGTGCTCTGGTGTACACCATTTGAGAACAAAAAGATAATTAGTGTCACAAAATTAAAAGTTCTCCCTTTCTGTACTACCACTGTACATCATTATAGCTGTATATCACACAGTCATATACGTATTTTTCATACTATTGTAGCGAGAGGAAGGAATCTCCTCTCAGTTTTGAAGTGCAAAGGCATCAATGCTGAATTTGCTGTCTGGGAAGCAGCAGGGATCCTAGACAGTGCCTTCCACACTGCACCCACCTTATTCCTATATACTGAAAGCACCCTACCAGGAAAACTACTATTGAACTTTACTGTTACCTTCTATAGTGTATTCTGCTGCATTTTTAAGTAATAGTAATGCGAAAATCCCCATCTAACTCTGTGAGAGATAGATACTAATCTTTCTTCAGACAGTTTTAAGACTCATTAGTTCAGTTCTGTGGAACATAGCATTTTTGCTTTTCCCATACAATATTTTACATTACAATACAAACTTCACCATTTTGGTATTTAAAAACAACGGAACATAATTGGATTACTGAGAGTTTGCAAGTGCTTTCACATCCCATACTTTACATGCAGTTTTAATAACCATTTGTTATTACTGTTCTGTAATATGGAAATCCATATTATTGTTAATATTGCACAAATTCACAGCTAATCACATTATAGTACCAAAGGAACAATTATAGCATGTGAATGTGTATAAAGATTAATATACATATCCTAATAAATCTCAGTTGACCCATTAATGTATAATGGGCCCAAAGGAGGCCTCATATCCTCAGTATATAAATGGCACATTTCCTTCCCCCTCCACTCCTTTCCTCATTTTGTTTTATATGTACAAACTGCCATAAAAAGGAAAATTAAGCCATACGAATACACTCTCAAACATCAAGAGGCTAATCAAATGCACAAACCACTTTCTTTTCTTATTATACTACAAGAATCACGCTAATATTTGACATGCATGTACAATGAGCTTTTTTTTTTTCTTTTTCATCCGTCCTTTTGAGAATAAAGAATTCCAAAGTGGTGGACAGATGTCCATACCACATGCGTTCTGCAATGAATAGCTGTTATAATGAGTTAAGGGAGGAACTTTTGGTTTTAATTCTAAATTATATTGGCTTTTTCTCAGTTTAGGGCACACCTTCAGCTGTTTCAATTAAATCTCCTGTAGTTTAAAATGAAAGAAAAAAAGAAAGAAATGATCCTTTTTGTTATGTAAGATATGCTTTACAATATCACTATACAGTGACAACTCCTTGTCCTCCTGTCACATCCTGTCCCTTAGACCATGCTGCAGAAAAGCAATTTTCTGCCTCAAAAGCACTCTATTTTTTAAAAGTTTGTCTCTGGGCAATTTTCAGGTCTACTAGAGCTTCACAACTGTATACAGATGAGAAAGATCCAAAATAGGGCAATTTATTTGATTCCTCCTCTTCAAAACATTTAGCTGAGATTGCATATCCAACAGAGAAACCCCAACAAGAATATTCAGAGATGACCTGCAGTGACACACATCTCTTTTTTCACTAAAATTTGCATTAAACATCTTCTCCAGACTCCTCAGATAGTCTAGATTTGACTTTTGTTTAATATGACCTTTAACATAAATATTTCCCAGGATATTAAGAGCTAATTTCTTTTTTAAAGGAGATCGTAAGAACTAGTTAGTTAAACATGCAGTTTTTTTCAGAGGAAGAATAGTTTCTTCAGAAAAAAAAAAAAAAAAAAAGAAAAAGATGTGCATTCATTTGAATCCAGTTTCTCCCTTGTTAAAGAGTAAAGATTGGAAAATCTGTCTTCCTGGTGTTCATCTCCTGGTAACTTAGCATTTATCAATGCCTGAAGCTAGTTTGACCTCAATATTCTCCTGGCACACTTCTGCCCTAACACAGTAAAGGGGTCTTGCAATACAGCAAAGGCCTTGCCTTTATAACCATCCATATCTTGAAAATTACTTTACCTGCATGAAAGTCTTTAGGGAATAAGGATAGCTTAAGGACTTGGACCTCAGTTTACTATGAACATAACATTCACTAATGTACTATATGATTTAAAAAATACCTTGATAACAATGTTGAAACTTTTCAAGAAGCTAGGTGAATTTTCAAATCTGAAAACATATAAACCATAGGCACTTCAGAGTCTAAAAATTGTGTTCAAATTTGGCATGTGCCATTTCAAAATTATTTAATGAGACTGAGATCTCATTTATCCCTGAAGACCTAAATTCATCCTCTTCTCTGCCGGTTGTCATTTTCAGTTGAATGTTGTCCCTGAAATCCCACACAACAAGAGTACGTACAACTTCGACTGGGATGTCTGAAGCAGCAAGACAGCTTCTTAGTTACCTGAAAGTACTGACCCATCAACAGCTAGTGCTTCCTAAATATCGTCACTCAAAAGACTTTTGGCATCTCTTCAGAACCTTCTCATTTACTTCCTTTATGCACTTTAGATTGCCCATAGTTTAACCATTTAATATTTAAAAGTTTTTCTTGTATTCAAACAAATCCTATTATCAACATTGTATATAATTTTGAAAATTAATGAATTTTATTATTTTCATGTATATATTTTTAATTTGTTTGCAGTGTGCTAAAATTAATTTTATGACAGATCTGATGAACTGCATATGTGTTATACATTTACCAGCAATTTCATGATTTTCATGTGAATTTTTTAAGTACTCAAAATCATCTATGAATTTGGGTTCTGAACATTTTATATAAACAATTCCTGACTCAGTTAATTAGACTTATGTAGGAGTTGTTGGGATGATTTAGCTAAATAATCACAGTAAAATCTCAAGTTAACATCAGTAATCCTCTTTTATATATTTTCAAAGTTACACATCTTGGGCAGAGGGAAATAATTTTGTTTTACTGCCATTTGAACAAAAGATCAGACCAGAGATTAAGGGTCATAAATATAGTCCACAACAAAAATATTTTTAATTAAGAAGAGCATTTGTGGAAAATTGTCTTAAAGGGTTGTCTCTTACTTCCAATGGCAGGGTGAGGATGCCAAGTACTTCTTAGGTCTTTTTGAATGTCTACACATTTTAGCCTTACCTAAGGCTGAAACTTGTGTCTCTATTTCTCTCCACTTAGTAATTTTTCAACTGGGTGACTGTCAAGTCTTAATCAAGTCAGAAAAAAAGCAAATCTTAAAGATAACTAACATCCTACAATTTTCAGGGATGAAAATCCAAATTAATTTCCTCAGAGACAAGAAGAAGTCTGGAATTCAGGCATTCTGAAAGGAACTAGAAGGGCTACTCAGCATTCATGGAGAAGCGGACTAAGCGCAGCTCTTTTCGCCTCTTAGCAAGAGTGCAATAGGAGACAAGAGGAATAGGGAAATTGGGGTTGCAGTTGAAACTGGTGATCTTACAGTACAAAGAAAATGAGATTTCCAAAGGAAAGCTGGCTTTACTAGTTATAGCTCCTGAAGCATTGTGTTTCTGCTAGTTGGCTGTTTGTGTCACTTTTTAAATTTAAAATCTAACATTGCTATGATTTCTGTTTCATCAGATTCCTAAGAGTTTAGGTATAGGAAAATTAAATAAAATTAAACAAAACCCCCTTAGAAATACAAAGTTAAATATATATTCCTTTATTGCAAAGTCCTTTACTTAGAGGAGAGCAACAGTTTAAGACTAATGATAGTGAATGCATCACACACAATCAAACGGTATTTGAACCAAGCTGCAAAGAAGTGTCCTCATAAAGAGTTTGTATGTAGTTCAGAGCTATGGGCTTCAAAGGGGTAAAGTTGTCTTTAAAGCTTTCTGTGCCACGGATTACACTGGATTTTTCCATAAACTCCTTAAAAAGTTGAGGTTTCAGAAAAAAAAAAATCAACAAAATAATCAGAGGTGGATTAATCCCACTCTGACATAACAGATTAAAACCAAGAGTATCTTCAGCCCCATTAATACAGAGGCAAGATCTATCTATATGCAATTTTTAATGAATTTATGTATCCATTTAATTATTTCAATTTTCTTGAATTAAGTCCCTTTACACTTGTAAAATGTCACATAACAATATATCAAATACATGTAAAATGCAAAGGAAATAAGAGATTAGTTACTCTAGAACCATTTGCAGATCACATAGAAATTAAGATAGGAAAACAAACTATGACAAATTCTTTTCATGCTTTGTAATTTCTTTCTAATGCTGGATGTAGCCAAAATTAAAAAAAAAAAAAAAAAATCACAATTTTTTTGAGCTACCAGAAATTAACTGAGAAATGATAACAATTATATTTGATCCTCTCTGGTCACATCCTATTCGGATACATGTGCAAAATAAAATAGCATGATCAAAGAGCAAATTATTCCACACAGCTACTGTAAAGCCGTGCAACATCCTCTAAAGGTATAAAGTTAGCTGCAGACAACTTTAGTATGGAAACACAGTTAAAGAAGGCATTTCTCAAAAGATGAATGCTTTGAAACTCCTGTTTTATATAGTGTGCATCCTTGCTATTATACATCACTGAACTAAAAATATTGTAGTAAGTGATTATGATCAGAATGCTGTTACTAGATGAAATGACGTTGAAAAACGTATTAAATCAGTGAGTTAGTTTATTCCTTGTTTGTTTTTTTTTTAATCATTATTATAATGATCCCAGACTAGGAAAAAGACTTGATTCAGTTCTAAGAGATTCACACAAATACTTAAAGCCAAGCTTGATACTCATTTACCTGTATAGCCAAATGCTAACCCCCAAATTAGTAAGGCTAATAGCTGATGCAGAAAGAAGGAACACTGATAGAGCACAGCCATTTATGCAGTTCCGCTAAATTTTTGTATTCTTTCTTCTCCACTCTGTCTCCTGAATACTAGTAGATAAGGAAATGAGCAACAATCTTGACACACAGTTCAAAACCTTCTAAGTTACAGCACTGCTCTTTCTTCAAAAGATACACATATTACATATACCAGTCTTTCCTTTTACTCTAAGTGTGCCTTTGATGAAAAGGTTATTATTTTGCTAGGTTGGTGCCATGATGGCATTCCTATTTTTATTTCTTTTGAAACTTCTCTGGTCCTTTAAATTGAAATACTTCAAGAACATATATAGTTAAGAAAAAAATAAATCAAATATTACTTATCATATAGTCATAAATGATACATCACAGTTGTCTGACTGTAGTCTGAATAGGAGATAATTGCAATAATGTAGTTAATAGTGAATGGCAGCCAGATAAGTGACTTCTGTGGCAACGTCTTTAGAATTATAAACCCGAAGTAACTTCCAGCCTTAGACCTTGCATGTATTTACAGCTTCCAAACTGTTTCAAGATGGTTAAAATATTTTTTGTATCTGGCTATGTACTTTGTAACATTCTGTATTATGATTCTGAGCCATGCATGGCTATTTCACCATTTACACATCTGTTTTAAGCATTGAAAATCTCTGTAGGCATACTAGATGCCTCAAGCAGGACGAGTCACCTTAGATAGCCTCAAACAACCTGAAAACTTTTTCAGTACTCAACTATGTAATTCAGACAGCCTTATGGAACTACTACACTTACTACATCATTCCTGGACTGCTCTGTGGATATCAGAATTTCTGCAGTGCTCTGATTTTACCATAGACATGCTCCCCAAACTAGAAGGGTCCCAGAAAGTGGCCTCTAGCTATTGTCCTTAATTCCTACACCTGGAAAAGTTTCATCTTGCCGTATTTGGGGCATTATGATAAGTGCATACCATTCCAGACCATTTAGCCAACAGAAAGTAAAAGAGAAGAGATTCTTCCTTGCTCTCAGGAAGTATTTCTCTCTCTAAAATACAACTTTGAAAGAATATAGTTTGAATAGGCAGCTGGTGTTCTGTAAGTAAGTGCGAAGAACTAAGTGTTCTTACATATCTCACATTATTATTAGAAAGTAAAAACCTAACACCTGCATATGTGGAGATTTTTATACTTTGGGGGGAAAAAAAAAACCAAAACAAACAAAAAAAACCCCCTCAGGTCAACACAGCTTTTTGAAAGAAGTTTCTTTGCACCAACGAACTGCTTTCCCCATGTGGTCACTCACCAATATTTATGAGGGAAGGTCACTTTGAATGCCACCAGTAGATGAAAAAACGGGAAGGAAGGAGGGTTTTTCTGTCTTCACTGAGCTGGCTGATTCTGCCAAAGTGATAGCCGACATTGACATTACACAAGGGAAAGGCTGTCGTGCTCTCAGAGTCTCAGCTCTACTGCAGAAACAAAACAAAACAAAACAAAACCAAATCAGAAAGAAAAACATATGTGTGTATACTTTTCAAACAAAAGTAATGCCAAAACATTGAAACTTTGATCTCTGGAAAATAAATAACACTTTAATCTTAGCTTAGAAATAGTTATCTCAAATCAACTTCAAAAATAAGATTTAAAAAGACCCTTAAGAAACTGAGTATCGATTAATCAATCACTTTGAGGTTTTAGCGGAAGGAAATGGCCACAAACATCTTACGTACTCAGCTGGTGGTAGAAGGCAAACAGAAATGACAATTCTGTTAAAAGGAAGGAAAAGATGAGATTTCAAGTGAAGATTATATGCAGAATACATGGGAAGGAGTGACAGGAAATTTTGTAGGTGAATGTGGCCTATGGAAAACTTTAGGGGAAGGTAAGGAGTTTCTGCTATCTATGTGTCTGTGTGTCTATCTATCTAATTAATTTTCCTAGCATCTGTGTGAATTATTACCTATACGCCTGATAACGTCCTAAAAGAAAAAACTATGATGAATAAATAAACAGCTCTAGAAATCTTCAATAGGGTCCTTTACCTTGCAGGGAATATTATCATTGGCTTTTGATACAATTTCTGCTGCAGGGAAAGACTTTCAAAGCTCAGAATGCTGAAGTATTGCCAGGCACTCAAAGACCCCCTGCTGTGCGCGTCAAACTAAGAAATCTCTCTGAACTTGTCGAATTAAAAGTCATCTCTCTCTCTCTCTGCAACCCCTGCATGAGCTGGGAAGCTCTGTCCTCATTTTTTTAGGCCTTCCACGATAAACAAATGGAGCCTGAAGCATCTTTATTCTTTTCAGGCACATAATTAAAATTCCTTAAAAAATGTAATTGATGGCAAAGAATTTCAAAAGGAGGTTCTAGTTAACAATGAGGCTAGAACAGTTTCAGTAAGCATATTGCTTTACCATTCAATTTTGTTTCAAAGGTGAAGCAGAACATCTTGTTAAGATCCTGGGGAAGTGTCTTATTTTTTAATTTACTTTGTTTGTACATCAGGAGGTTGCTCCAAAATTAAACATCTCAGCAGGATTTATGCTTTCTGAAATTTTGTAATACTTAATTACTGAAACAGCAAAGAGAAGCATACTACTAAAATATACAGAGCAGAAAATATTCTTGGTTTCTCAAAATCATTATTTATAAATTCCCTAAATAACATATTTATTGAAGAATTTGTATTTTCCGAGCATTCTTTCAATTCATCCCAACTACTGTAAATGCTCACAAACTTGTCATTAAAAAAAAAAAATCTTCTAATAAATGGAATGATATTTTTCTGTGATCACTATTGCTGTAAAACTTTGTAATTATTACACCTAACAGATATTTTTGAGGTTGCCAAGAAAAGTGCAAGAGCTGACATAATAAATAATTTCAAATTAATACAAAAGGAATGAAAAAGTATCTGTCTGAATTTGAATGACAGGGATTATTGCAAACATTAATTAAAAAGTGATGCAAGACAAGACAGCATTTTGGAAAAAAATTCATTTTTTAAGGCAACTTTATAGAGAGCTTAAAATCTAAACCAAGTGTTTTTGAGTACCTCTTCTAGGGTGACTTTCACTATCTCTCCGTATTGAAATAAAAAGTCTTGTTTTCATCTGGGTTTTTTTTTTGTTTTTTTTTTTTTCCTGTGCTTTGTTTTCAAACCAGTACTTTTGGTGATAAATGACTACATGAGATGTAATTTTTAAGGATTTTTCCCTAGAGAGACTGGAGATTTAGATGTTTTAAGGGAAGTTATTTATGATTCTTGTAGCATTATAAAAATAAAAATGTAGCAAGGCGGGACTACTCCCGCAACTTCTGAGTAGTACTCCGCTTCCGACAGCTACTACAGCTGCTTTTCATTCTTGGTGGCAGGAAAGCAGTGTGTACTTTGCATGGGTCAACAATTCTTCTGATGGGTAGAGAGGCAGAAAGAAGATCCAGTTCCCCTGCAAAAAGGCGACAGCTAAGTACATCTAGAAAGAGCAGACTAAGGCTTTGACTATGCTACCAAGCAACTGCTTTGCGAGTCAGATACAGTTTCTTTTCTAGTTTATGTTTGTTCTTTTTTAAGTACAGCATAGACCACAGCCCATTACAGAATCACAGAATGCTGGGGGTTGGAAGTCACCTTGAAAGATCACCTAGTCCAACCTCCTTGCCAGAGCAGAATCACCTAGACTAGGTCACACAGGAACGCATCCAGGTGGGTTTTGAATGTTTTCAGAAAAGGAGACTCCACAACCTCTCTGGGCAGCCTGCCCCAGTGTTTTGTGACCCTCACAGTGAAAATGTGTTTCCTTTTGTTCACATGGAACCTTCTATGCTCCAGCTTGCACTCACTGTCCCTTGTCCTATCACTGGACATCACTGAGAAGTGTCTGGCTCTGTCCTCCTGACACTTGCCCTTCGCATATTTATAAACGTTAATGAGGTCACTCCTCAGTCTCCTCTTCTCCAAGCTAAAGAGACCCAGATCCCTCAGTCTTTCCTCATAAGGCAGACATTCCACTTAATCATCACTGTGGCTCTGCGCTGGACTCTTTCAAGCAGTTCCATGAGGTCCTTCTTGGACTGAGGGGCCCAGAAATGGACACAATATTCCGGATGTGGTCTCATCAGGGCAGATAGAGGCGAGGGGAGAACCTTGCTCAACCTACTAACCACACACCTTCTAATACACCCCATGATACCATTAGCCTTCTTGGCAACAAGGGCACAACTGGCGCATTCCAGGGGTCATGGAACAGGCTGTATATAGAACAGTGAACAAAGTCTGGTCCTCTATTTTCTTAAGCTGTCTTGCAATACATTAGCAAGCTTTAAATGCTCATATTCCCACATGCTTTCATCTCACATCCAGAACACACAACACTCAGCTTCACTTTTATGTTATACACGTACAATTTTCACAGACTGCACAGGGCCTACCCATTATGCTCTAATCTGTATAAAATTCACAGAATCACAGAATTGTCAGGGTTGGAAGGGACATCAAGGATCATCTAGTTCCAAGCCATGGGCAGGGACACTTTCTACTAGATCAGGTTGCCCAGAACCACATCTACCCTGGCCTTAAAAACATGCAGGGATGGGGTTTCCACCACCTTACTTGGCAATTTGTTTTTGAATCTCACCACCCTTACGGCAAAGAACTTCTTCCTAACATCCAATCTAAATCTACCCTCCTCTAGCTTGGATCCATTCCTCCTAGTCCTACCACTACCTGACACCCTAAAAAGTCCCTCGCTAGCTTTCTTGTAGGCCCATGACACCATGAGGGCACAAGAACAGCAGGACCAAACGCTGCATCATAGGATTCTACCAGTCTGTTGTTTATGAGGGTGCAGCGTACAGTTACAAACAACTGTATCCCTGCATCCTTATAGGAAAAACTGAACTATTCTTAGCCTTCCCTTCAGACTTACTAGGGTGACTCATGAAAGCATATTTATCATATTTATTTTTGTGTAAAAATATCTTAACGTGTCATGAAGTAAACAAATTGCACGTAATCAACAAAAACTCAATCGAAAAAAAAAGAGTGAAATCACTATTTTCAAACTTCATTTCTTCTACAAAACTGAATTAATGAAACACTAAGATTATAAAAATGTAACTCATCTTCCACCATAACTTGCTCTGTAGAATAAGAAGGACCTTGGACCAAAAAAAGCAGTTTTTATCTTATATTTAAAGGAAAGAATAGTGTGGTCCAACATGACTATTTAATGTCTTGTTTGCAGAATGAGTAAAGGTTTCTTTAAGTTCACTGAGTACTTACTGTAAAGTTTAGGGAAGATCACTAGCTTAGAAAAAAAGCCTACTGAAATATGAGTCACATCTATGAACAAAAGTGATCAAAGTCTACTTGGCTGCCAGAGTGTCTTCAGTTTATTCCACTGCAGTACACATATTACTTGATTGAAAGCTGTGTGGATATAAGGCATCCAGGTCTCTGTCTACTGTCACTGGGCCTGAAATTCTCATTTGTTATATCTGATTTCCTTTATTTCTTTTTCCTAAGAAACAGCAGCTGAAGTAGTTTTTGTATCATTTGGGAACAAATTTACAATAGAATAAATTAATATTAATTTCCTGCTGTGATAAATTCAAAATTATCCAAAATTTATTTCCACTCATATACTGAGACCATGACAGAATTATATGATACGATTGTATCACAAATTCCTATATATCTTGAGGATCTCAGACACCTTTTTCGGTGAAGAAAAAAGATAACTCTTTTGATATAATCTACAAGTAAGAGGTTAATGTGAGCAATTTATTCCTTCAAAAAAGACATTTGCTGATTATATACTTATAAGACTTATATATCATAAAACTAATATCTAGCTTAGGGAGAAAATTAGGATACTTACAGCAAAATTCTTCAAGATAACAGTTTTGATCCAGTTTGCTGCCCTGATAATTTGATATGAGGTACTGCTATTTCAGATGACAGCAGAAGAGGGAGTAAGTGAACGTAATCCCAAATTATGAGCTCAATGAGAAGTATAAGAGCAAGGATTTCTCTCTTTTTAAAAGTAGCTTAATTTCAATTTCCTAAAATACAATTTTCTATACATAGGACAAAGTTAACACACATCAGAATTTTGTGTTTTTGGAGACTGGGATGCTCATCCTTGTAATTCTTGTGTCTTGATTATTTAGCTCCTTACAGAGTATGTCTTTTTCACTGTACTGTTAGATAACATATTCTGTAATTGCAAGAAAAACATAGCTTTTAATGACAGATTTAAAACAGACTAAAACAGAACCATGGCGGAGACAGGAGGAGGAACTCCTTAACAAAGTTTCTTAATAAACTGCAAGCTGTATAGATTAAGTTAAAAACATAAAAAATATAAGCTTTACCTTTGTTGAAGTTTTAGGATTAGCTGTCCTATCATAGAGATAAATTCCTTCAGAGGACTAGATAGACCCAAAGGGGCTGACAGTCCATCCCAGAGGGAGTACGTGGGATACTGCAATTTGTTATTCCTTCCCACATCCCACATCTCCTGATGTCATCTCTCTCTCCTCTCTCCTCTCTGAGTGCATGGCAGCTGTTATCGCTTTGGGTTGTGTGGGAGTCAGGCCTGGCTGGTAATCTGTTTCTTACTGTGTAGCTGAAGCCTACTCTGGGACGACCTTGGTGAAGAGAGTGGACAGTGATGTCTAAGACAGGCCTTCTGGGGGCTAGCATGGGGTGGGGAGGCCTGGCTGGTTGAGGCCTGGTTGAGGCTTAGCTGAGCCCTGGTTTGGGGCCCAGCTGAGGAGCTGGACCAAGGTTGATTCAGAGAATCTGTATCTCCTTTGTGCCGTGATATCTTTTGTACCTCTGTTTACTTTTGTAAATAGTATTTCTATTTAATATCCAATTCTGTGCCAGTGTTTTTATTTTTACTCCTCTGGGGTGAAATATCTTCTGTCCCAGCTCAACCCAGGAATCTCTCACAACATTACTGATTTTAGTGTTCCATATGATGTAGTTATCACAAAGTAATTCAAAGTTACAATAATTATTTCATATTGGTTTTTTTTTTCCACACAGATGTAGGCAATATGATCCTCTCCTTGAAAATATTAAATACTAGAACTATCCGAGGCATTAAAAAAATTAACTTTCTGTATATTTTTAATACTGTGTTAGTTAGATGATAATGAGGAAAATAGATAATCAATAAAATAGACTCTGGTTTAATTATTGTGCATTTGACCCATCTATTAGACCAAGTGTTCTGGAAACAAGATTACAGTAGGAAAGGAAAAAAATACTTCTTTTCTGGAAGTTCTACCAGTATACAAAAGTAAAACATTGAAAGTAATTCTTAATAATGTGAAGCAAAAGTTTGAGTGAAATCTTTCTGATGAGTTTTTTAGAGGATCCATTAAGCCAGCATGCTGTCATAAGCAGGTACATATACAGAGCACAGTGTGATTTCCCTCGACATTTTTTTTCCCCCCAAAAGCAAAGAAAGGAGTTGATAACACTTGGCAGAAAAACATAAACCTGTGTCAAAATAACTAATTCCCAACATCTCTTGATGTATCAGCTCTTTTCTTCGGGTTGCTATTAATACCCTTGTGCAGGTACTTCATGGGCCCTAATTCCTACTTCTAAATTTTTTGCTCCATACTTTGCTAAAGTCCATGTATTCTGCATTACTAAGTATTATTCTTTGCTGTTTCTAAAAGCTAACGGCTGTCGTATCCTTAAGGAACTTTGAGAATATCTTACAGTTCTGTTCCAGCAAAAACACTCTGTGTTGGGGGGTGGGTAACTCCCAAACCATCACAATCACTTCAGTGATGTGAATGGTACTCCACACAAAAGCAGTGTAACCTGATAGATAAGTCTCTACTTCATATATCAGAAGGCAAGAAAATCTACTAAAAAAGTACTTTTCTGGTTTTAATAATATTTGATGGTAGAATCATTTATTACATTTTAAATTATGGCCAACAGTAAGACAGAAAACCTTCAAGAAGGGTGAAGGGTAAGAATGGGGCAGGGAGAATGGACCCACTCCATTTTTCCTGCAGAATTTTCAAGAGTTTGTCTGTACGAGGCTCAATTAACTCAGGTAGGCATCTTGCGAGGAAGCTGAAATCTACCCTTTTTGTAATAAAGGTTCTTACATGGTAAAAATCAATGTGAAAGATTCTCACACACTGAATTTCTACATGGCTATTCATTCTCATATTCACAATATGGCAAAACAGGAAAAGGAACTTTCAGAGAAGAATTATACGCATAGACCAAATAGATTAATTTTTATATTTGCTCTCTTTAAAATATAATAATAATCAGTTCTGCTCATAAAGTTCATGATTGTGATATGTTTTTCCCTGGATAAATTCTGTTATAAGTCACACTTTTTTGAAACAAACTGCACTGGCAGCTTCCCCCTTTATGCAGTTCAGAGTAAGCCACTGATAGCACTGAGTGTATCTGTCAAATTCAGTGCTGAAGAATGGAAGAGGAAACTGACATAGTTATGACAAGCAAACACTTTAGACCGGGAAAGAACTTTTATGTTGTTGATCATTGCATACTGTTGGAATGTTACATGTTGACAATAAAATTTTTGAATTTTGAAATTTTATGAGATGGAATTACATCTGGAGGAAATTCAGAGAAAATGAAATGCCTCTTTATCACATCTTACATTGCACTGCTAGTATTTATATTCAAAGATATATTAGCATAATGAATTGTCTGTGGTAAACTGGAGCACATAATATTTTACATTTGAATTCAGAATCATGTGAAACTCTTCTTTTCAATTAATAAATAAAATAGCTCACACTGTGCTTTTCACGATACCATGTTTTTAAAGCAGGTCAGTGTAATTTCTAATTTTTACAGATGAAGCTGAATCTTAGTTCCTAAACCCCAGCATTTTCACATATTACATCCAGTTATTAGTTCTGGGTTAATGGTTGAACTCGATGATTTAAAGGTGTCTTCCAACTAAAATGATTCTGTGATTCTAGAGTAAGCACAAAGGAAGAACATCTACCACTCAGTTAAATTGTCTTACTCACCCCAACAATATCCAGTGGAAGAGGCCATTTCAGGTGATACAAATTGCTGTCAAATTAAGTTTTGAACTAAAATATTAGTCACTGATTTTTTAACATCTGTTTTCTTCTTACTAACAAGTATTTGAAGACTAACTTCTCATCATTAAACTGACTATAAATAGTATTTTGAAGTAGTCCAGTGCTGGTTTAAATAGTTTTTCCAGAATTAGATACAATTCACAGGATCACAGGATGTTGGGTGTTGGAAGGGACCTCTGGAGCTCCTTTGGTCCAACCTCCTTGCCAGAACAGGATCATAGAATCTGTTGCAGGTCACACAGGAATGCATCCATACAGGTCTTGGAAGTCTCCAGAGAAGGAGACCCCACAACCTCTGTACGGAGTCTGTTCCAGTGCTCCGTGACCCTTACAGGAAAGAAGTTCTTCCTCAACATGAGGTGGAACTTCCTGTGTTACAGTTTATATCCACTGCCCCTTGTCCTAGATACAACTGATAGACCAATATATGCTGGAGCTCCAAGAGCTGACTGATGTACTTTCTTCATGTCTTGCATTTTAGTTACTAAATATCTGATACGCCTGTCCGCATTTTACCATTGATCTTGCAGTGTCTTTCTGTACAGTGGCACGTCAAGGAAATACTTTCTAAACCAGTAACAGATGTCTGTCATATACAAAGACAGACAATAGGAAAACAAGACACTAAAAAGAGACCACTAAATAGCAACATATCCAAGTACACTTAAAAGAACCTGCAATAACTACAGCTCTGAATTAGAATGTAGAAAAATTTGATGTTCAAATGGAGAGATATATCTGTGTTAGCAATGTATCATTTTGCTGCGAGTTTTACAATAAATAAAGAAAGTAGCACAGGGACCTGTAGGCAATTGAGGAGGGTCCTGGAAGGCATTAAGGATAAACTCTTAAGCCAGATAATAGCAGCACTACCAGAGGTCATGCTGGAGGCAGCCTGGGCTCCAGTGATCACACACTGTTGGAGCTCATGGCCCTCTGCTATGACTCAGGCAATGACTAAAATCAGGATCCTGAGATTAGACATCCAAATCTCCTGATCTTCTACGAGTTAGTCAATAGGAAATTCTGGGAAAAAAGGAAGGTCAAAGAAAGCGTGTCTCCTCTGATAAGCAAGACTGGTAAATTGGTAACAATGGACCAGGCGAAGACTGAGGTACTCAACATGTTTTTGCCTCAGTCATCGAGTGATCCACCTATGAAGCAGATGGATCGCAAGACAGGGACCAGGAGAGCAAAAAGTCTCTCACGCTAAGAGAAAATCAGCTTCAACACCATCTGAGGAAAATCTGTGAGATCTACAGGACCTAACAAGATGCAGTCCAGAGTCCTCAGGGAATCGGTTGATGTGGTTGCCCAGTGACTCTCCATCATATTTGAAAAGTCCTGGCAGTTAGGTGAAGTCCCTGGTGACTGGAAAAAGGGAAACATTGCACCTGTTTTTTAAAAGAGTAGAACGGAGGACCCTGAGAACTACTGAACTGTCAGCCTCACCTATGTGCCTCAGAAGATCACAGATCTTTCTAGAAGCTCTGCTAACGCACATGGAAGACAAGGAGGTGATTCAAACCAGCCAGCACGGCTTCACTAAGCACAAGTGTTTTCTGACCAACCTGGTGGCTGTCTATGATGGAGTGACTACATCAGTGGACAAGGGAAAAGCTATAGATGTCACCTCTCTGGATTTCTGTAAGGACTTTGACATGGTGCCCCAACAATTCTTTGCGCTGAATTGGACTGATCTGATGAGTTGACTGTTTGATGGCTGAGGAATTGGCTTGATGGTCACATCCAGAGGGTAGTTGTCAACAGCTCAATGTCCAGATGGAGATTTGTGACAAGTGGTGTCCCTCAGGGCTCCATATTGGCACCAGTGCTGTTTAATATCCTTATCCATGATACAGGCAGTGGGATGAAGTGAACCCTCAGCAAAGCTGCAGATGACACCATGCTGAGTCATCCAGAGAGACTTGCGGCTGCTCAGCCCGAAGAAGATAAAGCTTGGCAGAGACATTGCAGCCTTTCAGTACTGAAAGGGGCCTTAAAAGAAAGATAAAGATAAAGATAAACTTTTTAGTAGGGCATGCCATGTTAGAACAAGGGGTAATGGTTGTAAACTAAAAAAGGGGAGATTTAGAGTAGGTATAAGGAAAAAAATATTTGTAATGAGGGTGATGAAACACAGAAACAGGTTGCCCAAAGCGATGACAGAAGCTCCATCCCCGGAAATATTCAAGGACAGGTTGAATGGGCCTCTAAGCAACCAGATCTAGTGGAAGATAGGCCTGCTCATTGCAGGGGGGTTGTAATAGACGAAATTTAAAGGTCTCTTTCAACCAAAACTGTTCTGTGATTTGCTGAACATTTTGAACTTTGTGTTTATGGCCTCAGCCACTATCACATGCTAATTGCAATTCTGATGTGATATATTCCCTGTAAGCAAATGCATCAGACACATTAGGTTTGCCTTAAGCTGTCAAAATGGAAAATTCAGGTCTGGGGTCTACTCAATAGGTAGTCACATGTAGTATGGAGAAAGTTATCTGGCAATGACTATTTCATTATCTCTTCTTATAAAAAGATTAGGAGATATTAATGAAGCTAGGGAGTGACAGTTTAAAACAAATGAAGAAGGTTTATGTTCTCACACAAATAATTAAATTGTGAACGAATCAGACCTATTCAGGGAAAAATGGATGGCAGTGGATTTGGAAGGGGATTTAGACACCTATGTGGAAGCAGACTATCAATATATATACTTGCTCTGTTTTCATACTATTCTCTAGGTATACATAATTGATCAAACACAATATTGTGCAAGTCAGAGCTTTGATCTGATCTCTGTACTGTAATTTTTTTATGTGTTTATGCTGTACCTCAGTTTTTCCTATAGCTAAACTGCAAAGATATATATCATGGGAGACAAAGTCCTACTGGCATCCTGATAGAATGTAAGAGCAATTTTTTCTATTGAATACGCTGTAGCTTTATTGTAGTTGCATTTTCAGATGTAGCATTTCAAGAGTTAAACATCAGATCTGGCCTAAACTGCATACTCAGAATCTTTTTAATCACTATTTCCAAAATCAAACCTAATTGAGTGAAAAGTTTCTGATTTGTATTTCTGGTTTCTTAACTATGTAAGCTTTCTCTGATAGTCCATAGAATTTTAAAATAACCTTACTGTGGTTATGTTTTTCTATTTCTTTCATTTGTATACTATCCATGGAGAAAGTGACAAGAAAATTCTGATAGGTAGTACTATTGCAATATCTGATATGTCATCTAAGGATACACAGAACTAAAGACCAATGAAAAGCAGGAAAACCCTATATTCCAATGTTCTAGACCCACAATATTTAGTTCAGAATATCCTGTTACATAAGCAGAAATGATGTCACAAACACCTCCCCCCTCAGAATTATGGGGAATATGCATGCAGAGCGACAATAAAAAATGTATGTATCTCACGCATTCAGTTTGGGTACTATAAATACTGCATGTTCACATTTCAAGTGTTGTAAAACAAGAAATGTGTTTATTGCATTTCTTAAATGCTACCATTTTCCTTAGCTCTTCTGAAAATTGTCCCTTATACTACTTCAAATAAATTATTCTGAAGTTTCTTAAAACTACTTGTTAGCTCTGAAGATTACAGAAATATCTAAATATTTAATTCATGAAATTATTTATTCAGTAATCATAAACAAATCAGAACGCACATAAGACATCCTTAATAATTTGCTTTTGTTAACTGGTATTTTTTATTTGGTATTATTATTGAACTTTCTCTTCCTGGAAAATGGTATCATGGGGCACTAACTCTTCACTTAATTTTTTTTTCTTGTAAGTCTTTTAAGTTTGCTTCTGATGTAAAGCTATTGAAGTCGATCACAAAATCCTGTTGATAACCTATGTAGTACCTCATTAGACCATACTATTCCTTGACTCCCAAGAAGAGAAACATAAAGAGGATATACTGTTTTACAGTGCCTCTCTGAATGAGATCTTTAGCGTGAAATAAAACAAAGAAATATATTTTTCAAACTTGGCAAGTATTTGAAGGCACTGGTATGAATGAAAACACAAATGTACAGCACCTTAAGAGATTGTGGATCAAAACCCTCTTGGGGTTTGCCCTGAAGTTCTATGAGCAGCCATCTCTTGTAGTTGATCTTTTCAAATATCGGAAGAATTTTTTCAACCATCTAAAAAATCCTAACTTCAAAAGATGAGTAAAGACAATGTTATGTCTTCAAGTAATGAAAGAAGTTCGAAACTATTTAATCTAACAAAATGGGTACTTTTGGGTAATATTTTTATTAAAAAAAAAGAAAAAAATCTGTAACACACTCCTGGTGAGAACTCTCTTGTAATCTTTGTTATGTATATGATTCATAAATGTAACTGCTTACATTTATAGGGACAATGTCACCACAATACATTAAGATGATTTTTTTTTTTTTTTAGATAATACACCATGAAAAATAATCTTATTAATCTTATACTTAATAATCTTATGAATATTATAAATGTATGTGCAGCACTGAACAGTCTGAATAGCAAAGATCTAAAGATAAAGATTGAAAGAGAATTAAATAACATTCAAAACCAGTTAATTTCAGAAGAAAAGAAGTGTCAGGGTGATTTATTTGCTTTGTTCGTACAACGCTGAGAATATATACAATAAAACACCTGTTTGCAAATGTTTTCTCTATCAAAAACACCATCAAGCCGATCCTTCCTAGGCAGCACGCAGAGCAAAGTAATGCACACACAGTCTGCAAGTGTTGATTGGGCATCTTAGTTCAAAATGAAAATAGCACAAACATTGTTGCATCTAAACTGTCCCCTTCATACTGTAGAACTAGAGTTAATGAATTCCAGAGGGACAAAGAAATACAGAAAATTTAAGATCCATTGAAAAATACATGCTGAAAAGCAAAGACATGGAAAAAGAATAATTCTCGAGCTTATATACATTTTGGTTTTTGTCTCAGCCTGTTTTAATGGAGTTTCCCAAGGTATTTGCTTAAGCAAAACTTTAACTAGCTTTTACAGGCTCCTATATGCAAACTCAGATTTACTGCCTCAACTACAAGGACAATATTCTTTAATGTCGAACAAGTCTGTCTACAATATAAATAGAGGTAAATCAAAACCATGTTTCATTTGCTGAATTAAAGACAATATTATTGACAACTTAAATCCTTTCATCCTTTTCAAAATCTAATGCCGAGAACAGAATATTTTCCTCTGCATAGAGGTGTGTTCCTTCTTATGTTGCTATTAGATAGATGTCTGAGATGACTTAATACTATTTTGTGTGGCATTTTGCTCTAGCTGAAAATAAAACACTTTGTTTTACAGCACACAGACGTGATTCCTGGAAGAATTATACCCACTGGCGTTTTTCAGCGACTGAAAGTTTAATACAACTATAGTTGTATTACATTTACTAAATATGTAACTAGATCACTATGTTTCTTAGTTTAATAACAAGCCGGTTCAACGGTGTCAAAAAGTCAGGAAAAAAAGTCTTTACAGTCTTTTGTCTGATAGTTTTCAAGTAGCAACCATTCCAAACACTGACGATATTTACTTTTAACAATCTTTACAAACACATGTTGAAGCACACAAAAACTACACTAACCCTTCTAAATACCTTAAAATGTTAAAAATATAAGAGAGAGTCATAATGATGAAAATGTGTGAATGTGATAATTGTTTCCCATGTTATTTTAGTAAGCTGACAATAGTGTGCCAGGAAATCAGTAGCAAATGTTCCTATCCTTCTTTTTAGGATGCAGAAAACAGTCAAATCTTAGCCTTGAGAGCACAAAAAAGTTAGTCTTTTCTACAGCTGAATGAAGTAGCTAAAAGTCAAATATGCTTTGTAGTAAATAATTATTAGCCGCAGACCTGATATTTCATGTGAAAGCCAATGCCCCTAGTAAACAGGGTTTTCTGAGTTTTAATTTGTTTCCCTCTGTCTTAACCTGTATGCTTTTGGTATCTTCATCTGTTATATCTCAAATAAATGCATTTGTTTGTCTGCCTCTCATACAGATACATTCAGCATCTATTTATCATGAAAATTTGTGTATTTTCTAGTGTTTTTTAATATTCAAACAATACCTCTGTAACATCCATGGCTACTGGACAGTTTTTCAATTTTCTTCTCTGAATGTAACAGAATCTAACTTAACGTCTTTTAGATTTTACCATTATAGAATTAGCATTACAGTAATGAACACTTCAGAAATGAAGACTTTTCCTCTTTACTATATTTTTTAGTTGTGATTAGAAGGAGCATTCATGCTGAAATAATCTGAAGAAAACAGCTATGCCTTTTTAGACATTTCATCTCCATTTTTGGATCTATGTTACTACATCAGCTGTCACAGTGCACTGAAAACTTTCATGGTACTGTGGAAATCAAGTCTTATACTAGTTTTAACACGTATTTCTCAAGTGGACATAGAAAAGTCTAACCACTACCTCTAACATGGATATGAACTGATACATATAGAAATGTGTGTACATTAATTCTTCCCTTTCAAGCTTCTTCCAATTTCTAGTGCATAAATTCCAGAGCTAGAAATTAGACTAATCCCTTTTTTGAGCTCGTCTATTGTTTTGGCTTCCATATCATCATCTGGCAAATGTGTACTGCAATTGAATTATGTCATAAAAGGTTAACCACGGATGCTATCCTCTTTGGCGTGAAATTTCATTAGTTTCATTAGCTGTCTGTCCACTTTGAAAAAAATGTAAACAAAGTATTTCATAATCTAGGCATTTTCTCAATAAAAAAGGTACATTTGTTTTGTACCTGGCACAATTTACATTAATTTCATACATCACTCTGTCCTTTTTCTTTTCTAACTTTACCCTTGCATGATTATCACATGGGTGACCTATGGTATAGACATTTGTAAAGAACTATTTCAGTAGAATTAATCTCATAGTTATACTAGAAATAAGAATGAACAGAGATAAGAAAGTGACTCTGTCTTGTCTGTACTGAAGTTAAAAAAACCAATCAACCAAACAAACTGTGACCATTCTGAGGTGTTACTCTGAAATCAGACTGTTTGTTTCCTGGAAGGGGTAAAAAGCAGTAACATTATCCCTGACAACCAACACAAGATTATTCCCACTGCTATGGTAAGTATGAATGTGGTCATGGCTAAGGAACCACCTTTCATTTCTTCAATGTATTCTCTGTAAGTCTATTATTTAATAGACAGAGATATAATGACTAAGTGTGATGCTCAAATTAGCACACTGAGCAGGCTCCCAAAAGAGTCATAGAACAAGCAACACTAGGGAGTGTATGAAACCTTGCTTCCTTGTATGAAACGTTATGCCATAAAAATCAAAACTGTAAATGTTGAGATTCACTGACCACAACAAAATTGTAAAAAATTACTCCCTGGACTAAAAGTAAATCTGAAATTAAACTCAGTAACCAAAGAAATCTGGAATTTCTCAGAAAAAAGATTATAGCTGGATTTTTAGAGAAGCCTAATTTAAATATGCGCACATAGCAAAGATCGCTGTTTTATGGCTGTTTGCATCCCTCTAGAGAGCCTCTACTTAGGAGGCAGGCTCTAACATGTCTCATGCCTCATAAACCCATCTCTCATTCAATCTCGTATATTTTGCTTTCATTTGCATACATAATGCATAGAAGTAGAGAAATTATAAAGTATTGTAAACTGTATATGTATATAGAGGTTTATACCAACAGCAAATGGCAAAATAACATGACAATTTGCAACACTTAAGTGGGTAATAGAGACTTCCTAAATTTATGCTAAAGTGAAAACTAAACACATACACCATCCATTCCGACCAATGAAATCCAGTTTCTACTTAAACAGTATCAGTGAAATGTATTAACGCTGAATCTATATTAAAATCCAAGTACTAACACTTCCAGAATAAAGTGAAGAATGTCTTCACATAAGGAAACTAAGAAAATTTTTATCTATAATCAAGTAATTGGGAGAAATCAGTAAAGTCCCTTCAAATCAATATGAAAATATAGTGAAAAAGGTCAAGTACACATTCTGAGTTCCTTCTTCCACAGCAGGATGTTTTTTCAGAAGAACAACCTGATTTTCTTTTCTTCCTTCCTACTGAAAACATGCACGATCTATGGTTCCAATTTAATTACTATTACGCATGAATTTCAATTTCCAAACATCTACAAATATTATTTTGCACAATAAGTAATTATGACTGAAAATTGCAAAGGAGTAAAAATTTTGCAGAGCCTAACAGTTTTGTTTTGGAATGAGAAGGATTATAATGTGAGTAGGAAAAGAAGAATCCAGGGACTTTATGCCAGTTTGCGTACTTCAGCACTTAGATACCAGACAGGTGCTCAACTACAATGCTGAGGGGAAAGAAAAGGAAAAAAAAAAATTGTATTAACACTTAGCTGTTTACCCTTCTGGGGACAAAAAAGAGTTTTAGGACTTATGCGTAAGTTTTAGTCACTCTGGCATGACTTATGCTATCCCACTCTGGGATAGTATAAGTCATGTAAGTGACTTCAGAAAGAATTAGACTTTCATAATTCAACTGCTCTTTAATTATTATTATTAAGACTGTTTGGGAATAACTTTATAATTTCATAAAAACCCACCACATACTGTATAGCTCCTCATAATCTAATAGTTCTGGTTGCAAACACAGCTATGATGGAAAAATATTTTTAAAATTTTTTGGTCAGCCCTCTTTGTGCAGTTTTTCAAATAAAAGAGTAATTTTGCTTTTAATATTGAAAGTCTTAAGGCAGAAGTCTGAACTGTAAGCTGAAAGGTAAGACTGGATTCCCTAGTTTCATAATAGTAAGGTGAAATAAATCTCAGTAAGAAGTTTGCCATAAACACAGCATTTTATCTCAATTTTGCTCACAAGAAATATGCCTTTTGAGTCATCATTGTAACTAATTTCAGGATAATAGTCTAAGATTGTGATTTTCACTCTGAGTTTCTGTTTCTTTTTATAAATAAATATACCTAATCTTTTCTAAGATAACAACAACAACAGACCAAAGACTTTTCTGGGATTGAAGAGTTGTGAGACATTTCATAATAGAGATGCCATAATCACTTCAGACAAAGAACAGCAATGTCGAGAAAGTCATTGCAATTGTTTTATGTAATCACTTTCTCAAAGTATTAGACACAATTCTTCAGTTCATGAATTGTCATTGACTACTAGCTTTCATTCCTCTTGACCCTCTAATTCTCTTATCCTCTCCTGTATCTAGCTCATTACCTCTCATTTCATCGTATTTGACAAGGTTCTCTCCCTCTTAATACTGTAATAGTTCCTCTACTTAAAATTCATTAGTCTCTTAAAAAAACCCACAAAAATAGGCTGCAAAAATGATGAACTGAAACACTCCTTTTCCCTAAATCTTCGGTTACAATTTCAGAACTATAGCACCTTTCACAATAATGTAGTAGTTTTGGTTTGAGGTGGTGGCAAGTCTAAATAGTGAATTACACCAGTCTTTCTGTTGCTTTGTAAATACAAAGACATAGACTTTTTCTAACACTGCTTTCCCAAATCCCTAAGTTAGAGGAAGAACGCTTTAGCAGAGGTGTTCAGTACTGAATGAGAAGCAAACACACTGTTTTCTTCTCAGATAGCAACAAGCTAAATTATTTAAAGTCTATATTTCCTTAGTATTTTGACATCAGTATTTTAAAAGTTAGTTAAATTTGATATGTAAACACAAGAGGAACAGGTTACCTATCTACTTGTTTTGATGCCTTTTAGCATGTCAAATCATATTTTAAAACAAACCAGTTTGAAGAATTTGGTGCTTTTTTTTTGTTTGTTTTACAGACTGCTTTAGTATTCTACTTTTAAAACAATTTACCATAAGCAGTCTGAACATGAGGAAGTCAGTTTTAATCTCACTGAATTTAGACCCATGACAGCTTTTGCAATGACCTTGAGATTGCAGGTATAACTGTTCGAAAATAAACCCAAGGATTCTTTTTTTAATTGAACTGACAAATAGAACAGTTTATTATGGGACAAGAACTTACCACATAGTAGGGGTCTGTCTCCAGCTTAGGGAAAAAATAAAAATTATTACCTAGCATTTGTTCTTACTGAGGAACAACAGTAGAACGGAAAATATGAGAACTATGCATAATTTTCTTATGTGTCTTATTTTTAAGTTTCAATTTGAGGAAATATATATTCTTTCACCAACGTAGTTCCATCAGGAATATTGCTCTCAGGAACATCCTTTTTAATCAAAAGCTTAAGAGGGCAGACAGCTCAGACTCACTAAGAGTTTTGTGTTTGATTTTGTGCTTAGTAGAAAGTGTGGGTTTGGGACAGATTTTAAAGTGGTTCTGCTCATACTTTTTCCTATCTCCTAGCTGGGTGATATTGAATCTCTCTCAACCGGTATGAATTCTTATTTCTGTAAGTCTGATGAACTTAAGGGGGATGGGAAATGCAGAGAGTACTCTGGAATACATAGTTCTTTCTTATATCCAATCGAAGACAGTCTAATTTTGAAATCTGCACTTACCTTCCCTTTTACTATCACATCTATCAAAATGCTCAGGCCCTTACAGCAGGAAAACTTAACTATTTCCACTTCCTACATGAACTAAAGGCTGATGAACATGAGTGTGTCGCACTGAACATACTCTCTTATAACAGGTTTATCAGGTTTCCAGGCTTCATTCTAGCCAATTGTAATTAAATTGTGATCACATACCTGAGCTGCCATCACAACCTAGCTCATCAGAGTAAACCATGAATTCATCAGGATCAACTCTGTGACTCCATTCTAAAAATAAATATTATATGGAAATAAATTCTACTGCTGTAGCTCTAATTATCCCCATTTGATACATGAAGAATGAGAGACAGAAAAGACAAGCAACTTGTAAAAGAGTCACTGAGAGGTGCCATACAATGTAGGAAACTGTGAGGCCCTACAATGCACTTAAACTCTGCCGTCCCCTAAATCATTACACTCTATTCCCCCCATGACATAAAAACCTTTTACTTTACTGGTGTTTGTATTCTTGCACAATTTTTATCACAAGAGTATCTGTGAGTCTTCTTTTCTCATTTAATAGCAGCTTCAAGATACTATTTGTCCCTGCAATTTATTTTCCATCATTTTCCCCCCTTTAACCCACATTTCTGTGCCTTTCTTACTTTAACAAGTTTAAAATCTATGTGTGCAGTGCAACCAGGACACCTCTCTCCCAGAGTGATGAATTGCTGCTACAGCAAATAGGGCCTTTCAGTGTAGGGCTGCTGATAGCCCCCAGGAGAAAGACTACACTGCTTCCTTAGAAACTGATTGAGCACAGCTTGGGGACAGACAGGCAGGAAGCAGCAGGAAGAAACAACTTGCATTAAATATAAGAAGTGGAAGATTACAGACCACTAGGGTACATCAAACCCCATGGTGTTATCATGTTCATGATACTTGTACAGACTTTCCATCGGTATTATATTATCATGATGATCTTGGTCCTGTAAGAGTCACAGGAGAGTTTCAAGATTATAGGATAAACGAGGAATAAAATAAAGAGAAAACTGGGAGGGGGAAGTTTCTGAACTCTTACAGATTTTGCAGCCACAATTTTAAAATTTTTGTTTCTAACACTGAATGGAACATAGAACATAAGCCAAGGATGGACAAAAAAAAAAAAAAAATAGCTTTTAAAAATACCTAAGAAAGCTGGTATATACTACTACTAATTTTGTAAAAGGCTGTAATTTTTTTGTAGCATTGCATCTGCTGTAATAGAAGAGGAAAAGAAGCTTCAGTCACAAAACAGTCTCCTTTCTTTCTAAAAACACCTTTTTATGTTCAGTGAAACTTAGAAATCTAGTTCCTGATATGTACTGGAATTTTTGGGGTCTGTTTTTTACCTTCAGAAATTTATTGTTACTAATAATGCTAGTAAAAAATTATATTAAAAAATGTATGTCATTCTAGAACCATTTAAAAATAATTTTAAAATAATGCAAAGACACAAGCTGTAGTAGAATCTGAAGTGGGAACAAAGACTTTTGGGTTTTGTTGTTTTTGGTTTTTTTTTACTGAGAGGTCTAATAATGGGAAACAACTACATATTTTAACACAGAACTAATTATTAAAACTATTTTCTGTAGAAAAAGTACTAATGTAGTTTTTCAACGTGATTGGCAAAGATGAATTTAGTACAGGTAATTTGGTTAATATTTTTCATGACAGGATTATTGTAGTTCAGCTACATGTTTAGTTAATTGCTAAGATAGGAAAGTGTAAATAATTTCTGTTTTACAAGATAAATTCAGCAGAAACAGCAGACAATTTGTTTGTTTTCTTTGTTTGGTTTGTTTTTTTCCCTAGCAATTCACATGCATTGAGAGGGTTACAAAAATAGTTATGTACTTGCATTCCTCCATAAGGCTTTTCGTTCCCTACAAGCATCAATTGGAGACATGACCTTAAAGGTATCTCTCGTGATTATTGTTACAAGAAGTTCCTCAATTTTAACACCAACAGTTTTGCAGTTTCCAAATGACTGAGGAACATCTTGGCTTCTGCTGTAAGATACAATCTTTCTGCAAAGACAGTGTTAATGCTTAGACACATGAAATCAATTTTTAAAAAATTAAGTGAAACAGCACTATTACACTTCATCTGTTGTATAAAACTTCTTAAGGGTATCTTCTTAAGGGTATCTATTTGAGTTACTTCTCAAAATCATAGAGTCTACCTGGTACCAATCAAAACTTCACTACAGATTGTAATTTTACGCTTTCTGAAGTTTGTGGTCTTGTTATACTAAATTGACATCCTTGAGTGAGATGTTGGAAGCAATTCTATTCCTCAGGAAAATGTTTTAAGGATTAATTTGTTGAAATACTTCTAACTTCAAAATCCTGGAATAATTAAAAAGCTTTCTTAACTCCCTGGACTGCATTGTTTACTTTTCATCGATACAGCACACAAAGTTTATTTTCAGTCACAAGATCAAAGACCTTTCTGTTTTGGAAAATGAAAGATTAAATTCCCCTAAATGCCTGTGCCCCTAGATTTGTGCCTAAATCTCTGCCCATCATACCACACATAATGAGAATGTTCACCATATCATGCTGTACATCAACGCATTGTTCCAAGGCTTTTAGAAATACAGCTTTTCTTATCGGTGTGTCAAATTGTCTCCTTTTAAAAGCTGCATTTAACCCTTTATATTAGGGCGACAGATTTAAAATCTGCTGCAAATGACCCTCACTACAAAGACTGCAAAGACATTAGGTGTGGAACTAAAAAGTACTTCTTTAGAACTTACAATTGGTTACATTCCTTGGCAGATAAAACGTAGGGAAAACACATGATCATCAAGAGATAACCAAGGATACAATACAAGTTCTGCAGGAGAGCCAGCTTCATATTAAGGACTCTTCTGCCCAGAAGAATGGCAATTAAAAGCCAAAAAAAGAAAAATAAATAAGATGCACATGGGGGAACAGGTCAGTGTTAAACAGAAAATCACAGTAGCTATGTGTTCTGGAAGTCAAAACTTTACTGATAGGTTTGAAAACCTATCAGAAATTCATGGAGTAAAGCCTTCAAAATATAACCTTCAGCTTGGGAAATCCCTGAGCTGTGGACTGCCACATGCCAGGAAGTTTCATTTTATGCTTGATCTGTTCTTATTTTTCCTAGGCATTTTTGACTGGCCACTATTAGAGACAGGGTATCAGACTAGAGAGTGCTTAATCAAATATTGCTGCTCCTTTCTTCTTGTCTAAAAACTCAAGATTTTGGGAAGATCAAGATTTTGCAATTTTGTAGTTAAATATCTTTATTTTGTATATAATACAGAAAACAACCATTTACATAAAAAAGTATTACAGTAAAATATATACTCTCATTTCCTGCTAACTGTTGCTTTAGTACACATCAGTATTTCATTGTGTAGCTTACTGTTGCATTGTGATGCCAATAGAAATCTGATCTCTTACTAGGGATCAGGAGCAGGAGGTACTGGTCACAACATAAAAGGAGAGAAGTTAATTGTTGATATTTTACTACTAGGATCCATTGAAGTCAACAGTATTGCCTTACAGTGACTGAAGATAGATTGCACTTCAAAAACTCAACTAGACAAGCAATGTTTTTCAAAACAGAATTGAAATTACTGTTATATTAACAAGCTAGTTTTTCTTCCTGATCCATACTTACCCCTTTAGTTTTCTAAGTGTTAGATCCATTTATCAAGTCTGCTGCTACTATTACTGATTTGGTAGTGAATGGGAACGGGAGATAAAAAAATCCACTAAGTTTTGCTATTGCTTGCAAGTTTTAAGTTCTTTAAAATAGCTGTGTCTAAGTCTGTTTACCTACTAGGGAAAACTACAATTGTCATCCTTTGAACATCTACAGTGTAATCTTCCTGTCATGAAGTATTTTCCAAATAAACCAGTAACTTCTTACTAGCTTAGCTGCAAGTAACACCTTAGAAATAGGTTGGTTGTTTCTTCACAGTTATTAAAACTAATAGTTAATAATTTTGTTCTTGTGAATGAGGCAACAGAATGCTGGAAGCTCAGACAGCAAACTGAAAAACAAAGCAGTCTTTAAACAGCCCGCTTGCTCTATTCGCTATTAGCAATTTTCTCACTATGGCTACTTAAGTCATTTCACTTTAAGAGAACTGTGCAGTTGTCCTAGTCAATCCTACTAATCTAGTATTTTGAAATATGACAACAGACTTCATTCACCAACGGCACATTTCAGGGATGACTCCATCTCTGGTGTTTATTCACTCTCACTGCAGGAGAGGAAAAGTGGTATGCACCGCATATTTCTTGTGACTACTAACCAAACATAGTCATGCAGGCAAAATTTCATGATAACTGTTTCAGTTACATCACCTGTACAGATTGTTCTCTGACAGTTATGCTTGTGAAACCATTCCAAACATCTGTATAGTGAGTTTGCTGTAATACCACCAGCATTACTATGCACAGCAGAGTTGAGATTACATGGGTGAAGGACTCATACTGAACCGGTCAACACTGTATGAAATGATGCAAATCCTTCTCCAAAAATTAATAATGAAGTTTTCATAAGGCTACCTACCAAGGGTAACACTCTGAATTCTGAATTTGCTCACATGAAATTAGGACAAAAGAATCTTCCAATAAGAAATAATCCTTTTATTAAGCTTCAGATGTTAGTGAAATGCAGTATCTATATTCTTAATAAGCTAACTGGGGTTGATAAAACCATGCTGTCAGGCATTAAATACTGTAAAACAGCCTCAGCTTGATGTTGCAATTAAGAAGAAAGATCAGAGTGATGAATTTTTTTTAAAAAAACAAAACAAAATAAATCCAACATTTATGTTTTTATGTGTATGTTGGAAGCCTTGCTAACACAAACCTTCTAATGAAGTGGAACAAAGATAAATTTGTTCCCAACAAGAGGATCTTCAGCTTGTTTTTTGGCAAAAACAAAGGAGAGAAACATTTTAACGCCTGGCTTTTACCTTCCAATAAAAAGTACTCAAGCACTTCTGAAAGTCATGCTTCTACATAATTTTCTCCATACTACTGTGCAATACTTGAATTACTAATAAACTAAACGTTTAGAGAATTGCTACTGATCATGTGTCACCATCAGCAGAAGAAGGTCTCTAAAATAGATTGTCTTATCTAAAGCTAAGGAAGTATTTGCATAAGAGAAAAGTAAACAGATATCATTAGATATTGTAACAGGCAGACAACCCTGCAATTTTCATTTTTATCTATACTATAATATTAGAAAATTAAATCTAGCAACATACAAGGGAGTAGTACTTCTGTCTCTTAGGTGAGTATGTGTCAGAACTTGTATACGTGCTGCAACAGTGGTGAATACTTACATGCGAAGTATGATGTGCTTTGCATGTGTAAAATTCACACCAAACACACAAAGGGACACTTCAGAGGTTTGCCATGCTGAGAATACATCAAGATGTTTGTTCTATCAACCAGAACCTGGCTCGTAATATGTGTTATATGGATTGTGAACATCATCCAATAAGTGTAATTTGGACTTACTATTACTTATTTCAGCCAACTGCAAATATTCAGCATTTGGTATATTGTATTGTCACCACTCCGTATCCAAAACACTTTGCAATGACTTCTTCTATGCGAGTAGTCCTGCAAAGTTCTGCTGAATTGCTATGAGGAATTGTGCTTTAAAATGTAAAAATAGAACAAATGCCTGTACAATATTGTTGATTCAGTCATGATGGTCAAAGGAAAACCTTATGTTGTGGGCTTGTAGTCTTGTTACTTCCATAATCAAGCACACCTAATCAAGCACAAACTAGCTTCCCTAAAATTGTAGAGTCTTTTAACAGAAACTGGTATATTGCCATAACACAGCATCCTCCTTGAGGATTCAATCTATTAATGCTGTAAAAGCCTTCCTCAGAGAAATATTTTTCAGATACGATTTAAGGAACTGAATGCCTCTTTTAACTTAGGAAGAGATTAACCATGAATTTAATACTTTTTTATATGAAAGGACTTGAATCAATTCTTGGATTCCACAGTAGTGCTTGCAAAAAATAAATAATTGAAACTTAAATGGATATACTCTAAAATGACAAAATATAAACTCAAGGTAGAAAAATACCTAAAAAAATTAAATAACTATCATATATTACAACTTCTGTTTGCATAGAGTGTATTTGAAGTTTCTTTGTATTAATAAATCAGCCATTAAACAAGATAATCTGAATGTGCAAGTAAGCTGCTCTTAGTCAAAATGCATTGCTTTTCCAATATTAAAACTCAGTTTGGTGACCAGTGGCTAACAAATACCACTGTAGTCAAAGGAAGAGGTTAAATATCCCAAGAGTGACTGCACTATCTTGATATACCCAGCCAACAAATCTTAACAAGGCATTCAGTATTACTGTCTTCTAAGGTAAAGTAAGGGTTTGTAGATTTACATTACATGAAGGGAAGGTCTAGAGAAGGATAGTACAAATTTATGACTATCAAAAATAATCTATAATACCATTCACATTAAATGTGGAAAAACTGATGCTAATTAGACTAGGGGAATGCAGCAGTATGCATTGCTTCTAGAAAACATTTTCTTGTGTGAAGTACATAGTAAAAGTTCATGAATAATGCCAATGTGTCTTTCTAGGCCTTTAGTGGCAAACATCAAAGAAAACAGAATGCCACTGAGGTTGTTTCAACATGATCTCTACCTAGTTCTTACACTTGAAAAAAAAAGATGCTTCAGCCAATTCCTTCCAGTGACACTTTTAACCTTTAATCAAATCTCCTTTCCCAATGATGTAATCAAATTATGAATCACAAGTCATGTTCTTGCTAGACAGCAGGGGGACCTAGAAGGCTGGAGAGGTGGGCCCAGGCCAACCTGATGAAATTCAATAAAGCCAAGTGTAAGGTCCTGCACCAAGAGAAGCGTGGCCAGCAGGGCAAGGGAGGGGACTCTCCCCCTTTACTCTGCCCATCTCACCCCACCTGGAGTACCATGTACAGTTCTGAAGCCCCCAACACAAGGAGGACATTGAACTGTTCGAGCGAGTCCAGAGGAGGGCCACAAAGATAATCAGAGGGCTGGAGCACCTCTGCTATGAGGACAGGCTACAAGAGTTGGGGTTCTTCAGCCTGAAGAAGAGAAGGCTTTGAGAAGACTTTGCAGTGACCTTCCAGTATCTGAAGGGGGCCTACAAGAAGACTGGGGAGGGACTGTTTACAAGGTCTTGTAATGAGAGGACAAGGGGCAATAGGTTCAAACTGGAAGAGGAGACATTCAAACTAGATGTTAGGAAAGGGTTCTTTACAGTGAGGGTGGTGAGACATTGGAACAGGTTGCCCAGGGAGGTAGTGGCTGCTCCCTCCCGGGAGGTGTTCAAGGCCAGGCTGGATGAGGCCTTGAGCGACCTGTTCTAGTGGGAGGTGTCCCTGCCTGTGGTGGGGGGGTTGGAACTGGATGATCTTTGAGGTCCCTTCCAACTTAAACCATTCTGATTCTATGATTCTGGATAAATGTGTACCACTCGTATGAGGTTAATCACTCTACAGAACCTAGCTTTTAAAGACCGCCTAAATGCTAATGGTCCAAAACAACCATGCCTTATCTGGGAACAAACTTCATGAGCTTCATGTTACATTTGAACCTTGTGGCTTTATTCCAGAATCATTCACATTTGAAGGCTTTTCCAAGAGACAGAGGCACTAAGGAACGTTATTTTTAACATCATCAAAATGAGGTAAAATTAATTGTTGCCTTATAATATGTTACAAATCTGTCTCATAGTATACTAAAAAAAAAAAAAAGGCACAATATATAATAAGCAAGAAAACTGAAATAATAGAGACATCCTTTGTCCTAAACAGCAATCACTAGTTTGCAAGAGGATTAAATTCACTTTTTCACAACATTTACATTTATTGAAATGAATGTAACATCTCCAAACCTATTCCAACCAGGCATTCAAGTATCCTGTAAAAATACTACCATCTACTACACATTTTTCTTTCTATACTCTATCAACAGTCCTTGCATGTAACAGCAAATTTGAATCACACCAACAGCTATTAATTTCAGGTAGTTTGTATCCTCACCAGTTCATTACAGAATTACTTATGGAATCATTCATGTCTAAAAGAGACATAGTCTGTTTCTTGTCTAACAAAATGTGTTTGTTATATACCAGCCAAAAAAACAATGATGTATAATTAAACTTTGAAGTCAGAAAGTTTAAAATTGCTAGCTTTATTGGATGGTTCACTGTTCTATTAACACAGCTAATCTAGATTTCTGTCTATAATGGGAAAAAAATACAACCAACTAGATACAACTTAAAATACAACTCACACTAAAAAAAAAGCAAACAACAAGTTTGACAAGGTATACACATAATTAGGTAATTATTTCTCTAAAAACAGGACTTTTGATTTCGAGTCTAAATTAGTAAAAGTTAGATGAAATTTAATTCAGTATATTTATGCTGTGTTTAATGGTAGGGAAGTCCATGATGAAAAATACCAACACAAGTGAAAGTAGCACTGTTTGGTGACAAATACATTCCCGTTTACCATAGATGCCTTGCATTGTTATGGTGACAGAAGTGTTTCATGAGGCAAAAACAGGACTTGACATTACGCTCTGCTAATTAAGGATGGAAATACAGACACAGTTCTATGAAGGATTAAATGGGTAAGCTTTTAAAGTTCTTAAAAGATGAATTTATTGTGTTAAGGCTAGGTTGTGTTAAGAAGGTAGGCAGAAATAGCATATTTATTGTAAACTAAATGCAGTGGATTACATTTCATGTCTTTTTGGTGCTTACATACTTTAGTGATTAATAACATAGCTGTCAACAAAAAATAATTGCAGTGATATTCAATGTGATTTGAATTTTGAGACCTTAGAGCAAGACATTTAGTAAGGACCCATCTCATAAAAATAAATAATGGAACTTTATTCTATATCAATGCTAAACAAATTTTAGGTTAGTTCTGTCAGTCACCTCAGGGAGTATTTCAGAGTTGACAGAAAAAGGCAACACAATCAAAGGGAAAAAATATTCAAGAAGTTCCTGAAACGTTTCATCTAGGCCTACGAGATTTTTCTCTTCCTAATTTTTTTTTCTCTCTTTGGTGTAAAGAAAATAATAGTCTGTGCATTTACCCTTTCACAGGAAACTGAAGAGTTAAAAATTTGTTATAAAAATATAATCATAAAAGTTTTTTAAGAGCTGAGTACTCCTAATCACATATAGTTAAAAGTTAAAAACTCCAACTGAATTGCTCAAGTTGATAATTTTCAGTAGTGAATACATGTTCTTGAAAGACTCTCATAAGAGAATTTAATTGGCAGTCATCAACTTCGGTTACTCTATGCATGAAAAGACATCCCTGTAGCATTAACTATTCCTCCAGATATAAGAAATCTCTTGGAGATCTATGGACAGTTTTAGAAAAATAGTGAAAACTGATTAAGGCAAGCAGCTAGCAAATGCATCCCCACGAACTCCACATAGCAGTATCTTTCACTGTTCAGCCATCACACCTTCCAACTCTAATTCTTAGGACGGCTTTAGTGTAGAAAGTTCCTGTCTACAGTGTTGGACTGGAACTATGCTATCGAGTATCTGCCAAAAGAACACAAAAGAAGGATGTTCTGCATTAAGCAGCCACAAAGTTTTGGGCTGTATCAGTACCATACTTAACTTTTAGCTTCTCCTACTTTTTCTTTCTCCTACTTTCTAAGAAGGAAAAAACACTGGAAAATGAGAATTTTTCACTGTATACCTGTCCTTAGAAACTGGGTGAAACACTTGTAAATTTATAATGCAAATTTTTTTAAAGATCTAAAATAAGCTTTTAAGTTTGGCACTGATCCTGCAGACCTCTTTACCTGTTCACTCTCACTCAAGTGAGCAATACCTTACAAACAGTAAGACTAAGCCTTCTAAAATGTTAAATGCAAAAGTTAAGATTTAACTTGGCTGTGCATTTGTACACAGTGAAATAAATCAGGCTGTTCCAAAGGAGCTTATCGATAGGATCCTGGCTTGTATCAGAAACAGTGTGGCAGCAGGAGTGGGGAAGTGCTTGTGCCCCTGTACTCAGCACTGGTGAACATACACCTTGAATACTGAATTCAGGTTTGAGCCTCTCCACTACAAGAAAGATGCTGAGGTGCTGGAGCATGTTCAAAGAAGAGCAAAGAAGCTGGTGAAGGGTCTAGAGAAGAAGTTTATGAGAAGCAGCTGAAGGAACTGGTGTTATTCAGCCTGGAGGAAAGGAGGCTTAAGGTAAGACATTGTTGGTCTCCACCTGAATGGAGGTTGCACAAAGTGAGTGTTGGTCTTGTATCCCAAGTAACAAGCAAAAGGAAGTGGGCTCAAGCTGCATCAGGAGAAGTTTCTATTGGACATTAGGAAAAATATATTCACTGCAAGAGTTGTTGTTAAGCAACGGAACAGGTTGTCCAGGGAAGTGATGGAGTCACCATCCCCAGAGGTATTAAAAAGATGTGTAGATAGGGTGCCATCAGGGTTTAGTGGTGAACCTGGCACTGCTAGGCTAACTATTGGACTTGATCTTAAAGATCTTTTCCAATCTAAATGTTTCTATGATTTGTGCAATATTTACTTTTGTCGATATAGGTTCTATAATTATAGAAATATTTAATCCCTTCCATTCCTCATGCTGCATAGCTGAAGGGACCATTTAAAATGACTCTTGCTGCACTTGGGTTTTGTAAAAAAATATCTCAGTACATCAAGAAGATAGGATTAATATAGGTTACTGGAGATGTAGAGAAAAATCTCTAACTTCAGCTTCCCTGGTTTTACAATCAAACTTCAGTGATTCCATTTAAGCTTCTGCCAAACTCTCCTATCTAAAGAAACACATAAGCCTCACTGTGCTCCTCAGGCTAGTGTCAATGCCAACTGTCAATAAAAGATAGGTTTCCAGATCTAAAATACAGTAAAAAGACTCCTCATTTAGCACTCACACAGACCAAAATCCTCTACTGGGAAACCCGTAATATTTTGTGGAAAGATCTAAAACTATTAGTATACCACAGGGAACAATTTTCTAAAGGCAGGAGGACTGGCAAAATGACCTTGGTTTTGCCATCTGTAGTTCCAGTGATTATTTTTTATAAAGTTGTATACAAGCAGCTACTTTAATTTCTGCTTTATTGCTGTAGTCAGTTTAAGCAAACAGAAGTCAACTTGTAATAACCAAGAACTCTTCCACCATTAGTGTCTTTCTTTACAGTCACGTTGATGACAGTATTCCATACCGTAGTAGAAACATGCACATGCATCAGAAAAAACAACTCCAAAATTTCTTTAATCTTTACCTTTTCAAAAGAAAAGGATGAGCAGGCTGTTAGGACACAGAAACTGTTTCATTTTGCATGTTTAAGAGAGCTCTAATTTTCTTGGGCTGAAGATCTGCACTTAACTTTCTTTGCTTAGCAAAAATATGAAAATTTACACATGTATTTTGAAAAAAAAACCAAAAAACAAAAAAAACCAAGAACAAAACCAAACCAACCCAACATACAATGAAAGAAAGAAGTACAAAACACAATTCTCAAAAATACAAGTTTTCTGAAAGGAAGAAGGAAAATTATCATGCATGGTAATAGGCAGGATTCTTTCAATACCCACAAGAAAACTCTTTCCCAAATAAATCCTGAATAGTATCAGGAACTATTTCATTTGCTCCTCATTACAAAGTGTTTTGGAATGAGATGTGTGTGAAAACAAACACATACTAGAATATAAATATTCAAACATATATACGTATAAATATGTAACACAGTGTACATATTCCAGAATTACACCCCCCACCCCCCCACCCCCCCAAATATTCTAGGGTAAAGGCTTGGAGTATTAAACTGTCCACAAAAGATAAAGCCATTTTATCTATTTACTAGATTTAAGAATTCTGTAAGGAAAAAGTAAAAGAAAACCTGGATAGAAAGGAAGCAGTAACAATTATAAACAGGGTACTACTATGCTGATGATGAAATTACAAAACTTCTGAAGATCTGATTAATGTATTCTTGCTACAACATACTAGTCATAATGCAGAGGTAACTATAATTAGTTTTAGTGTGCCAGTTTCTGCACAAAATAGGGTGGATAGGATGGGTCTTGTTTACTGAAATGTTACATCTGACCTCTATGCCTAACATACTTAAAATAATGTAATGCTTGAACTTGCTTGAGTCCCAAAATGAAGCAACCCTTGCCCTGAAACAGTGAACAATGAACATTAATGTTAACCTTAGGAAAGAAATGGGCGAAATAAAAAAGAAGAAAAAAACAGAACAAAAGATGAAGGAAAAACTCAGAAAAAGGAAAAAGCACACAACGAACGTTGAAATATACACTTGGTAACAGTGTAAAGAATAAGCCTTTGAAAATGATTTGCTAAAATACTTTCTGTGTTCTCTGTATTTTGTAATCCGTAATTATCCTTTAGAACGCATGGCTGACAGTCAATACTGTTAAATGGAAGTTAGACTTGTATGAAAAAATAACTAATTTCTATAAAACTTTCTTACACTGTCTGGAAAAAATATTACAACACTTTCTACTGAAATCTAGAAACTACAATAGAATGCTAGTTTAAAATCAGTTAATGCAGCACCCAGTAACTTTCAGATGACAGGGAATAGTGTTATGTAAAGATGTATTCTGTGTAATCCTAGGCCAAAGTACATCCCTTTGCTAAAAAGCCTTATGATGTGTGACAATTGAAATGTGCCTTTTAGTAAGCTCTGACATGTGGAATCAGTAGGATCTGCAACAAATGAAGGGAAACACTTCTGTAACTATTTATGGTAGCAAAAAATGCCAGATAATCTGTTAGGTATTTTATTACCAGTCTTTAATAATATGTTTGGGTTTTTTATAAAAAACCTTATTCAAATTCAACCAAAGGTGAGTATAAAACAATGGAGTTACGTTTATAATGGAAGACATCCCAGTAAGTTTTTTAAAGAAACACCAAGAGCTAGGATTACAGAATTTTAAAATCACAGAATTGTTTTCATTGGAAAAGACCTCTAAAATCATCGAGTCCAACCATCAGCTGAACACCACCATGGCCATTAAACCGTATGCTGAAGTGGCACATTTTTTGAGTATGTCCAGGGTGCTGACTTCACCAATTCCATGGGCAGCATATTCCAACAACTTGGTGACTTCACCAATTCCATGGGCAGCATATTCCAACACCTGACTACTCTTTCAGTAAAAAAAAATTTCCTAATATCCAACCTAAACCTCTCCTGGTTCCATTTGAGACCATTTCTTCTTATCACTTGATACTAGGGAAAAGAGATCAAAATCCACCTCACTACAATCTCGTTTCAGGTAGTTTTAGAGAGCAGTAAGGGTCCCCCCTCAGTCTCCTCTTCTCCACAAAGAAACTGAATACTGCACAGTATTCCAAGACAACGAGGAACCCAAAGGACAAGTTCCACAGTTGTAGGAACTGTCTGAACTATTTATATATTAATTTTGTCAATCATTTTACATTTCAGAACTCTATGAAACATAGAAGCTGTACAAACACATGGTTTCTTGCCTCCAGAAGTGGCTAGTGATTTGCCAAGCAAGTAGCATGAAAACAGGGTGCACATAAAGCAAAACAGTCCTGCCCTCCATGGGAAATGGTGACCTGCATATTAGAAACTTCCTCTGAACCAGGCATAAAATCTTTGTATTTAATACAAATAAAATACACATGTATTCATCTCCTATTCTTAATTGTACTTTGCAGCACTATAAAACACACGAGAAAAATGTCAAATTTTGTATTCTGCTAATGAGAAGCCTGCATTTGTTGCACAGTTAACGGTGCTTTTGGCAACTAATCATCAAGTTTTTTCTTTAAAACAAGCTTACACTCAATTGATTACATTCTTCTAAAAGTGGTAAGAAAAATGAAAATGTAAGACATAGACACTAAGAACGTTCCCTAAAAATAGAACTTCAAAAGACATTTAATGTTATTAAAGGGCACTGAGAACTAAATGGAATCAACACTAAAAGAATCGTCTTCAGCTCATCTTATTTTCTGTACATTCACACAGGGAGGAAAAAAAAAATTGAAAAAAAACAGCCATGCAAGTGAGCAGAACTATCCTGCTATTCTTAATTGCTACTTCATCTCACCACTTTTCAGTAAGGTGGAAGGTATTTTTCAAGCAGCAGCATGGGGTTCTATGACAGTCTCCACAGGAAGTTATTCTGAGATTTGGAGATTCCTTTATACTGGAATGCTGCTGTTGCTGCTGTGCTGGATTGTCACAACTGCTCAAACCACATCATCCTCCCTTTTCAGACACTGAATTCTGAAGATACTATCTTGCGTATTTACACATGCACAGACCTATATGGAAAAATAAACAGAGCTACATGGTATTGTCATCCTCATGTATTATACAAGTTTAAACATTATTTTGCTAAATATCAATTGCTCTAGTAGGATGGAAAAATTAATGATATTCCTATGTTTAATATTGTATATTAAATTAAGGTAATCTAATTCTCCTGTTGTGCTTCAGTTGTCTTACTTTTGTCAATGCATCTAATGTAGACTTTACTTCTAAACTAAACATAAACATATACATTTGTATCTTTTTTAACCAAAGCACAGAAGAAATTGAAAGCACAAAAGATCAGTAGCCACTTTTGATACCTAATTTCATACCATATGCAATGCACAAGTAATTTTACTGAATATGGAATGAGAGGGCGAGCACAAATATTTGTATTGCTATTTGCAGTACAGTTCTTTGTTACAGTTCTGAAATGCTGTGGTATTAAAAAATCGGATGTTACAAACCACAATACTATATTAATGAAATAAAGAAATCAAACACTAAGGAGACTCCATCTATTGCTAAACTCCATTTAGCAATAGATATGTAATCCTGCCAATTTACACAAAAGACCAAGTATCTGCAAAATCAGTCCTTCAACCCAGTGGTGAACCATGAAAACAACTAAGTTTCAGAACCCTATACTCTAATAACTCTTTACAGCTCAACAAATACAAATAGTATTTTTCACTGTCTTGCAAATACAAAAAAATACTAAACCAACCAAGCAAATCCAGAAAGTATACATAAAAATTTGCACCACTTCTGATCAGACAGAGCCCTTGCAACCTCCCTGAAAACACTGTTCTTTAATGGAAATGCCAACACCATATACAGCATTGCCAGCAGATATTGTTTTATTATAAGGTGTCTTCTCTGCTCCTCTTTTCCATTTCCAAATCGAGCCCAAGAGGGCTAAGATGAGCCATAAATAGCACTGCCAGCAGATATTGTTTTATTGTAAGGTATCTTCTCTGCTCCTCTTTTCCATTTCCAAATCGAGCCCAAGAGGGCTAAGATGAGCCTGTTGATCAGGTTTCCTGTCAATAAGCATTTTCAGCTTGGTGTGGATTTTCAGACTGACAGTATAATTTTGTAATTCCTGCGGGTTTTTTATTTCTGTTTTAATTTATCACTCAAAGTAAGTGTACTAGGTGGATGCTTATCAGGTCTCCACTTCCCTGGAGGGCTACAGAATACGATTTCCATGTTCATTGTTGATGGCCTAAATATAGGATACATGAAACAACAGGAATTAGTTTCTTAACGTAGTAAGGTGTCCATAAAACAGCAGCTCTAGGGACTAGATTAGAAGAGTAAACAACAGATTCTACCTCAGTGGATTTAGGTAATTTCTAAAAGATTTAGTGCAATGAACTTGAGCTGTCAAACGATAGAATTTGTAGAAATATTCTGTACCTGAAGGTTAGCAAAATATCTTGCTATATGCTAATATCGACTTTACATGTTTAGTTTTATCCCTTTGTAAAACACAATTTGGGTGAAGAATTTTTTTTTAAGCCTTACAACTAGTTAAAAAACACTTCTAACTAAATCAAACCAAACAGTAAAAATGTTTCTCCTGTAGTGTTTTTCTGTGAAACTTATAACTATTGAAAACATGCAACACAGCTCATTTTCCCAGTGTTTGCAGAAGTATTTGACAGATGGCACCATTCACCCTGTATTTATCTTAAGCTTCTGTCTTTTGCTAAAGATGTTCAGTTAGTCATTTTGGTGCTCCAATATGGACTAATTTAGAAGAATATAGAAAGAAATTAGCTTGAATTATAGGAACATAGCTAAATGGTATTATTTTTATATTTTATTTTTGCTATTTTTAATTTTCAGTGAGTCAAAACTGTTCTCAGACATATAACAGATATTTGTTCTGTTATTCTGACAATAACAGATAATTGTTCTCAGATATCTGATGACTGTACACAGAACAGGGACAAAGAAACATCTAATGAAGATTACATTAGTTCCCTACATGTCCTCATCTCAAGGTTGAAATCAAATAATCAATAAAAAGCCTTCAGCTTTATATCTTATCTCAGATATAACTTCAGCCCCCAAGTCATGGGTGCAGAACTATTTCAGTATTAACCCACATGGAAGAATAACATTTGCTGAGTCATGAATGTTAGTTTCAGTACCAGAAAATTCTTTAGAAAACTGTCACTGACATTCTATCATACATGAAAGAATTTAGTTTTTAGCATTACTCTGAATTACTAATGTAAGTAGTAACCCAGTATGTCACAGTTTTTAATTCTTCTTTCTGGAACAGAATTTCTACGCTAGTTAAAGAACTCAATCATCTATATTCTCTAAGTGAGTAGAAGAAGTGTTAGGAGGTGAAATCTGCTTGTAAGTGCAGGGCACTGAATTAAATCTAGTACAATCACTCAAAACTTCAACCCTCAAACCTAAACTGCTGATCTTCTCTGAGTTCTCTTATGAGAAAATGTGTGTGATATAGTTTTGGTGACTTTGGCAACTTAGGAGATTCTTTCTGTTAATACGATTTTAAAAAACCATGATACAACATAAACGGAACTAAAACTCAGCGTACTTGTGGACAAATTCTGTACCCATTCCTGTTTCTATTTCTGATTAAACTTTGTTTCTTAATATTCTTGAAATGTAAACTGCTTCCAACACATACACTTTCTTTTGCTCCTTATAATGGCAACTTAGCACGTCACCGAAAGCTCATGCAAAATCTGTCACCTTGAATGCAAAGAATTATCAATAACTATTTAATTATGCTGTTCCATTAAAATCAAATTATGTGAGAAAATATAAAATAAGCTACTCATCCTTTCTTGTAATTTTGTTCTTTGAGATTTTTTTATATGCTGTATTTACATTCATACCAGTCACTTTGTGAATCTAGTTCTGTTGTATCAGGATTTGATATATGAAAGCGAAACACTACTTAAAAAAAACCCGAAATTGGGGCAGTTTTCAGTAAGCTAATTTAGAAGACTAATTAGTTGCTATTAATTTACTATATTAAATAAAAGAATTGTATTTCCAGTGCAATTCTTAATGAAATTTATTTTTTTAAAAAACATTTTTGCAAAAAAAAACTTTCCCAAATTATCATTATCTCTGTGCAACAGCAGTAAGACATCGTAAAAAATAACTTATAAACCTGATTTAAAATACCCCAAAATGCAGAGAAAGAAGGGAAGTTGTATTGTGTACATCAAATTTCAAATCCTATACAATGAAAAGGAATGCCTTTCAGAGGCTTCAAAGACCATCCAAAATATTTTTTTTTAATAAGTCGATTCCATGTAGAAATTAAAACATGTTCTTTTCCCCTTCTTTCTCCCCCTCCTTCTTTCACTCGGTGACAAAATGCTCTCAGTGTATGACCTACCCTCTGATTAGAAAATGGCTGTGATACCTTTGCAGGTCCCCTACAGTAGAGCCTTACCAAAACCCATTAGTGATCCAAGAGCATTTGTCATCTCTGCAGTGTACTTGCTGCAATTCCCCTCCTCTGGCTTTTCTTTCAAACTAGACTGCAAATAATCTTTGTAAAAATAAGAAATCTAAAATGTTTTAACTAAGGAAAAATAATGGAGGGCTTTTATTGTCACTGATTTTTAGTTAAATGGATTGCTCAACAATCAGGATTTGCCTCTTTAAAAAAACCCAAAAATATTTCTGACAGGCATTTTCAAGGTGGTTTTGATAGATTTCTAGATGACTTTTTCTTTTGATCATTATTGATCCTACACAAACTGGAGAAAATTGAATGGGGTTTCAGATCTACAGCAAACAACAGATTTTCACTACACAGAATCTAACCCCTGCGTAGCATAAAATTTACTCTATTTCCCATATTTTGGAAAGTCATAATAATATAACGAGTAAATTTAAATCTGGACCAAATAAATCATCACAAGTCTCAAATTCTGAGATTTTAAATATATTTTATTTGTATCATGAGTCCTTCCAGACCCATCTCTAACTCAAACACTACTTTCTTCTTGTTCACTTAAAGTACTTTAGATAGCTACTTCCTCAAAATCATTGTGGGGATAGGCAGAATACATTTAAGTAGTCATCTCTCATGACAAATGTAGGTAATGGTTAAAGGAAAGATGAAATTCAGGATATAATTATGATGTTTGATCTAGTAATAAATTCTATTCCTAATAGAAATAGTGGGGAATCACTGAAAATAGAAGTGCCAAGAAGGAAATAATAACATTTTCTGACTTACTTTATACAGCCCCTTTATTTTACAAGGATATTGTATTTGATGTAGGTTTGATGATTTTTTATATCAGTTATATTTAACCCTGTCATAAAAGCAATGGCATAAATTTTGGAGGAGAAGAATTTACACATTTCAGTACAAACAAGATAAAAGATTACTTGAAATTGCACTTGGATTAAGATGTCTATGATGTACATGAGCATAACACACAAACTAATTTGGATATTCTACTGAAGCATTAGCCACTAGGCTTTTTGAAAAAGAGATGTGTCCCCTAGAGAGAAAAAGATTAATGCACATAAGCTTATTGAAAAAGAGCCCTTAATTTATTTTTTTTTAATAGGTACTTTGGATATAGATGGAATAGAAATTTAAAAGATTAATCAAACCACCAAAATTATAATTTCATTTCAGCTTCATGTTAGCAGTACAATTAACACACATGTAATTTGTTTACTTTTAAGGGAGGAAAAAAAGTAGAATTAATAATCTATAATTGACAGATCTGTATTCGAAAATATATAACACTTAGATTAGTATCCAAGTTCCTTGAGCAGTAAATCATTACATCAAGTCCATTGTACTGTGTAAGTAAAGCACTCTTCCATAAACCTCTTCTTAAGTAGGGTAACAGTAAGTTTTTCATTACATTTTTGCATTTTTATTTCAGGCTTCTTTTTACCTACATGGGAAATAAACAGTTTTCCCATAAATTGCCTCATAGTGTAATTCTTCAATGCATACCTTGAGTAGTCCATACAATTTAAAAAAGACCTGGATGTAGCAAGTCTTACTCAAATCAGCTGCGATAAGCACAACCAAGCATATGCATGAAATTTAGAAAAATGCCCACCTGCATTATGGCCAACCCTCCTTCCAAACACAAAACTAGCTTTATAATACTATTTAACTTCAACGAAATTACAAAGTTTAATGTTACTTCTCTATAACTAAAAATAATTGAAATAAATTAAAACAAACCAAGAAATATTGTTAATTAAAGTAATTGCTATTTTTTTTCCCAGTTGTTAGAATTTCTGCCTTCATTTCACTTTACAAAATATATGGCACTACTCATTAGTTCTACCTTATAAAGTCAGTAATAATGGAGCTTGAAATTATTTATGTAAGTAGTTTTAGTTTAGAATTACGTATTCTATTTTAGAACCTCTTGTGAAACTGAGATGTTTCAACGTATTTGTAACAGACTAGAAGGGAATTCTAATGTATTCCAGAAAGAATGTTTACTGAGATAATCTACATAGTTATCATCACTTATTTTACCTAATGTTCCTATACTATAAATGTTCCCCAGTACAATTCTAGGGTTACTTCCCAGACAAGTAACAGTAGCTAAACTAACCAGAAAGAGCACTAACTTTTTTCAAAGCCTTAAAATATGTTTCAGCTTGAAAAGAGCCCCCAAATGTTTAAAAGCAAAGAAACTTAAAACACTGAATTAGAATTTATGAAGGAGAACTAGGAACTCGAAAGATACTGCTTCTGCCTGAGGTGCAAAGACCACATCAGATGCAAAGGACTAAGAAAGAAAACTGCTGGGTTTTGGATACCTCTAAAGAGGGAATTTTAACAAAGCAGAGCCTTTGCTCTGTTTCCCATAGGTTGTAGGTTTAGAAAAAAGGTGGTGAAAGAGGGAAGAATGATTCCTTATGGCAGGCAACAAAGACTTAATATGGTTTCTCATTATTTGATATACCACTATAATATCCAAATTTCTAACAGCAAATTAAATTCAGGAGTTTCTGGTAATTCTGATTATTAATTCAAAGTTTATCTTTTAATCCAAGTTTTACAGAATCATAGGATAGCAGGGTTTGGAAGGGACCTCTGGAGATCTTTAAGTCCAACTCCCCTGCTAAAGCAGGTTCACATACAGCAGATTGCACAGGATTGCATACAGGTAGGATTTGAGTATCTACAGAGATGGAGGCTCCACAAAAGGAGACCTTTGACCTCTGCAAGATTTTAAGACACTGTTGGGTCCCACCCTGATGTAGTCTGCGCATCGAAGCAAATGCATCAGAACTGAGTGATTTTCATTTAAATGTCGAGCTCCTTGCTTCATAACAATACTACGTAGTAAAATTGTAAGCTATGTATGAACTATACACAAAGAGAGAGAACATGCACACCTGTGTCACTCTGTGTAGACAATTTAGTACCGTTTAATTAGTTTAGAATCCAGCCTATAAACTTGCAACAACAGCACATATTTCACTACTGGATTTAAAACAGTGGTTTTAGAAGACAAAATACTTCATATAGGTAATTCATTTAGCAAAGAAAATTTCAATTAACACTCCTTACATTCAGACTTCTGCCTTGCATTGTAAGCAATGCAGTAACAACAGCTTGATTGTATTTTGTATTATTGCTGTGTATGTAGATTAAGTAATAAGATCAGCTAGGAGGGAATAAGAAAAGGCCTGAGACTTGAGAGGTCAGTTGACAGGGGGATGTGAACTCAGAGACACAAAAAGCACACCCTGCCCCCAGCCAAGCAAGTAATTCATGGAATGAAAGACCTAAAATACTGATTCTTCTCATTCTGTCATTCTTTTACTGAAGGAAAGCAGCAACTTATTTCTGGCTCTCAGCTACAATGGAAAAGGAGAATAGGTCTATACACATAATAGCGACTGCATGGCCCTGGAAAGCTCAAGTGGACTTTACAGATCACCTAGTTTCAACACCCCTCTGCCCCCAACCATGGGCAGGGACACCTGCTACTAGGCCAGGTTGCTGAAAACCTCGTCCAGCCTGGTCTAAAACACTTTGAGAGATGAAGTGTCCACAGTTTCTTTGGCCAACATGTTCACCATCTTCACAGTAAAGAACTTCCTTAAGTCTAATTTAAATCTATTCTGCTCTAGTTCAAAACCATTACTTCTATCACCACATACCTGTATAGGAAGTCTTTCTCCAGTTTTCCCACAAACCTGCTTCAGGTACTGGAATGCTGCTATGTCTCAGTAAATCCTCTTCAGGCTGAACAGACCCAACTTCCTCAGCCTGTCCTCACAGAAGAGGTGTTCTAGCCCTCTGATCATCTTTGTGGCCCTCCTCTGCACCCCCTCCAATAGATCCATGTCCTTCTTGTTTTGTGGGCTCCAGAACTGGATGCAGTATTCCAGGTGAGGTCTCACAAGAGCAGAGTGGGATAATCATTTCCCTTGACCTGCTGGCCATGCAGGTATCTAATCAGAACGGATCCTCTCCCTACAGTTCCGGCAGCCTTTTGAGTCACCACGGCCTGAAAGATCAATGCAGTTTGGCTGAACTAGAGCAGCTGTCTGGTTCTTCTGTCAGATACTAGCAGAAAGCTCTAGAGCCTGACTCCCTGCTCGCGTTGCCTGACGCTTGAACCACTGTGAGATCCCAAAGGCTGTATTGTCTCCAACAGGGAGACACAGCCTGACATGGCGTGCCTTAAAAACACTGCAACTGCGCCACGGCAAGGCCAGCGCGCACACCGTATACTGCACCGCTCTAGAGGCACTGCCCCTGCACTGCAGGGGGTGATGGGGGAACGGCAGCTTCCGGGAACCCACACGCTCGCGGCGCGCCCAGCACTTCTGTCCTGGTCCGCCGGCACACCTGGCCCCGCTGCGCGGCTCCTTCAGCTAAGCGCTGGTCCCGCCGCCCCACGCTGCCTGCGCTATCCTCCAGCTCTGCACCAGCCAATAAAAAACTATGATTAACACAAATTGGCGTTATTAGTATTATAAGAGAATGGTAGCTTATCAACACATTGTGAAAATGTCTTGAAAATTGCTATAAACAGCAATGGAATATTTTACTGTTGAATTGTAGGTAACATAGGATGTGCTTGACCTATGATACAAACTCTGAATTGTCCTTATCAATTTACTGATGTATGCACTTAAATACCTATTTTTTCATAATCCAGGCACTATCAAAATTATTTAAACAAATAGAGCAGCACATGAGGGTTTTATCATAGAATCATAGAATGTCAGGGGCTGGAAGGGACCTCAAAAGATTATCCAGTCCAACCCCCCTGCCAGAGCAGGATGACCTATACCAGATCAGACAGGAACATAGCCAGGTGGATTTTTAATATCNTGAATATATTGAACAGAAATGGTCATAGTACTGAACCCTGTGTGACCTCACTACTTACAGGCCTCCAACTGGACTCCATCCCATTGACCACAACTCTCTGGTTTCTTTCCTTCAACCAGTCCCCATTCCACCTCACTACCTGATCATCCAGACCACACTGCCTCAGTTTAGCCAGAAGGATGGTGTGGGAGACAGTGTCAAATGCTTTACTGAAATCCAGATGAACTACATCCACTGCTCTATCATCAATCCACCTGGTTATGTCCTCATAAAAGACTGTCAGGTTGGTTAAACATGACTTTCCCTTGGTAAAGCCATGCTGACTGCTCATAATGACCCCACTGGCCTTGATATGCTTAAGAACAGCATCAAGGATACATTTCTCCATTACCTTTCCAGGGACAGAGGTGAGGCTGACCGGTCTATAGTTATCTGGGTCCTCCTTCTTACCCTTTTTGAAGATTGGAGTGATGTTTGCCCACCTCCAGCCCCCAGACACCTCTTCTGCCCACCATGACCTACTGAAGATGGTAGAGAGTGGTCTGGCTATAACCTGTGCCAGCTTCCTCAGCACCCGTGGGTGCATGCCATTGGGACCAGTGGACTTATGAATGTCCAGATTACTCAACTGTTCCTTAACCCTGTCCTCATAAACCAGAGAAGAGTCCTTTGTCATGCTTTCCTCTGGTGCCTCAGGTGTCAGGGGCTCCTGAGGACAGTCTCCAGCAGTATAGACAGAGACAAAAAAGGCATTTAGTAACTCCACTTCTTTGTGTCCTCTGTCACCAAGGCACCTACCTCATTCAGCAGAGGTCCTACATTGCCTCTAACAGTTTCTCCTGCAATGGATTTGAAGAAGCCCTTTTTATTATTCTTGACCTCCATTGCAAGGTTGAGTTCTTAACCAAGGTTGAGGCCTTAACTTTCTCAGTTGTTTCCCTACACCCTCTGATAACAGCCCTACACTCCTCTCAGGTGTCCAGCTCCTCCTTCTATAATGTGTAGACTCTCTTCTTCCACTTAAGTTTGCTTAGCAGTTCCTTACTTAACCATGCAGGTCTTCTGGCTCCCTTTCTCAACTTCCCACTTGCTGGGAGGCACTGATCTGGAGCTTGGAAGAAGCTGTTAACCAACTATCATGGGCTCCTCTGCCTTCTAGTACCCTGTCCCAGGAGATTTCACCCAACAGTTGCTTGAAAAGTTTTTTGATAAACTTAGCAATCTTTATCAGTTGTTAAAGCATGTACATCTGTGCAGGCTCACATGAAAAACTGCAAGGCAGGAGAAGATGGCATAAAAAGACTCCTGCTCTGTCTTTTATTCTTGGAAACAAATCAAGTTAATTTCAGACTATGCCCTAGAAAAAAATTCAAGAATCTTCACCTTTTAGTAATTTGATTAAATCTGTTAAAAGCCACTCAAAAAGCTGTTTATTTGCCACTGAAAAGTTTATAAAGACTGATGGGCTGCCAGTGTAGCTGATGAACTCCAATATGTTTAAAGAAGTGCAGGTAACTGAATTACTAGACCATAAAATGGAAGTTACTCAAAGTAAGAATTTCGTTTCAATTACACTTCTTTCAAAATATGTATAATATAATGTTAAGCCTGATAACTGAGTTCTCAAGAGAAAAGGGTGATGTTTGTGAGATGTAATAGATACATTAATTCCTATTGTCTTGTCCACAAGGATGAAGCACAGAGTTTACAACATACACTTAGGTTTTGGAATGTATTAGGTAATCGATCTACATGAACAGCTACAGGATTGTCTATGTGATACAGAATGGATGGGGTGGTAGTTTGGTGTAGGGTTGAGAGTAGTTAAACATTTTTTTAGCTTTACTATTGCTCTGTCACTCACCTGCAAACAGCTGTGCTGTCGCCAGTTCATGAAGAACTTTTCAGAAGGACAGGTGGAGAGTATCTGCCAATCAACGGGCAGCCACTATTGGAATTTCAGCCAGTCAGAGATGAGTACTCGCTACCCAACCCTGTAATTGCTGAGGACCCTGTAGAGACCCTGTGAGATGTGGGAAGAGGCCTCTGAGTTTTATATGAAGGCTTAGTAGAGCACAAACCAATTCTTTCACTTAAAAACACAGAAGAAAGCCCTAGGTCTTAGACTACAGGGCAGTCCCTGCCATAATGCTGTAAGCAGTCATGTAGCAGGGTGCTGCAGCTGACCAGAGCCAGCACTGCTATGTAAGCTGACAGGAAACCAGACAGGTTGCCACTTGAAGCTTCCTGCATTTTGGCAGACATATAGAGGACCTGACATCCCTCCTTGAAGTATTTCATTTCTGATGAACAAGCACATGCATACCAAAGAATGGCACTTCACTGGAATTTGACTTCCTTTAAGTTAGAAATGCCATTTGGAATCTTAAAAAAGCACCTGTTGATCAACAACATGTATATTAAGTGCATAAAAAAAGTTAGAGGTAACTGTGGATAAGGAGATTAAGAATGAAAAAAAATTAGTACAGAATGTCAAGAGACTATCTACTTTCAGACTATTATTCTTCTGTTAGAAAATCTTATTCTGTTATTTCCTTATATTTAATTTCACAGAAAAACCAAAGAGTTATTCTGGCAAGTTTAAAGTCAGTGTAAGGTAGGCTTTTTTTGAAAAACAAGAAGAGAAAGAATGCAAGGACAAAAGCTGATTGGCATTTAAATCGTATTTACAATACTGCATCATGAAAAATGGAGAACAAAAAGGTGAGCAAGAGCTAGAAATTACAAGTTTTAAAAATCGTTCAGAAAATACAGCAGCACATACACCCTAACTGCAGTTACATAGCATGGTTCAAAACAAGCAGTCAGTGACATGAAGTAGGGCAAGTCAAGAAAAAAACTATGGGGGATGAAAAACTGAATGATCATTCAGTTAAGCACAATAAATCACCTCTCAAAATTTCCTTTTCTGTATCCTTCCAAATACATGGTGCAATCTGAAATCTAAATATGATCAGGAGCATAACATAAAATCTTGCATTACAGATTTATCTTGTGTATTTCTTCACTCTTTTTAATCCTAGAACACCGTATTTCCTGAAGGCTTGCATTTTGTCATAAACTAGTTGTGCTAGATACACACATGAACACTACACATAGAAGCAAATGGTTACTGGCTTACAGTAATTTAATTTTCATGCATATAATATCTAAGCCTGAACCTGGTTTCTAAACTGGGGAAAGCACAGAGAATATGCACAATGAAGCTGAAATGGTACCAGGAAGTATGAATGATATCCTTTTGGAGAAATACCCATGTTGCCTTCACATAATTGTTTTTCTTTCAAAAATTTTGTAATAGGTGAATTAAAAAAAAAAATCTATTCTTTAAGCAGGTCATTTTATTTGCTGCTTACTGCACTTAAAGTTAACCAAATTTTACAACAGAATGAGTACCAGAATCAGTAAGTCTCAGCTTTAGTTCTAATCTTGACAAAATGACAGCAGCACAATTTAAATTCGTATTGTTATACTTATAATGAAACAAAGCCTGGTTTATGTTTTCTGCACAGATTTACTTAATGTGAAGTAAATTCTGGTACATATTCATGAAAACATACTACTGAACTATTATGATTGTGCAAGCTGTGTACTAAACTGACACACTCAGACTTCACTCAATAAAAACATAGTATTCTCAAAAGTTGTTGCAGTTCAATAGCCTATAAAACAATGTTATGGATTACATATTTCTTTTGAGGTACATGATATATTTGCCATGATAGATGTCTGGACGATTTTTTTTTTTTTTTAAAGAATTTACTAATTTTTTTTTTTATTAAGGGCAAATAGAAATTTTACATCTTTCCCATTTTAAGTAAAACGTCTTTCAGGTTTCATATGCCAAAGATGTGAAAAAAATAAAGGGAAAAGAAAAGAAAAAGGTGGGTTGTTTTTTTTTTCCTTTGCCACAAAGCTTTCTGTTTCTTTTCTCCATCCTGTAATCTTTACACATTAGTCACAAAATACATTAGATAGAAAACATCTCCTTTATTATATGCAGGGGTTTTAATTTCTAAGTCATTATGATTTCAGAACTAGATAGGTACTGGTGCTATCTCTTACATCTTTTCTTATGAAGTTTTAGTTGAGATCTAAATTTACCCCATGTTGCATAAAAGCCTGCAAGTTCTTTAAGATGAAAGAGAATACCAGAGATGGGAAACCTTGTCAATAATTTATTCTTGAGACAGAACAAGAAACATATAATAAGTAAGTTGTAAACAAAACTGAAAACAAATTATATAACCATTATTTCCCTATGATTTGGAAAAGGACATTATGGAATTTCTCTGGACAGTAATATATTTTTGCTAACAAGGACAGTGTAACCTTAATGATCTGAAACTCGTTTATCTGGGAGATGTAAGATTCGGTCATACAAATGAATTGTGGATAAACTAGGGTTTACTCAGCAAAAGATTCTGCAGAGTCCATATCCTCCACAGGACAGAAATCTCTCCTGCAGAGCCTTTCTTTTGAGAAACAAGTAAACTGTGCAGCCTCAAACATTTCTGTACACAATATTTTAAACACTAAGAACCAGATGTACTGAAGTAGCCCTGATGGACACCAATAACTGCATGTTTTGCTTATTACAATTGTGCAGTTATGTGTGTGAGGTGTTTGGTTTCTTGATTTTTATTTTTTTTATTTTCAAATCACAGTGCTGCTAATTCATGTCTAGATTTCACTCAACATTTCTTTACATATTTCTCTTTGTTTTGTCCCATTTGGAAATTTTTCAGTTATATGAGACTGCAGGGCAGAAGTCTAGAGTACACTTTATTATCCAACGCTTTTACTCCAAAGAAGTAAGAAGAAACAAGGTTCAGTTACAATTTCGGACTCTTTCTGTGTTCCCTATTGATTTCTCTGTGTGTTCACTGTTCTGTACAAGGGCAGCACAAAACTGGCCACTTGTGACAATGAGCACAAAATACCAATAACACCTGAAAGTGAATGAAAATTTTCTAGAAGTATAAGCAGTATATTACATTAGGATATAATAAAAGAATGTTGCTATCTTAATAACAATTATTTTCCTATAAGTTCAAAGTATTTAGTTTCTAGTGAAATAGAAGAATTTTCCTGCAGGGGATATCTGAAGGTAGAACCATCTGCTATTATAATACTCTATAATAACCAAGATAAGTGAGATTTAACAACTCTGCAGGACTGAAGTTTGTATCCTGCTTAGAAATTATCAAGTACAGTAGCAGTCAGCCCTCTTCTCTTCCTGTGGCTCCTGTGAAAGGGTTGTGATATTTATTACACTCTGAGCCTTTTCACACCAACACAATGTACTTTTAATATTGTTGATGTTACATTTTAAGAATTTATATGCACTGAAAACATAAAAGATGTGTTTGGACACATTTAAATCAGACTACACAATGGGAAGTAAGAAGAAATAGTTAAGGATATTTCGGACCTGGAAATTAATTAAACTCACTTTAGGTTGCAAATATTTCAGTCAAAATGGAAACTGACTGGAAATATTTGAGCATTTCTTGGCAAAATCTCCTCTTCTCACAGCTAACCTACAGCTAACCTATTAATTCACATCAGTAGAAATAAAAAAATCTCCCATAAAGACACTATTCTTATTATGCCTTTTTTAATTTTTTTTTTTTTTTTTAATATTCGAATGTGTCACAAAGGAAGCTAAGGTAACCTAATGAATTTTAGCCTTAACTGAGAAACATCTGTCCAGCTACCTCAGCTGCCATCTTTTTAGCCAGTGCAGGAAGCAGTTACGGCTTTGCCTCTACTCCTACTGTTGCCAGGAAAGGTGGTGGTAGTGACTGAAGGGAGAGAATCCAGATGGAGTCACTGCCGCCTTCACTCTATTCAGTGCTTTTACTTTTCACCTCAATCTCTTCTAAGTAACTGCACTTTCTGAATTTAACGGCGTATTTTTGCAGACAGTGTCTGCTTCTAGAAGTGATAGTGGTTTATGTTTATAGTTATTACCAAGGATTGGTATGCAGAAAAGCTCCTCCTTGTATTTGCTTCTGTAGAAATTAGGATGTATGGGAAAAAACTGCACAACAGTAAAGCTTCACCTGTCAGCAACAACAATAAGCTATTAAAAAATGTATCCTAAGACAGTATAAATCCATTCTGTTCAGCATCAGCTTACTCTTTGGGATGAAATCAGTTGGAGTCACACTGTTTACTTTGATGGACCTATGGTTTTACTCCCTTTTTCATAGTAATTGGTTTCTAAATTGCTACTTGCATTCACTTATCAATTTTCTTTAAGTAGCACAGTATTTACAACAGCAGCATGTAGTAGCAAAAATCAGGTTACCCACACTCTTTTGCCCAGGACTGCATTTAGAGTTAATACACTAGTGACAAAATCATACTGTGGTAGGCTACAGCTAACAATTTCACAAACGTGGCTTCCCACTGAAGAGCAGTTCTCTAATGACCTATGGACATAAAAGTCTGCTCACCCAGAATCACTGGTAGAAGAAAACAGTAAGTTTCTACTTCAACTGTATTCAAATCTATTGAGAACTTAGTGTATTTGAGCAAAATGTCTTTAAGAGTGCTCTGGAAAGACATGCTGTTACCAGAACTTTGCTTCTAAGGTTGGACTGTTTTTTCAGTAGAAGGGAACACAGGCACTAAGACTTGAGAGCTCTAACCTCTGACTAGAATATAGATTATTGCTACTTGGAAAAAAAAATGTTCACTTGAAGTAGTAGCTGTCTTGAACCAACTGAACATACAATCTTTCCCTTTTTCAGCAGACCTGTAAAATTACATTTTCAGTTTACATCTAAGAGTTTACTGGATGTAACTCTGCTTAGTAGGTTTCCTCTGCGTTTGTGACTGAAATGTGATGTGTACTATGCCAATACAATTGTTGAATAATTAGATAAAACATATGAAGTTTTCTGACTATCATCTGAATCAGGAACTGCTTGAGATCAAATTGCAAGTGTCAATATTTATGTATATTCCTATGTTTTGCTTTGAATTGAAGTTTAAATACAGTGATCAAAAATAAAACCAGTGTTACATGTTGTAGTCTCCAACAAAAAAGCTGAGTGTAAAGAAGAATGTAATATACCGACTAAGAAATATACTCTAGATCAGAAATGATGAACTACTCACATCCCTGCGAAGTTTAGCACCAGCAGAGATTTGCAGTGGTGCTGACAATGCTTTACAAAATTAATTTGCTACTCCTCTCAAGAACGATTTGTTGTAAATGACCTTTGCTGCTAAAGATGAAGACAAAGAAAGAACAGGAGATAAAGATGTGAAAATAAAAACTAAGGTCAAGTAAAACTTGCTGAGCATTACACTTTCAAGGCAGTGACAGGCAGGGAGTTGCTTTGTAGAGATCAGTATATAACCACATGAATCTGTGTATGGGATTAGATGGGCCTAATAATTGTTCTAGCATTTGGCCTGTGAATTTATTAAAGCAGATGCTGGAGCAGCTTTACATGTAATAAAAGTTACATGTAAAAAGAAATCATCCTGTCTTTAGAATCTTTACTGAAACTTAAATACCTATGAGATTATAAGAGGCACTGAAGTTTTCCCTTTTACATATATGGTTTGTGCATATAAATGGTGAACAAATGCAAGAACATTGTCACTCATTTCTAAACAGTCCTTCAGTCATCTGCAGTAATAACAATATAGTAATACAGATTGTTTATTTTTCTACAATATCCTTAGTAGCCTATAACATGATTTTCAGTTATAGTTCAGTGGAGTTAATTTTAAAGCATAATATTGAAGCCAAGATTTCTTCACAATTAATTAGATATTAAAAAACAAATGTGGACTGGTGCGTGTTGAGTTAAATATATGCAGATAAACCCTTGCAGGTGAATGAGAACAAGCTTAATAAAAATTAAAATGAACTCTCTGCAAAAGTATACTGTCAACAATAAGCATTATTACATCTTTGTTGCTGTAGCAGACGAAGAGAAATTGGACCAAGTCTGTGTCACTGTGCAGGATATTAATTCAGAAATTGTTTTTTGGAACTTATCGCAAGATTTATGGAATTTTAAGAAATCTTTGAGTGTAGATTACAGCAATTTGTGGTATAGTCAAATTATCTTCAGCAACATGTGGGAAGACAGTTTCAGACAATATTTGGATATTTTCCGATAAAAAATATCTGTATATAAAGTCATCCTTGCATATATTATAATACCATTTTTTCCATATCCTTTCATGACTAGTAGCTTTATTCACTAGGAGTAAGATGAAGCAGGTCAATTGTTCTCTGTGGCTAAAGTAACTTAAATCTAAAGTCTATTTTATATATATATATATATATATTTAATTTTTTAAGATGTAAGTTTCAAGCTCTAGTAACATTATACAGCAGAAGTGTGAACAGAATCTAGATTTCCTCCTCTACCAGAAAAGGGGAGAAAAACCCAGAACATAGTTTTTTGCTAGATAAGAGTATATCTACACATAATTTTTAATGTAACTCTGTTTAATTAAATTGAAATCTCTAAACTTTACAAGGCAGGGCATTTTACTTTGATTATGTGGTCAGTTACTGCCTTAATATTCTCACATTTTAGTGACTGAATAAAATCCTATTAAGATATAAAAGAAACTTTCTCATGTCTTAAATCTAGTTGCTTATTTCCTAACTCTTAGAGGAAAAAAACATTTCAGTGGTGGTCATGAAATCTAATTCTTGTTCCGCTTATCCTCTGAAATCTGACTTAGAGGGCAATATGAAAAAATGGTGTAAGTTGCTATACTGCACTAGCTGTATATGCTTCACTTTGTCTTAATCTTACTTCAGTAAGAAATATATATGAACTATAATAAAAACATTACCTGGAAAGAGTTTTTTTTTTTCCCTCCAGAAGAAATTTATTGCAAACGTAGTAATCCTTCTTGGAAATGTTTTACCGCTACCATTGATAGGTCTGAATTTATTCAAAATACATGTAGCTTGGCTGGTGAAACTGGGTCTAATATAATTTGTGAATTTGTGTGGAAGCTTGGTAAAGTGTGAATGGAACTGTTGTTTAAGGCAGTCTCAATAAAGAAGGCATGAAAGAATGATGTGCATAGGAAATGAGTTTTTTGTGAGGACGGTGAAGCTGGCTGCAAGGCTTTTCTATGTTGCGTATTTTTCTTTTCTCTGAAAAAATTGGTAAGTACCTCCACTTAGCTCATGGAAGAAGCTACAAATATGAATACAGTCTGGAAGATTCAAAGGGAAACAAGACAGCTCCAAACACTCATTTTGTGCCCTAGTCTGAGGCAGAGATTGTCTCAAGACTAATGAGTGCTGCAAGCCTGGAACCTCTAGATAGCTTTACTTTTTTCCAGTGTTTCCACAGGGCAGGTTCAACTCCACAGCGCTTTTAAATTAGAACTATGCTTAAACACACAGTTCTGGTTCAAGACAGAATAACATCTAATGTGCCAGAGACAGCTAAAATATAATTTTTAGGTGAATTCCAATTAGAAATATTTTGAGATAAAAATACATTACATCAAAAACAGACCTGTAAGCAAGAACAAGTTCTGCTAACTTAAGCGAGCTGGTGGTATTTTCTAGCTCATAGAATCATAGAACTGCTGAGGTTGGAAGAGACTTTTGAGATCATCAAGTCCAAGCACTCACCATATATAGCTGCATTTTTTTTTTAATAGGCTAAAAATGTTGATAGACTTTCTTTCCAAAACACAGTATGATTTTACCTACTATTAGTTAATATCAGTTTAGTTACCATAAGTAAAAGAAAATGCCTTTCAGGTAATCAAATCAAGGTGTTATACCAGTATGAATTCTAATGGATCCGTAGTTCAGGATACCTTATCTCCTCAATAGCTTGATGACAACCTTGGGATTTAATTAGTACTGTTGTAGCAGTTCAGTAATATGAATGGGAAATTTGATACCAAGTGAAATATTTGCTTTCACACTCTCTCTCCTGGTGAGAAACCGATCTGAAAAAAAGAGCCATGGCCATTTCCAAATGAATGGATCGTTGCATCTACTGAAAATGCTTATCTGAACAAACTGTACATTTCTAAAACTATTCTTACAATTCCAAAATAGGAAAATCACTACAGTGGTCGAACACACAGAAAACACATTTCTTTTGATTCAGAATTACCAAATCTAAGAGTACTTTATCACGTTTTCCAGGATAACTGAGCTTAGGGAACACATTGAGGAATTCAAATGTCATATGAGATGATACTGGTAACAATATGAATAATCTGTCTACCATGAGCAGAATAGTGAACCAAGAAATGATTTGTTCCTTCTGAAAATCAGAAGACAACATTGCAAAGTCATACTAAAGAGTCTTATCACTGCTTAACTGAAGAATTCTTCTTAGCTGAAATACAACTGATATTCCAAATCTCATTTTTCATCCGAAAAAGGAAATAGAATCTGCAGCTCTTATAGCTCTAAGAACTTTGAAAATCTAGTCTGTAATTCATAATAATCAACTGCCATATATGCAAATATCTAGGAATAGTTAACTATAATGCTTCATATATTTCTGTGGGCCTGCAACTGAATTCTCTTTGAAATCTAATTACGAGAATGAACTGATGACTTTTAGTAGAAAAAGTCACTGATGTGATTAAGTGGACATATCAGCATATAGTACAAGATCAGAAGTTCATTTTACTCCATTAACAATCTAAAGATTAGTGTGAAACATGGAGAAGAATTGAAAAATTTGTCTCTAAAGCTAGAATTCTCTTCTAGCAATTTCTGCTTTGATCCAAATACATCACCTTTAAAGCATATAATACTTTGTGTACACACTTGTACAGAAAAAAAGGCAGAAAGCTCAGATTCCACCCAAATTCTACATTGAGATTTCCTCTAATTATCATTATGTGAAACTCCTGCAACAAAGGTTAAAAATCTGGCAAAGGCATAAAATAAGTTATATATTTGAAAAACAAGAAATTACATGCAAACCAAAAAGATGAATGTGGCGAAGAGACTTTAAAATACGCTGTAGGACATAAAATACATTAAAATACAGATTTAGTGTGTATAAAACACTCTCTTGAGTGTTCACAGGGTAGATTAAATAATATGGCTTGTAGAGATGTATAAAGCAGTTTTCATGTGGAATCACAGCTGTAATGCAATGGAACTTCATTTAATGTATGAGCACCTTTATCTAACATGTTATCAAGATTAAAATGTCTTCTGAAGTTTGTTTTTTTTTAGAGAAGAGTCTACTGAAAATTGTGAATGTATTTTGTAAGAAATATAATTTGATTTGCTAATATGCAAGTTAATCCTAAATTGAGGTCTTGCATTATAAAACCCTATCTTTTTTTTCTTGGGGAAATTAGGTAGCCACTTATTAATAAAAGCAAAGTCAGTTTTCATTTTCTTTAAAATACAACCATTTAGAGAAATGTCAGATAGAAGGAAAAACATTTCTACAAAAGACAGACATGTGCTATCCTGTTAAAGATAATTTGAGTAGTCAGCAAATCCCTCCTGGCACAAATATGAGGAGACACTGGCCAGAAAAATCTGTCTGGTTTTCAGACTGTGTAACATTTTTCTTATCAGGGAAATAAAAGTGTCTTTCACTAAAATCTTAGCTGTCACATTAGCAAGCATTGTAAAAAAAATTATCTGTAAATGTTTTCATTGTAAATACTGTTTTTCTGAGAATTTGAACAACACTTGCAGAGAGAAGCTATGTTTGTATGATATAAAACCACAATGAAGACTAGGGAGGAGAAGTAATTCCCTTTTGACTCATCAGTTGAAAAAAGGACATTTACAAAATAAAGTGGGGAAAATCAGCATGCAGTGTACCAAAACGTTTGTTTTAATCTTATTTTTATAAACAAAGAACCTTTTAAAAACCTTAGGCAGTTCCAGTTAGTTTCTGATTCTCTCATAGGGGCAACTATTTAATAACTGTTAAAATTTATTCTATTTTATCCACTATTCCAAAATTTAATTCGTTTTAGCATGAAAAAATAAATAAGAATGCCTGCATACATGTAATCTGTAAAGCTCAACAGTTGTAATGAGAACACTAATTCCATTATTTCTGTTTTAGGAAGGGAAACAATAAGAAGTGTAGAGGTTAAGTGATTTGCCCAAGGTCAAGTATATTAGCAGAAGAGAAATCAAAAGTTCATAGATTAGCTGACATCTTGTTAATTAGCATTATATTGGCATATTTTGTAGAACTACAGGTAAAGATTGCTTGCTGTGTAATAATGTATTCTAATAACTCTCAGTGGGAATATCCACTTGAAGGAGAAAGGAAGTGAGGAGAAAATGAATAGTAACAAATCATTAGATAAGATAGTATTCACTCAAGAGTTACAAGACAATTCAGACGGAGCAGCTTATTGACTAGCGATGGTGCATTATGTTTCATGTAAAATTGCAAAGGTGCTGAGAGCTAGAGGGTGTAGAATGCAGTGAGGATAAATTTGAAAATAAAAAGTGAGGTAGCAGATGTAAAAATGGACCATTGTAGAGGCTCATGTCCATACTGAGTTTATATTGGGTGTGCCAATATAAACTAAAATAAACACAACACTGGGCCTTGGATAAATATGCTATACTTTGGACAAGAAAAGATGGCTTTTGTAAAGGAAATTCCTGCTTTCCAGGCCTACTGAAGTACTTGAAATCATTGAACAGACACTGAATGTGAGTGATTTAGTTGCCTGAAATTTCTTAGTTGATCTTGGATTTCCAAAAGGCTTTTGCTAATGTCTCTCATCCAAGACTGTTAAAGAAATAAGACTATTTATTAAAGTAAATAAATAGGACAGAGTCTCAAGCTGTGCCAGGGGAAGTTTAGGCTCGAGGTGAGGAGAAAGTTCTTCACTGAGAGAGTCATTCACTACTGGAATGGGCTGCCCAGGGAGGTGGTGGAGTCATGTTCCTGGAGATGTTCAAGATGGGTTTGAACATGGCACTTGGTGCCATGGTCTAGTCTTGAGGTCTGTGGTAACGGGTTGGACTTGATGATCTTTGAGGTCTCTTCCAACCTTGGTGATACTGTGATACTGTGATATAAGGAAGGCATGTATAACTGATATTTTAAAAGACAAGTAGGAGTAAATATCCAGTTCTTCCAAACAAGAGACATTACTACTGGATGTTTGCAAAGACTTTTTCTTCAGCCTGTGGCATTCAACATTAATAAATTATTTGGGAATGGAGATGAGTTGCTGAAAAATGTTCCTGATCAGAGTTATTTGGGACAATGACAGATAGGATAGAATTCCAGAAACAACATTAAAAGGTGCTGCACCAAGAAAATACAGTGGCAAGTGAAGTGCTCGGATGAATCAATGCAGAAGACGGGGTTAAGGCAGATTCAGTAAGAAACTGAGAAGAAAAGAGAGGAGAATTGAAAACCACACATAGCATACAAAATCTGAATAGGGGGAACAAAGAGGATGAACAGCTTCTGTACAAGTACCAGAGCAAGATAATTCTCTTGAGATGATCTCTAAAGGAGGATATAGATAAGGCTCACAAATTATTGGTGGCAAAGAGGAAATGGACAGGCATCAGCTATGTTCTGTTTTTCCCACTCGGTCAAATCCAATGCAGTGTAGATTCAAATGAAGCTACAAGAAACCACATTCAAAACAAACAGAAGAATAGTTTTTTTGTGCAGAAAAAGAACAGGGTAGCAGGCCTCTGCAACTCACTGTCAAAGGAGACTTTTCTAGGGTTTAAATAGGTTTATGGGAATAGATTCATGGAAGACAAAACCAACAAAATCTTCAGAAACCATTTACATCTGATCAACTGTTGGAGGCTGGAAAATATCTGGAAATGGTATGCTGTAATTGTTACTCCTGCTTTTCTTTAGGCACATATAACTGCTCCCCAGATGCAATTCTTACCTTAATGCAGTGTGGCCATTCTTCTCTTGCTAGGCTTCCCTACTCATTGGTTTTATGTAGCTCCCTGAAGTGGGCACTGACACACTTGAGTCACTTGCTTGTGTTGTGTGATGTGTGGAAAATAGTTGTTTCTCAGTTTTGGATTACTCTTGGCGAGTAGAAAGGAAGAACGATCATAAACTGTAGGTGCTGTGGTACTTTGCTTATAAACCCAGGCCTCCTTTATCAGGTAAGGTCTGAAATGTGGCAATTTTTTTCATGCGTTTAGGAGAGTTAGACATTTTCTGCATTATCATGACCATGAAGTACCTTGCTTCAAATGTTAAGTTAAAAGTGGATCAGTAGACAAGTGCAAACATGGAATCTCTCTGAAAAGTTAACAAGTCTCCCAATGTGAATTGCCCTTTGCCATTGCAGAACACCTCTCGGCAACAATCAGAATACAAATCAGATTAAACACAACTTGCTCTAAAGCTTTTCAAATGAAACAACATGGCTTTATAATAGCATTGAGTAGTAACGCTTCATTTAATATGTACATCAATTATTGCTGAATTATAATAGAGTTCCTATAAAGATGTATAATGTTCATATTAATACTAAAGGAATTCATTATGATTGGCATAATTACAATGAATACTAACTAAACTAATGACAGTTAGGCATGTTAGAAGAAGTGTCACACATTTACTTGACATGTTCCAAATGGAATATATTTTGGTACTGCATTTGTAAGAATACTGTGGACTGTTTGAACAGTAGCTTGAAGCAGTGTGTTTAGCTGAGTGTTTTGTCCAGTATCATCAAACAACTAATGATTTTGTTGTACATTGTTTTTATATACTTATATATACACAAAAAATATATATATTATCTGGAATACGTATGAAAAAACCCAAAGCTTCAAATCAGTCTGATGCTCCCGTTTGTATTTAGTTTCACTGAATATATATGTAAGTATAAAATCCTAGATGTGTTGTCAGAAAAATAGGTGGTCGAGAGATAGACTATATATGTGGCTGTGCCCTAGTTCTTCTCGCCAGTATTCATTCTGGTGTGCACTCCACAGATCAACTATGTTAAAGACTTGGAATATAGCATTTCTAGGCAGAGTCTCATGTCAGGTGGTACATTTAGCACGCTTCTGCATTTATATTTCTTGACCTGTTGGCCTAAGCCTTACATAAACTATTCTTGCCTATGGCAAAAGAAATTTGTCTTGGGGATTGTGTCTGTAGCCACATGCCTGATGTCTCATGGGCTCTTAAAGTGTACTACTTGTGCATGAGTTTTCAAGAAAAAAAAGTTTTACCCATGAGATAAAATTTTAGTAAATTTGTAAAAATACAATGTTAACTCTAATTCAACAGGAGAAACAAAAGCTTTGAAAATAATACCAACTACTTAAGAGTACAAATAGATATTATATTACTAATGGGCAAGTAAAATTTTACCATATTTTTTCTGCCACTACTTTGACTCAGTGGTAACATCATAAACTGAATGCCTTTTTTTTGGCATTCATATATTTAATATACCATAAACTCTAAAAATCATTCATTGCTTTGCCCAAAGAAGAGAAAAATCTGTGGATTAGTAGAGCAAACGGAGATTGAAAATGCTGCCAAACACTTGACAAAGCATCAAAACACAGCTTGATGCTTTGTTCACACTACAGAAGATATGAAAAAAAAAAAAAAAAGGAGTATCATCCTTCAACTTTTCTTGTACTTTCTTGTATTGTATTTCAGAGGAAGATGAACTGTAGCCTTCCGGCAATCACTAATGCAGTGTTTGTATTCTGTGTTGAGATTATCCACTTGGGTGCTGCACTGAAGCTGCCTGGGCTATTTTGACACTGCATCCAGATGCTCCAATTTTGCTTCAGTGACTCAGAGCAGAGCCAAAATGCCTTAAAGCAATGTTCAAAGGGTCAGGTCTTGAGGAACAATTAAAGTACTAAGAAGCAGTGTTTCTAAACATCTCTGACTGGTGCTGAATTGACTTAAGTGGCCTTGGTGTGACATCCAGGCAGGGAATATATAACAGAAAGATTCAGTTCTGCTATACATAGTTATGCTTCAGGTAAAAGTGAATGTTCTCCCATTTTTATAGGGAGAGTAAAATTCCATTTGTCATATATTCCCATTTCCTCATTTGAGAACTAAATAATTTAATGTTTGAGCAAGAACTTTCTAAAATTTTTTTTTTTTTTTTTTGTGAAGGGACATTCTAGTAAGGTGTTCTTTATTTGTTTGGGGTTTTTTGTTTTTTGTTTTTTTTGTTTAGGGTATTTTTGTTTGGTTTTGGTTTGGGTTTTTTTGCTTGTTTCATTGTTGGTTTGTTTTTTGCTTTCATTTGGTTTTGGTTTTGTTTTATATATATATAAAACCAGTTAAAGTGAGAGAATTCCAGTGGCAAGTGTAGTTTAAGAAGATCTTACATGAATTACGACAGTGCAGGCTTTAAGTTGGAAAGCACAGATGTGATACAGAATACATACTGTGTACCAGAAGGGAGTTAACCAGGAAATCCAGAAGCAGCAATGTTAAGATAACTAAAAAAAGTCCTGAAAGAAATTTTGTAATGAAAACATCACTGCAAAAATTCTCTTTATGATCTTTCCAGCACCTTCGCCTGCTCTGTTCCTTGTAACTTTACATCCTGTTGCTGCTGCCAGTGAGCTCTCCTACTGTGCTGAATGGGCACTACAAAAGAAAAACAGCCCTATCTGTGTGTCCTGCTGATTTAACAGATAGGTTACAGCTTTCTTCAAATCCTACATTCAGTTCAGAAGTTGCTCATGTAATGATGCTTCATACTTGTATTTGCTTTATAAGAATCGATAATTGTTTTAAAGATTTAAATCCTGGATGTTTTTTAAATCTAAGGCAGTGGGAGTGAGAAGACAGAAATAAAGGTTGATTATCTTCATTTTATCATTGTTTTCACCCCTGTTGTTTAGAAGACATTTTTGGTTTGGGGGCAATAAACAAATAAACGAACAAAAAACACTGGCTGAAATACCCTACACTCTCCAAAATGAAAACTTGTTTTAGTTTTATGGACTAAGAAGATCCAGCATTATCGAGAATGACACATGCTTAAGCACTTAAAAACAGACCCTAGGATGTTTTACTAGCCACGTTTTTTTGCTTGACCAGTAAACTATAAGAACCTAATGTATTATATCCTTTTGCAAAACAATCAGTAAACAACAAATGAACAATTAGAAAGCACACTTGACTCTTCCAGTAAGAATGTTGATTGCTGTGAAGATTCTGATTCGAAGATGTTTCACCAAAAAACAGCATTACTTTGGGAAAACTGATGCATGAGAAGAACTCAGAGTTCAAGTACTTTTCCTATTAGAATTTAATAAAAATCACCAGCAACACAGAGCTGTTGGGTATTTAATAAAAACCTTTAAAAAGTGAGGGCATCAAAGCTACTTACTATGGCAGAAGTGATTTCCACAGCAAATCTGGATAGCTAGGACACTAAATGTGCAAATACTAATCCCTTCCCCCATGAAATGCACAGGAAATTTCTGAATATGTAAAAGGAAGGAATTTCTTCGTTTTCCCAGTAAACTTTCCCTTGATTTATCTCTTGGAGAAGGAACTGCATTAATGTTCTTGACTGATTAACTTAATAAAATAAAGCAAAGATAGCTTGTGAAATCAGGATTAAAACAAGCTCTTTTTCTAGTTAGGGGATGGTATGATACCATACTTATTGCTTTGCTACAGCCCTAAAGGAAGGGATAATCATTCACTGAATTAAGATTCAGGAACTCCAGGTTTTGCAGGTGGTAGCAGCAAAAACGCTATGTGACTACGGACAGCTTTGCAACATTTAATTACTAATTTTGCAGACTTCTATTGAGACATTTTCCTGCAAGTGTTCAATAGCTGACTTTTGCCTGAAAGATTTTCCATCTACTGCCAACTAAACTCACACTTTTATTTGGAATTGACAGAAATAGGAAAAAAAATGTGGAGAAGAATTATACATTATCATTCCTAATATTTGTGGTTTCGACCAATCATTAATCTGTACACTTGCCAGAGAGAGGCAACTCTGCAGAAGTGATTTAAACACAAAACTAAAGAACTGGAAATGAAAGATTAGGTTTACACACTCTCTGTAAATCATTCATGGAAGTGAAGCGAATCCCCCCTCTCTTCATTCATTCAATAGCTCCGTGGTTAGGGCTTCATCTGATATACAATGTGGGACAATGAGGTTCAAGACCCTCTTTGCACATTCTTGAACCCATGTTTTCACTTTCCCCAAAGAGTTCTTAAACCACTGAGAAATCTATAATTGGCTTCTCTTGATCCCCATGGAAAAAGCTGTTCTGCATGGATTATTTAAATACTGAGTCAAAGAGAGTGAATGACACTGTGGTCTGGCGGGTAAAGCATTCACTTGCGAGGCACATGGCTAGGTCATAGTAGGAGTTCAAATAGCTCAGGTGAGAGCATAGCACTGCAGAATATCCAGTGGTTAGGTGATTCCCCTGGAAAGTAGAAAATGAGAGTTTAAATCTCAATCAGGGGAAGGAGTTGGAACCTAGTCTCCTATATATCGGAGTTAGTACATTTAAAAATGTGGTGAGTTCTTCAGCTGTGTGGATAGAGGTGAGTGGGTGGAGAGAGGAAAGTGAAAAACAATAATGGTTGTTAGTTGTTGTCTCCTTGCTGCTAGTTCTGTGAGTCTACTCTCTCTAACAAAAAGAAGAAAAAAACGTAACTCCAAATTCAATATGAATTTTGAAAAAATGTAGATTGTCAGGGATTTTTAAGTTTTAGCAATCAATTTAACCAGAAATGTATTCAGATATTTGGTGTAAAAATGCACTGGCCTCTACACAGGCTCAGATTAGATTGGCAATTAAATATTGGATTAAAACCTTGTTGCATCTACAAAGCTCCCAGCTCCTCCTTTTTTTTTTTTTTTTTTTTTTTTTGTATTTTTGAACTTTTAATGTATATATAGAATACACACTAATAACCTTTGTGGAACTAGGATTGAGTGCTATTTAAGAACTACTTTGCAAATTACATTCTCAGAACTTGTGGGGTAAGAGGGAGATACTACAGCAGAAGCTCTCGACATTTCAAATTGCACAGAGTGTTTTCATCATACTTGTTAGCAGATGAGAAAGAAATCATCATGGCTCTTCTCTCTCTCTTTTTTTTTTTTTTTCCCCCCCTCTTTCGAGATTGCACCTGGACAACAAGTTAATCTGGCAACATTAGCTTTGAATTTCTATATCACAGTTGTAAGGTCATTTATTTTAGTAAGATGGTTTCTATTTAGTTTATTATATTCTGCATTCAAACATACCAGAGTCTGGTTTACGAGAAAACACATCATTATACTGAACAACAGAAAAGTATACCTGCCATCAGCACTGAACTGAGAATTCATTTGCTTTCTGAAGATTAGATACAGATTTGTTGCTGTTCAAATTTAAACAAAGCATAATTCAGTTATTGTATTTAAATCTTATTTTTCTTTCATTGTCACTATTTCACTCCTAAAGCCTTCATATTTTTTCTGACAGCACTCAAAGCTCCAGGGATACCAATGGCAAGTTAACTGGATGTAAATCTTTCAAACAAAAAGTAGCTTCCAACAGCAAAATGCTGATAAATATGAAATGTTAATCTAGAAATACAGCAGAACTTTGGATAAAGGGACATTTTCAAGTTAATACAATTACGTCAATAACTTAATTTGCTGATGAAATAAATGTTACATATTCTGAAATACTCATTCTTGCTCCTCAGTTATACAGTGTTATTGCCTGCTAGGCTGCCTCTCTATAAAGCACAGAACATCACTATTTAGTTCTCTAAGAGTGCAAGAGCATGCTGCTGCTTCATATACCACTTATTTTTCCTTAATGTTTTCAGCATATGCATGCACGCAAAAATGACAACAGGGCTAAATGTCTTTTTTTTTTTGTTTTTTCAATGTAGGTTTTTTCCCATGAACACATTTCTTTGCATAAATTTTACTTCTCATAGGACACCTAACTTCTAATGTTTCTTGTGTTGCATTCTCCTATCAACGTTCCCAAAAGAGCAAAACGTATTTTCCAGTTAAGAAAGTTCATGCATTTTTCAATTATAATTTCTCTGGGGAGGAGTAAGAAATTTTTAGTGTAAGAAATTCCTGATTTTCAATTGATTCCAAGAAAAATATAATCATCTTAATATAATTAGACTTTGATGTGAATATTTAAGATCTGTAATGGAAAATGACTTATTGATAAATAGTGAATACTAATAAAATCTATGTTGTTTCTGTTTCAGATATGTTTATGGAATAACTCTTCAATGAAAAACAGTGCCGTAAGGAACTTTATTCTCATATGATGAAGTTGGAGCAGTTGTCAGTATCAATGACACTGGAGTTTGTTATCTCTGTTTGATTGGTTATTCATACAGGTCAGTGCCTACTGCTAAACATAGGGTGATCTAGAGGTGTGGTCCCATAAATAGTAACCTGATTCATTTGCAGAATTTTGCCACTCAACAATGTAACAAATATTTCACAAAAGAAAAATATGGCCAAATGGACTTCAACTGTTTTTTGAACATGATATGGAATAAAATGTAGAACCCCCCCAAATGTTTCTTAGGATATTATTCAGACATACTAATGAAAATATTTTAATGCATTCAACAGATAAGCAAACTTCCAAAATATTCAGGTTTTGCTAATTACTTTTGAGAGAACACTCAGTTCATCTTGACGTGTTTTCATTTCAGCATCACTGAGAATAAAGAATTATGGGAAACTCCATGCCGACCAGTGCAGCTTTCATCACAGAAGATGGTTTAGCACTAAATGGTCAGGACTAGGCTGTACAAATTTATCAGAAATTAAAACCCAAGTAAACAAAAAACACCAACCAAACCAAACTACGAACAAACCCAAGAAAAACCCCACATATCTACAACACTGGTACGCACTATTTTCATCAAGTAGGAGAATCGAATACTGTATTTCTTTTGTTGATTTTTATCTTTGAAATAGAGGACTACGTAAAATATTGCAGCTTAGTGCAACATACAGCCTTCTTATGGTAGAAGTTAGTGATCTGTAGTGACTAAAAATAATTCGAGGAAAAATAATTAAGTCAAAACTAATATAGTAAATAGTTTGGTGCTATACTACACCATGTCCTTCTCCAAAACTGTTCACCAGTTCATATAAAAACAGAGAAGTAACTAAATTGTTTCTGGCTTACTGGGCTCTTCATCTTGTATATTAATTCAGGTAATGTACCACTACAGCTAGCTGCCATTTAATTATTTTTATTATGTACCATTAAACTCAATTTTCGTTAGTTCTATTGTGAGGAAAATAGAATCCACTGTATTTCTGTTGTCATCTCATTTTCAGTCCTCATAAGACCCTTTTTTTTCTTAATGAAGATAGAATCTTTCACAATCTTTAACGCCAGATTTTATTTCTTTAATTAGGAGTTTCTATCAGGGCCTTTCCAGTGAACTCTTCACATTTTAAAATACTTCTGCTTCACTACGCTAGCTGATTGTTTTGGAGATTGTGCAGAACACATTCCTAATCTGCAAGAAAGCTGCTTTCAAGGTCTTTCATATTCTGCCATAATCCCCTGGTAATTACAAAGGCTCTATTTGCAACAATAAGCAAGTCTGAGAGGAGTTCTCTGGTTCTGCATCACATATTGAATTGCATGTGGACATTTCAGCTAAATTTCTTCCCTTGAGCCTCAAACTTGCATACAAAATGTGTGAGATGCCAAAACACAAGAAATGAAAGGTTATGATGACAGTAACTATGTCTATACAATGCATTGACTAAATGAAACACAAAACACAGCTTGGATAAAGGCTTTTACTTCAGGAGCAGTTAAGTCCTCATTAGAAAAGTAAAGTTGACAGAGCTTAAAAACATTTAATTTATGGCTGATAACCATTAATCATCTTTACAGAATTTTTTTTCTCTCTTAGGATTTTAACAGGACTTTTAAGTGTTCCTCTGTAATTACTCTATTTTGTTTTTTTAAGGAAAATTACGGGTTTTTTCTGTCAAAGAGAATGATCTTGTCAGATCTCTAACTTAGCTGCAGCTTATACCTCGAGTATATGGTTCATAACCTATCAAAAACCTTTTGAATTATTATACATAAATAAAGAGAAAAGGTACAATATACATCTTCACAAAGTCCTCTTTATTCCATTATATTTTCCCTTTGAGTTTTTCTATCTATTTCTTGTTGATCAAGAATATTCTGTATTTTTTTAAATCTTCAAAAGGCTACTCTAGGTTCCAACTCTAACTCCAAATAAAATTTGTGATGATCCAGAATACAGGAAATGACTCCCACATCTCTGACCTTTTCTTGGTCTAAAAAGTTTCAAAAGTGGGAGGGAGAAGGAAATAGAAAATGATTTATGCAGTCTAAACTATGCTAAATAATGTGGGATCAGAACACTCCAGAGTAAAAGTGACAGTTACTTCTACTTTTGAATGGACATCCGTAATGTTACATCAGCTTTAAAAGGTTGTGATTCTAACTTCTGATGCTGCAGTCTTCTGTCACCTTTTACCTTAAGTTTCCCAGTTTAATACATTCTGTGTTTCTCACTGTGTAGCAGAATACTGCCTACAAAAACCAGGGGAAACCAGTATCTATTTGCAAAAAAGAAATGATAGTAGGGAATTGTGCAAGTGATTTCCACATTTCTTATCAGTGAACTACAGTTGACAGTAAATCAAATGAATTTTTTTCCCTTCGTCTCTTTCATTGGCATGGTAAACTTTAACATAGATTCCATTCACAAGAACAAGGAGAAAAAGACACTGCTAATGCATTCTTCACTTTTTGCTTAATAACACAGTTCATCAAACATTCATCAATTATACAGAAATCTCATCTTCAGATTTCAGCTCTACCTGAAAGTTATTTAACCCCTATTTCCCAGAAACTCTCTTAAATATAATATTGTAGGGAGTTTAATGATAAGTATGTGACTGCCTCTTCTGATGAAACGTTTTACTACTTTTGATAAATATTCATATACTCAGTGATCCAGAAATAGTAGAACTGGTTCTATTCCCTGTTTATTGAAGCAGTTTACATGGGAAACTCAAGTTCTAATTACTATATTAATGAATATTGATATATTACATACAAAGTGGAAATGCATAGAGAAAGATAATGTCTGAAGGTGTCATCACTAAGGTACTTGCAGAAAAGGAGAGGAGATGCAGGTTCAAGTGACACTTGCCTTCCTCTCTAACACATAATCTGATTATTTTAATAGCTTTTTCATTGAATGAACTAGGTCTGATTCACTTCTGTGAATTCAGATCAGAAAGTAGTTCTAGATTTAACTATTTTTTTCCATCTAAATTTACTGGTTTTAAATTAACTGTAAAACAACCCACCTCAAAGTTATGGAGATCTGAGTGGGATCAAAACACAAAAGGGTTCAGACGTTCACAGGGTTCAGGGTTCAGAGAAGCCTTTACCAGTACCAAAACACTTTTTCCTTAAATTAGTATATCAAAAGAAAGAAAGAAACAAGCAAACAAACAAAAAAACAGACCCACTAAGTAAAACAGAAATGGCAAAATGAAATTAGCACAGAAAGGAACTTCTTTATACTTACAGCTAGTACTTTCAACTTGACACATCTTTCAAACTGCAAGTGTACATCATACAGTTTGAAAGACTTTTTCTATGTTTCTGGAAACAATTGTAGGCAACAGCTAGACGTGCGCATTTTAATCTGATTATATTATATCAGCAGGTGCCACATTCTGCTTCTGTCTCCACTCATAGTCATTATTAATTTATTTTAAACAAAGAAGGGTTTCAACAGCCAAATACTACATTACTGTGTTAATCACAAGCAACATCCTATTTTCTAGCATGCTGGAAGCCAGTGCATAAATAGAGTGCAATGGTACAAGGCACTTTGTAAAGCACTACTTAAAACCCCCAAACATAACGTGGTAATGTATGATGATTTCACTAAACCCTCTGCAGAATGCATTGTAATACTTTAGTAAGAACACAACATGATCAGTCAGGGATGATAATAATTAGGCTTGTATCAGGAAAAAGCAGCTTCTCCTTCCCCATAAAGCATAAATAGAATGGAAACGGTAAGGGTTAGGGAGTACTCCAGATATCTAGAAATGAGGAATGAAAATGACTCCCATATGAATAATTAAATGATCGCCCACAGGCTGTATACATCTAATAGTGAAGGTGCACATATTGGCTTCCTTTAGTCAAGCAAATATTTTAAGGACTTTTTTTTTTGGGTGGGGGGTGGGATAGGGTTGTAGCCTTCTAATTCATCTGCTAATAAAGTACCGTTGAAAACCTTGATAAAATTCCTAGTAAAGACTACAAGTATACATTTATGCATATGCATTTTATGTCTAAATATTTTGATAGTATTTTCCTCTTGATTCTCCTTCATTATCCAAACCTAGAACTTGAAGATACCACCAGAAGATTTAAAACAAACAAAATCAGCAACCCACCCCCAAGATCTAACTGAGATCAAAACACAGGAAGGGTTCAGAGGTTCACCGGGTTCAGGGTTCAGAGAAGCCTTTACCAGTACCAAAGCATTTTTTCCTTAACTTGGTATAAAACAAACAAACAAACAAACAAACAAAAAACCCCACCACCAAAATCAAAACAAAACAAAAAAACCCCAAACAGTAACAACGATGATAATAATAATAATAATTAAAGAAAAAAAAAATTCAAAGTTAAAATGCCAAGTAAAATAGAAATGGCAAAATGAAATTAGCACAGAAAGGAACTCTACAACAAATGATAAAGATTTATAAAGACTTATAAAAAGATTTTGTAGTAGAATATTCCGGTTTTCTTTATTACAGTGTTACTCCATGTTCTGGCTATTGCATAAAGCCAAGGAACCAACAATCCCTACAAGTAGCTAACTGAGAAAAGAAATTTGGCAATGTTGTGACTAAAAGTACATGATTTGTGTACTAGTTCCCAGAAATATACAAAACTCTGCCTATTTGCTTCCACATATAATGCTTAATTGACATCCAGTGTTGAAAGTACTGTAGCAAAGAGTAACTTATTCATCAGATTTTCTACGTCCAGTTTCTGTGGTAGGCTAGCTGCAACAGTTTACTTTAAATATATGCCATACAGCTGGGTTTTCAGCAGTAGCAATCACCTGTAGCAACAGCAATACCTACAGCAGAAACACAGTTCTCCCCACTGTGAGATATAATTCTAGAAAGCTAATCTTACTTATGAATATGTAATCAATTGTATTCTTTTTGAGGAAAAAGATAAAAAATTATACCATATACAGATTTTTTAATTATTTATAAATGAGCCTTAGAGTGTACTAGAAAAAAGTACGGAAAGATTCTTGTATAGTTTAGGGAACATATCTCTGTGTGGATTGGATTCGTGTAGCTAAATGGTTTGTTGGTTTTGTTATTGAAAATTTTAATTTTAGATTAGAGACTATGATTATTAGGGTTTTGAAGCATAGCATTCTAAGGGAGATTTTTTAAAAAAGGAGAAACTTAAGAAGGACTCCCTATAAAAACTTCACTTTTTAGCAATGCAAATAAGCACTTTTAAAAACTTCAGTTGCACAGAAATCAATCTGTTAGGATGGGAAAAGGATCAAATGGTTGGTTTTGTACCTCACTGGAGCCCACCATATTTTGACTAAAATAAATCGCAGGAGGGAATTAACATGTGATAATTGTATATACTTAGAAAAGTTTTCAAACTGTAAGTATATATAACATAATTAATTACAGCAGCTAACTTTTCAAACTTAACTTTTACTTATTATTAGGAAAAAATACCTGGCATAATTCCTTGCAATGGTATTTTGTGCACATGCCTTAAATTTTCTCTGCTTAAAAACAGGCATAATATCAAAGAATGTATTTACTAAAGGGAAAAAAAAAAGAAAGGGAAATTATGGAACAAAAATGCATGAAAAAATCCTATGTATAGCATTGCAATAGCCCTTCATCTGCCACATGAAGATAAAATTCTCTCCCACAGACATCCACAGATTTCAGATTGGATATGAAGCTAGATGAATTGCTAGATATTCCTTGCATACTCACTTTCTATTTCACAGAAATAAATCCTCTACCCATTAAAAATTATACTGAAGCTTTCAATAACTCAAATTTCATCACAATTGCAAACATAGCTTATTATTAAGAACACAAAATAATAATTCCATTTTAAATAATTGATTAATTAAGGTTTTTTTTTTTTTAATGGTGCATCTAATCAGCTTTGTTTCTCAGTTTCAGTCTGAAGCTACATGGGATAGGAAAATCTTACAGATGGCTCCTCTGTAGCTCAGTTTGTATTCATAGTAGATGTGATGGTTTGGGAGTTCCCCGCCCCCCACACTTTGTAAAATGACCCAGACTAGAACTCAGCCTGCTGGAAGTTTAGATGAAGCTCTGTTTACAGCTCTGCACAATGTACAAGCAGATACATACACTATATACAGGAATATTTACAGAAGTATACAAGTTAAAGGTAATACAGAAACACAACACCCCTCCCAGAAATCAGAGACCCCAGGAGGGGCTTCCAACCACCCTTCCACCTTCTCCCCACCCCTATACCTTACCCCAAGGTTTGCAAGGTTTGCAAAGTGAATTTGGAGGATCGGCCAGGAGGGTTAGAAGGAAAGTGGTTACTTGGCAGAGAGAAGGCTAGAAGCTAGACCGCCCGAGACGCTGTGCCCGAGAGACTGACTTATCTATGTTTTGAGTTCTTATTCTTAAACATCTCAGCAAGCCTATGAGTGAAGTAGACATCACCATTGTTTCCTTTTCACAGCCTATAACGTAATTTTCCTCTATTAAAATATTCCAATTATCCTCAAACCAGCACACTAGAATATGATGTTTTGTTGGTTCTTCTCCTGAGTGATTTGCCCTATCCATTCCCATATTTTATCCTTTTATCCACTTTTTATAAACTGATTAATTAGTTGTGTGCTCTCAGTATTTGTTTTCTATATATTCAAATATTGTATTGCATTACATACCTGCCCCACTAAAAAAGGTAACACCTACAACAATCTGGTACATTTTGTGCATTATTATTCTATTAGAGGAGATGATCTTTCAAATTAGGATTAATGAATTTTAGTCTTTCAATTCAAANTTTTTTTTTTTTTAATGGTGCATCTAATCAGCTTTGTTTCTCAGTTTCAGTCTGAAGCTACATGGGATAGGAAAATCTTACAGATGGCTCCTCTGTAGCTCAGTTTGTATTCATAGTAGATGTGATGGTTTGGGAGTTCCCCGCCCCCCACACTTTGTAAAATGACCCAGACTAGAACTCAGCCTGCTGGAAGTTTAGATGAAGCTCTGTTTACAGCTCTGCACAATGTACAAGCAGATACATACACTATATACAGGAATATTTACAGAAGTATACAAGTTAAAGGTAATACAGAAACACAACACCCCTCCCAGAAATCAGAGACCCCAGGAGGGGCTTCCAACCACCCTTCCACCTTCTCCCCACCCCTATACCTTACCCCAAGGTTTGCAAGGTTTGCAAAGTGAATTTGGAGGATCGGCCAGGAGGGTTAGAAGGAAAGTGGTTACTTGGCAGAGAGAAGGCTAGAAGCTAGACCGCCCGAGACGCTGTGCCCGAGAGACTGACTTATCTATGTTTTGAGTTCTTATTCTTAAACATCTCAGCAAGCCTATGAGTGAAGTAGACATCACCATTGTTTCCTTTTCACAGCCTATAACGTAATTTTCCTCTATTAAAATATTCCAATTATCCTCAAACCAGCACACTAGAATATGATGTTTTGTTGGTTCTTCTCCTGAGTGATTTGCCCTATCCATTCCCATATTTTATCCTTTTATCCACTTTTTATAAACTGATTAATTAGTTGTGTGCTCTCAGTATTTGTTTTCTATATATTCAAATATTGTATTGCATTACATACCTGCCCCACTAAAAAAGGTAACACCTACAACAATCTGGTACATTTTGTGCATTATTATTCTATTAGAGGAGATGATCTTTCAAATTAGGATTAATGAATTTTAGTCTTTCAATTCAAAACAGGAAAAAAAAAAATCTAAAATGTATGGATACTAATTTTATCTTCAAGTAGTGCAGTAAGTGCTGTCTCTTGTGGCCTAGTTATTTGTAAAAGATAAAAAGGCCAGGTTCTTACAATTTAAAAAGTAATGTGTAAAATGCAATAACTCTGTTTATACACACATGATATAAATACAAACCCTACTTAAGTTATATTCACATTATGGCTATACAGAGAGACTCCAGCATTCATATACAAAATCTGTCTGGAAGAGTTCACAAATTGCTACTTTATTTACATCTGTCTTAGTGTCTGTGGTGTTATTTCTAATTTTGTTTGCTCCTGTGAAGTAGGATACTGAACTCTTAAGGGAAATGAAAACATACAAATGCTATTACAGTACACATTTCTAAGCAGCAGGAAGTCTGTAGTAAGTGTCAGAGATTGATCAGCATTTTAATGCACACATGAACAGCCACTATCAGAGGTACTTCGCAAAGGGTCATGCATGCATCATCCATGCTGTATGTTTAATCACCTCAGATTTTCAGAGATGGAATGGTGAGCTTAAAATATTGAAAATGCACTGTAATTACTGATATCTTTTCAATACAAGTTAATTGCTAAAACCAGAATAAACCCAGAAATCTAACTTCTTTCCAAAGGGGATGGAAAAGCAAACTGCAAATATGAAAATGGGAGAACTGTTGAAACTGAGTGCATTTCTACAAACATTAAAAGAAGAAATAGTGTGTATCCCTACTTAGATGCATAGAAGGAATGCATATATGCCATAGATTTCAGACATGCATCATAGAGTTTACGGGCATGCTTTAAAACATTAAAATGTATGAGCAGGTTGCTAGCGAGAGTTCTGTAAAAGTATTTCAGTTACAGAGTGCCGAAATTGCAGGAAACCTTCAGAACTTACCCTGCAATTACTGTTTGTATCTTGCATTCAGTACAGAGATTGATTAATACCCACTCTGAGTATGAAAGCACTGAATTCATACAAATGAGGTACCCTTCTAAATTATCGTGCTAAATTCCTTAGTCTTACCATCATTTTTGAGGTCAGCTAGGGCTCTTGAACCAAGAAAAGGCCACTGCCAGTACCAGGCTTGCATGAAGTCACTTCTTTGTATAGATTACTTTATTATACAAAATTGAGAATAATTATAGAATCCTGTTAAGATACTTCAAATTGAAAAGATACAGATGTCATAATTCAGCTACCTTTTCAACAAAACAAAGTCTGCTGAGTCACAGTTTTCTTCTCCCTCTACTCATTTAACCATGTAACTACATTTGAAAGCAGTATCACACACATCACATTACAAAGACATACTTTTGAGACTGTCTCACAAATCATGTGAGAATTTCTCTTTCTGATTGTTTCTCACTATTACCTTGATGCCTATCCAATATTCAGAATATCATTAACACACCAACATAGATACCCTAAGTGGACAGTTTTAAGAAGAATCATTAAGATAGAAATCATATGATCACAAATGTAATTCAACTACATATAAAACCTGAGGATTTGGTGAATTTGATCTTGAGCAGGAAAACAATAATAAACAACTGTGCGCTATCAGATATTCAGGAAATGCCTCAGCACTTAATAAAATTGGAACAAGTTTGTTTTTGAGGAAATTACTGACCAAGTTGTAGCGATCTTTTTCAGTCCTTATTCACAGTTGAATAACTTTGAGTTTTGTTCTTATTTTCTTAAATACTCTTCTTTATTAAAAAAAAAAATCTAAAAGTCAATTATTCTTAATTCAGTCAATATAATCATTTAAAGATACTGAGGGTCAGCATACTTATTTTAGATTCTTATAGACTTCCTTGGTCTTTTAGGGGAAAAGAACTTCTTTGACTAGTAAAAATGAAAGGGAGGAGGGGGAGACGACCCACAAACCCCGAAAACAACTGAGCAAAAAACTGTGGAGTTCTGCTGTAAAAAATACATTGGTATTAAAACACTATATAGTCTTCTTTTCTCAAATATTCTCAAGGCTCAAAAATCTTTGTCAAAATACTAGCAAGTACAGACAAGAGAATAGTCACATAAGAGTTAAAAGAAGCATTATTTTGCAGCAACTATGTCTCCCAACTGAAATAAACAGACACCATAAATTTAACCAAACAAAATATTCAATAGACAGGTTATAAAAATGATAGTCTTCTCTGCTTGAAGCATGTTTGTAACTCCATTAATATGAATGAAAGTTAACTATGCACAGGAGGAAAAGAATACATTTGCTGTATGTATACTTGCTCTTTGGAATCTTTGAATATTTCATTTTAATAAATATATTTTAGGTACATGTCTAGTTTATCAGAACAAAGGCTTTGGTTTCTGTGTTAAAATTACTGAGGCGCAAGATAAGACCAGAAAAGTTCACCCGGCCATGTATATTTTACGGCAAACATGTCATTTTAGACATCTTTCAAAGATGTATCTGGATCTGAAAAGCAATCCTACTGAGGTATTGTTTGCCACTGCTCATTGACATATTCATGTAATGTAAAATCAATCAAAACCAAAAAGCACTTAAATAGAAACCCAAAACTGAACTAAACCCTCCCTACCTACTTGATATGAAAATACATAATTTTTGTGGGTTTTTTTCTAGAACTTCTGTGTTTAGAAAGTTGAGTACCCAAATGTATATTACAATTATGTAAAGATTTAAAGTTTACAGATTTAACTCATTCATTTGGTAACTCTTCTATTTAGACAGAAGAATAAGAGAAGCTGTTAATAAGGAGTAAATGTAGGTAGCAGCAAAACTTTAAAATTAAAGCTAAACTTCCTGAAGGGTGATACAGAAAATATTCACTCTTTCAGAAAAGTGATGACTTTCAGGTTCTAAAATATTTCTCATAATCTAGTGATAATAAAAGCCTCTCAGTATTTTCAAATTATACTCATAATTGATGTATTTTACATTTTTATATGAATTACATCACCAACTGTTTTATGAAAGGGGATCTTATTAATATCTATAAATATCTGAGCAGCGTGTGTCAAGATGAAGGTGCCAGTCTCTTTTCAGTAGTGCCCAGTAATGGTAGGACAAGGAACATGTACAAGCTAGAACACAGAAGGTTACACCTCAACAGGATGAGACATTTCTTTACTGTGAGGGTGACAGAGGTTGTGGAGTCTCCTTCCCTGGAGGTTTGTAAAATCCTCCTGGATGCATCCCTGTGCGTCCTGCCCTAGGTGATCATGCTTTGGCACTGGGGTTGGAGTTGACGATCTCTGGCAGTCCCTCCCAACCCCTAACATTTTGTTATTCTGTGAGTGACAGAAACATGGCATATTGGAAGGAAGGTGGTCATCTGGTTGAGCCTTCCTACACAAAGTGGAGAAAATTCAGATTTAGTTGCTCAGAAAATCTTGTGAACAACCACTCAACTGCGTTCTCAGTATCTCCAAGAATAAGAATTTAACAGGCTCTCTGGACAGTCTGATGCAATGCTTGACTATCCTCACTGTGAAACTTTTTCTATGTTTAGTAAAAATTTGCCTCATTGAAAGCTGTGGTCATTGCCTCTCATCTTTTTGTGATTCAGAAGATGCTCTGAGAACAGCCTGGGTTCATCTTGTCTATATGTGCTTATTAGGTAGATGGAGGCAGCAGTAAAAAGCCCTGCTTCGCATAATCATGCCATGTAAATTAAAAGAGTAAAGACAAATCTATCATTTTATTATACATGCCAGTTTGCTATGTCTAAATTAAGCATTCAGGTATTTTTAGATCCATATCTTTGCTGTTATTGTGACGTGTTTTGCACACACAGTCATCCCCATCAGTATTTAAAATAACATTCAGAATTTGTAAAATACATATTCAGTTGAAATTTGTATGTTAGACAAGGGGGGTGATATTAAAAGCAAATATTACAATTAGAATAAAAATGCATGCAAAAGTGCCAATCAAAGCAGTAAATGATTCATTAAATTTGCAGTGATTGAGATCAGATGAAATTTTGTAGCTATCATACCAAAGTTTCAAAGTACTGAATTTATTTTGTTACTTTCTTTTTCAGCATTGCTAGCAGATCAAATTCAACAATATTTTGGCAGCCTAAAATTACACTCTTCTGACCTTGACATTAGTATTCAACAGCACTGATGAAAGAATGACAGCTTCTCCATCCTACTGGGTGATCTCGCAAGCTTTTACCTTCATGACTATGGAGTTTCTGTCAAATATGCTTCCAGCTGAATGATCACATTCTTTTGAATTATGAAGTGGCTGAAAACTCTGCTAATTGGGTCCACACTGATGTCACTCAAAGATTAAGTAGCCTTAATAATTTTCAAAGTTATATAAATACTTGTAATTATTCTGCCTGTTAACTGCAGGATATATTTGTCTTGAAGGAATAATTTTCAATACCTAGAGAATATGTGTAAATCATTACTTGAAAATTTGTAGTAGTTTTAATGTATTAAAATTAGAAGTAAGAATAAAATTTCTAAAGGGAAAAAAAAATTAAGTACAAACAAAACCAAAAAAAGAGCAGTGATTAGGAAAAAAAGGTAAGATGTACTGTTCTCTAGCATGCTGAAGAATAGTCTTCATTATTCCTAGTCAACATTATTCCTAACTTTGGTAAGCTACATTAGCAGCAATAAAAAATAGCAACAAGGAAGTTTAATAGAGAAGTGTCTAGTTGTGCCGTGGCTATCTTTAGTCTTTCAAAGCTCAGTAGTCTGCTTCAACTACTCATAAACTGACTGCCAAATCCACATGAACAGTTATGTAATGAATCAGCTTGTCACATCCATGGATAGCATAACCTTTGATAATGAAATGAAATATAAAATGGCCAAATGTGTAATTTTTGAAATTATACTTATCTGTAAGAATTAGCTCAGCCATTGTCTAGTTTCCCCCTGTCATTTACCCTGTAATTTGCATAGCCTTTAAAATTCTTAAAGATACATCTTTACTGCTTCAGTTATTTAGATGTTGTTTAGCCATTTAATTTTCAACACACTGTTCCTTTTATACCTTAATTGGAATTCCTTATTTTTTCCTTCCTGTGTTTTGTGCACAGTCCTGTGCTAGGAACTGGAATATCCCGTGGTATAAATAGCATCCATGTAATTTCCTTTTCTCTTTATCCTTAAAGCTACATGTGACTTCTAATACACAGCTGAGCTCTGATTTTAGATATTTGCATTTCTGACATGACATACATATTTGGGGATATAACAGAAAGTACAACACATACATGATTTATTTTTCCATACTGTATCTGAAAACAATTTAATTTCTGTGATTGGTAGAGACTAAAGATGCTACAGTGCTCACTAAAGTATATTAATTTGTAGATCGAATAAACACAAGCAGTATTAGCCAATTCTGCTCAAGTGGCTTAGTCATATAAAATCTATTACTCCACTGGGTTTAAAATTGCCCTTCCATTGTACTTCTGTATTCTTATGTTCCTTGATGATTTTTGCTTTATATAGTACAACAGGTTTAATTTTTTGATCAGTTTGGCTTGCATGTAGAAAGTTACCAGGATCCACACTAATCTTGTGGCCATTTTAGATTGACGTTTGGATTCTAAGAAATTTCATTTCAAGTATCTGATGTTCCAGCACACCTCTTTACATTGTAAGAATAAGCAACGTCTTTTGTTCTCTGATTTTTCAATGTTTTCACATAACTTGCTAGATTATTTTACATAACATTGCACTTTATATCCTAGAAAGTGAAAGAAAAAAAAAAGTGCATTTTCTTATATAAAGATGTGCAGCCTGTTTTGGATAAAAATAGTATTGCTTTGTCTGTTAACTCATTAGTGGCATAACTCATCTGCTGGCCAAAAGGTTAGGACAGAAAGCTTTTCATATTTCTGTATTATATGTGAGAAAACTAGTTAGACCAAATATTAAATACTCTTCCTGCACTGTGCCGTGAGATTCTCCTGCATCTAAATTGTTACCAGCATTTCAAGAGTTATCAGTATCTAACAGAGAAAATAAGACTGGACATTTTGGCTGTGTTTTTCTAAAATTAAAAAGTTGTGGGAGAGAAAGCAGAAATGAAAAATCTGACAAGTCAGTTTAGCTCTTCTGGCTCATTTCTAGGACAGTAAATATAATGGTGATTTTATTTGTTCACATTCTTAACAGAACTATCACCATTTCATAATTTCATTGGGAAACAGATCTGAGAGTACACTTAGGGGTACATTAAGTCCAGCAGCTCTAGTCTTGTAGACACCTGAGTGCAGATGCAATCCAAAAGCTTAACAAGGTACCTTTGTTCACTTTCAAGTGGGAAAGCTGAACCCTTCTGGACATTATACAAGAGAATGGCATGCAAAATGAAGAGGTAAAGACCTACTTGAAAAGCCACAGAGAACTATCCCAGAGGGTAGTTTTGGGGACAGAGGCCATCCACAACTCCTGTTTCTTAACAGCCTTATTCAAGATTTTAGGGGAACACATTCAACCACCTGGGATCTAATATCTCAAATGCTTGCATATTTGCACTCTCATCTTTTAAAGAACTGAACAGAGCTTATTTTCCTCATTCACAATACGGATACTTTTAGTTGAGGTGCTGACCTTTAGAATAGCAGCTGGAGCATTACTCAGAGTGGAAGTGAAAATTCAAATTCTTGCTGTAAGTGGAAGGCTTAAACCTGCAGATTTGGTCTCCTTGGAGGGCATCATATCCATGTTCTCAGATGGTTAGAGACAGATTTATGGATAATTGAGAAACAGAAGAGGAAAAAACCTCCTAAGTTCCCAGTTGAAATGTGCCATTGAGTGATACTCCTCCCTCAAGACAACTAGCCTTCCAGGAGTCACTATACCAGTATGGATGAAAAACTCTAAGACATCTCATGGCCATTAGACATTAAAAACCAAGCACAGAGCCTGTCTGAACACTGTTTAATGTAACACAGACAGGTAGCCCACAGCTCTGAATTTATGATTTTCCCAAGAAAGTACCTGATTCTTTGCCAGAGAAGCTTGTAAATGATTATCCTAATTGTCAGGCAATAGCGTCACAGAATAGTAGGGGTTGGAAGGGACCTCTGGATCAGGTTCACTTAGAGCAGGCTGCCCAGGAATGTGCCCAGGTGGGTTTTGAATATCACCAGAGAAGGAAATGCCACAGTCTCTCTGGGCAGACTGTTCCAGTGCTCAAGCATCCTCAAAGTAGGTTGTCCTTATGTTCAAATGTCCTTATGTTCTAATTTGTGCCCACTGCTGCTTGGTCTGTCACTAGGCACCACTGAAGAGAGTTTGATCCTACTGTCTTGACACCTGTCCTTCAGATATTTTTATGCATTTATAAGATTCTGAGCATTCTCTTCTCCAGGCTAAACAGATGCAGTTACTTTCAGCCTCTCCTCACTCAGAAGAGATGCTCCAGTCCCCACAGCATCTTCGTAGCCCTCCACTGGACTTTCTAGCAGTCCCTTGCTTCTTTTGAACTGGAAAGCCCAGAACTGGACACAGTACTCCATATGTGGCCTCAGTAGTGTAGAGGAGAAGAATCTCCCTTCATCTGCTGGACACACTTTTCTTAATGCATCCCAAGATACTATTGATGTTCTTGGCCATGAGGGAACAGTGCTGGCTCATAGTTAATTTGTCCTCTAGGACTCCAAGGTACTTCTCCAGATAGCTGTTTTACAGCAGGTCAACTCCTAACCTGTACTGGTACAAGGGGATATTAGCAACAAATTCTGAAGCAACCTTGTCTGTATATCCTCTGCAACCTGAGAACCCACTCCATTCACCAGTAGGCCCACATTTTTCTTAGTCTTCCTTTTCCTACACTTGAATAAGTCTTTCTTATTGTCCTTGGCATCCCTTGTGAAATAGACTTGTGTATTTGCCTTCCTCATTACATCCTTGCATACTCTGACAACATTCCTAAATTCCTCCCAAGTGTTCAGTCAGAAGACATTCTATAAAATGTCTTCTTCCATTTGAGTTTTATCAGAATCTTCTTATTCACTAATGCAGGTCTCCTGCCTCCTTTATTTGATTTCTTACTCATAGGGATCCACTGGCCTTGAGCTTGGAGGAAATGGTGCTTGAATATTAACTAGCTCTTTTTGGTCCTTTTCCTTCTGGAGTCCCAACCCATGGGGTCTCTCCAGGTGAGTCTTTGAAAAGGCCAAAGTTAGCTTTCTGGATGTCTAGGGCTGTAATTATACTTATTCCTCTGCTGCTTCTATGGAAGATCCTAAACTCCACCATCTCATGGTCACTGCAATTGGTGCTGCCCCCAACCTGCACATCCCCAACCAGACTTTTATTTGTTGGCACAAGGTTCAACAGCATGCCTCTTCTCACTGGTTCCTCCACCATCTGTGTCATAAAGTTATCATCAATGCACTGCAGGACCCTCTTGGCATATGTGTATGCCTAGCTGTGCAGCCTTTCCACCAAATATCAGGGTGGTTGAAGTCCCTTATGAGAACCAAGTTCTGTGATCTTGAATCTGGTTTCAGCCTCATCCACAGATGTCTGTAGAATGCCTCATTGACTTCCTCTTCCTAATCAGGTGGCCTGCAGTAAACACTCACGAGACTGTCATCCATATATATTAGCCTGCCCCTTAATTCTTACCCATAAGCTCTCGACCTGTTCTTCATTCGCCCCATCTAGGCAGTAGGATTCTCCTCACCTCTATTAAATAGCTTAAACACCTTGCCTTGGTGGTCTGCCTTTCCTAAAATATAAGTACCCTCAAGAACATTCCAGTCGTGCCTGTTATCCCATCATGGCACTTTCATTGCAAAGAGATCATGGCCCTGCTTTCACACACGGATTTCTAGTTCTTCTTGGTTATTCCCTGTGTTCCATGTGTTGGTACACAGGCATTTCAGAGAGTCCAAAGTTTCCCTGCAGGAGTGAAAGAGGATCCACCATAATTGAACACACCCTTGATGTGGTTTGCCATCTAGCTTACATCTTGGAACGCAGCTAAGGAATATCTGTTGCTGCTCTGGTTGGCTCTGTTTTCCAGTGGAGTGTGATATCATGACAATACTTTGGGTCCTGTTCCCGAAGTCATTCAGTTTAAAGCCTACCTCACCAAGTCAGCCAGCCTGCTGTCAAAGATTGCCTTGTCTCTTCTAGACAAGTTGATTCTATCCTTCTCTACCAGGTTATAATCATAAAAGAAAGCACCATTTTCCTAAAAGCCAAAACTTCTGAGACAGCTTCACCCATGTAGCTAGAAGTTGATACGCATTATTCAATTATTTCTGGCTGCCCCCTTTCCCCTACTGGTAAAATGGAGGAAAAGATAACTTGGCCACGAATACCATAATCACTTGCATCCCCAGTGGGAAGAATAGCAAAGGACAGAAGTCGGTGCTCTTTTCAAGTTGTGGCATCCTCTCAGCAATGTATCCATCTAAACTCTTGTTTAGGTAACTAAATGCTTGTTAAATCCGTTATTAGATACAGCACCTGACTCCCAGCATCACCAAAGCTCTAGATGTTAACTCTGTGTAGCTCACTTCAATTAATAACGCGTTCTTCCTTTCAGAGGCACATCTCTTTTTCTGTAAAATCAGCAGCTTTTAGCTTTTTCCATTTTATCTCTATGAGACAGCTTGATAACTTGATAATTTGTTAATGACATAATTGCTTCTAATAAAATCTATCAAGCCTACTCTAATTGTTACGCTCTGCAGCTGACTTTGAAATTAAACTCAAGAGATTATATTGATTATGGGAAAAGAGCCAGATGTTTCCACTGAAACTATGGGTGTAAAAAGACAGTGATAAAAACCTAACTCAACTAATAAAATAGGACAATAGCTTAATTTATAAAAAATATTTTCTAATAATAAATATAAAAGCAAATGTTTATTTGCATGTAAACAAACATTCTAAAATACTGTCTATGTGTCATAAACCTGAGGTTAATTAATTGTGTGGGTTTACTGTGATTTTTTTTTTTTGTAAACTAAACATATTTAAGGAGAAAAAAAAAGCAAAATATCCAGTAAAAACTTAAAAAATCCAGTGAAACTGGTTTGACATGTCAAAAGAAATTTCAGTGCTGACATACCTATTCTTATACAAAGGAAAGTAGTTACTTATTCTAGTTTGTATTTCTCATTCTGCTGATACGAGATGGTGTTTAAGTGGCTCACTCCAGTTAACGTATCAACTACTACTCTGCTATATTCAGCTAATGTGCAGCCACAGTAGGATTTGACATTATGAACTACATTTTTCATCTCTACAGCTAATGATGAGCTTCCTTACAATCCTTTCTCCTTTTAAGTAGTATTAATGATAAGATTATTAGTTCAAAATCTTATTATTGGTAGACTTTAGAATAAAATCACATGGTAATTACTGCTGCTTTCAAAGGCTTGAATTTTTTTTACTCTTAAAAATTATTATTATTAAAAAAAAAAGAGAGAGAAACCCAAACTGTAAAGCTTTAATAAGTAGCAACAACTAGATTTTGATGTTAAATAACAGATGCTGCTAAAGTTTCATAGTAGCAAGTTGAATCGTGATATACCTTCAATACCTTTGTAGGAAGAGTCTGCTAGAATGGACACAACCAGAATTTGTATAACCAGAAACAAATGCTGTAAAATGTTTTCATTTAAAGCATCTGAACTCAAAATTAGCTTTATTCTTAAAAAAAAGGAGACTATAAATCTTGATTAGAATGTACTATATACATTACGTATACAATATACAATACAATGTATTTATCAACTATTCACAAATATATAAAGGAATATAATTTTGAATATTGTTTTGCCAACTGAAACGATACTAAGATTAAAAGTTCCTGCAGGTACATTGACCTAGGGTTTTTTTAGGCAAACCTTAGTTTGCTATTGATACTCAGTTACACAACACTGTGGAACAAAACCTAATAAGGTCCAGAAAGAACTCAAAACATCCTGATTCTCAGCATCTTGTTTGTTTTTCAAAGGAGGAAACTTTAATTTTAAATAAATTTATCACAATTAGAATGAAGAGTTACAAGACTGTGGTGTTAACTGAATATTGTGTGGACAACAAATGCAGGAGTGGAATATGAATCTAGAATCCAGTCATGTCAAACGTAACTCTGAACCTCTGGTACATTCTCCAAGTTAAAACATTTCCTACTCATCAGCTCATGAAGGCTCTTCACTGTATGTGATTTTTCATCCTCTTAACTTGTAATCATTCATTATAGAGCAAATCTGGATTCTTAATCCTGCACTTTCACAGTACAAGATGCATTATGCCAGCTATTGCAGTACCTACTGAAATATTTATTGGATGTGTCCTGAAGTGCTATGTTGTTTATGCTCACATATTACAAAGCTTTTTCAGAAGTTTGAATTATCAAAATATCTATTACTTGAAACGGATTACTTTTATTTCCAGGTGGGAAGAAAAACAAACAAACAAACAAACAAATTTATCTTATAAAGTCAAAAAGCATTATTATAAGTGCCTCATCTGACTTCAAATGCAAACTATGGACTTCGTGCTTCCCACACTTGTACTATGCCTTCTAGGAAAATCTTTCAAAAGGACAACTAATTTTGAAAACAGGATTCGGGTTTGCTTTTACCATATTCTTTGATATTTTGCTAGAGTAGTTCTACCTTTAAAACACTGTAACATTTCTCAACATGACTAGTTAAACTAATTTATTTTGTCAATGTAGTCACATACTATGTTGTGCCCTGAACCAAAGCATTACATCAGAAACTGGTCCTTCAAGGCTGTTAGTTCCTGTTGAAAGTGAATTTAACTTATGCCTTGAATGAAACTAAAGGAAGACCTCATGAGTACCAGCACATTGTCTTAATCACAGGATAGCAATAAAACTGAATGTTGAAGACGAAGAAGAGTAATTTCCATAAGCAAACAATCCTTCATCTGTGCATTCATATCTTGACATTCCATCATATAATTTTTTTAAGAAAAAAGGCGCAAATCAAATTAGAAAATATTCAGGCAACAGAAAAAGCAGGGGGTCCCCTGCAGTGATATAAAGAAACAAGGTCCATATTTTCCTGTTACTTAATTTGCTCTTCATTTTAGTAATTCCTTCCCAACTTCTAGCTACCTCCAGAGACTGACTCTCCTTAGACTATTGAGCAGTCCATTGGGTTTTGAGATGCATCTGCCACTTCACTCCATCCCAACAAAATGCCTAGAAAATTCAACTGTGTTTTTCCAAACTATTAATTTATTTTCTGTTTTCGTTTAAATGCTTGCAATCTCTGGGTTCCACCCCGATTTTATTAATGGCACATGGTCTTCATACGGAGAAGTTGTCATTGATATAAAATGAGGTGACTAGTGATTAAGGCTAAGTGGATCTGTTAATTTAGCAACACTTTAGAATGACTGAACATGAATAAAATGGTAAATTGCAATTACATTCCTAAGAGGGTACATATGAAATCCATATTAATACCACATTAGTTCATCATGACTAACATTATTATAACTAATACTAAATGATAAAATAATGACTACCTACTTAAGGAATTACCATTTCTAATCTTCCTAGAAGGAATATAATTATGCTTCCCTAGAAAGAATGCAAACTTTTTTCCTTTTTAAGTGATTATTTAGGCATAAAAGAGTTTTCAGTTGATTCTGCATGCATAACCTCAGGTATGATTTTCTGATGTAAACATGAAGAGATTTATTTATTAAAATTCTAGGAAATAATTGCAGTTTCACAGAATCACAGAATTAACCAGGTTGGAAAAGACCTCTAGGATTATCGAGTCCAACCTATCACCTAACCCTTCTAATTAACTAAACCATGGCACTAAGTGCCTCATTCAGCCCCCTCTTAAACATCTCCAGGGAAGGTGACTCCACCAGCTCCCCTGGTAGCCTGTTCCAACAGGCAATCACTCTTTCTGCGGAGAACTCTGTCCTAGTGTCCAGCTTAAACCTACCCTGGTGCAGTTTGAGAGTGTTCCCTCTTGTTCTGTCACTGGGTGCCTGGGAGAAGAGACCAACACCCACCTGGCTACAAACTCCTTTCAGGGAGTTGTAGAGAGCAATAAGGTCTTCCTGAGCCTCCTCTTCTCCAGGCTGAACAACCCTGATATGCAGGGGTAACTAATTAATGCGAGATGGTTTTTAAAGATTAATATGGTTTAATCCCTGGCCACTGATTTTAATAATAATTGGTTCTTTGCACGGTCATTGAAACTTTGTACAGGTGATAACACAGGATCTAGAGGTAACTAGTAATAATATAACATTAATTGAATTGGAAGAGGAGATTCCAGTGGTCAATATACCGCTCGCGGTCAATACACCANGCTTGCTTTACCCTTTTTAGGGCAGAACACAGGCCTTGCACAAGGCATACACAAGCTGAGTGTGTGTACCTTGTTTACCACAGAATGCAAAACAAGTCTGGGCAAGCCAGAGTCCTTAAGACTCAGTGGCTCCAGGTTCTTTGTCTCCCTTCCCATGGTTGCTTTTCCCCAAAACAGAGGGAGTGGAAAGCAGAAAAACATGTCTGGGCAAGGTACTGGAACGTGTCCAGAGAAGGGCAACGAAGCTGGTGAGGGGCCTGGAGCACAGCCCTGTGAGGAGAGGCTGAGGGAGCTGGGGGTGTGCAGCCTGGAGAAGAGGAGGCTCAGGGGTGACCTCATTGCTATCTACAACTACCTGAAGGGAGATTGCAGCCATGAAGGTCAGTCTCTTCTCCCAGGCAACCAGCAACAGAACAAGAGGAGACAGTCTCAAGTTGTGCTGGGGGAGGTATAGGCTAGATATTAGGAGGAAGTTCTTCACAGAGAGAGTGATTGGCATTGGAATGGGCTGCCCAGGGAGGTGGTGGACTCACTGTCCCTGGAGGTGTTCAAGAAAAGACTGGGTGAGGCACTTAGTGCCATGGTCTAGTTGATTGGCTAGGGTTGGGTGATAGGTTGGACTGCGTGATCTTGGAGGTCTCTTCCAACCTGGTTGATTCTGTGATTCTATGACTCTATGATCCAGAAAATAAAAATTAATATAAAAATATCTCCACAGATCTGATTTAACTTTTAAGTAAAACCAATTTAGCATTTTTTGCAGTGTGCTTTTATTCCCCACATATGATAAGGTGTAAGATAGTAACATTTTTACTATTTCAGTGCCACAAGATCTAAGAAACTCCAAAGAAAATTATGAAAAGCTAAGACAGAGATCAAGCACATGAACAACAGAGGCAAAGAGACTTCATCTGGGGACACAGGCCTTCCAAATATTTTAAATTTTAGGTTTAAGTTCAAAATTACATTTGCAGAAGGACAAAAGTGAACATAGGATTTTCTGAACCCTAAAGGCCACTCTCTTAATCACTGAATTGGCTTTCTCCAGTGTTTACATGTCTTGCATCACAGAATTGAGACTCTTGTGAGAGTGATGGCTTTAGCAAAGAGATTTTTGCAGTAATAACTCATGACCAAAATAGAACTATGGGTGAAAGAGGAGAATCATAGAAACCTATATGACTTTCAATCAAATGGGATGTTACAGTAAAGCTCTGAGTGCTTTTCAAAGGCCTCACTCAGAGGTGGCTTTCATAGAAGCATTTGAGAGACTATAATTTTGTGTAATTTCTGAGGGAGTTAGAATGATTAAGAAGAGAGAAAACATTGAAGTAAAAGGTAAATTTAAAACACAGCATATTTTTTTTCTGTGAAAAATTGTTAATCTACAAATGAAAAATGACAACAATGTAACAATCAATCTGTCAATATGACAACCAGCAGTTTCAGCTAGTCTATTTTTCATATTAAAATAGAGATGTCTTTAAATTGTTAAAAGAAAAATAAAAGCCTCACACACCAGTTAATGATTGTGATTTGCTATGTCTTTATGTGATGTATTTGTTATCATGACATATCTGGGTCAGGAACCTCAAGGAACACAGCTTGTTGTTTGGTAAACATTTAAAACCAATCCAGTCTTTAAAGTTCCACAGGGTCTGTAGAATTTGAGGGAGGAATTAACAACATGGTTGACTCATTCTTGAAGCTGTATGCCTTTTCAATCAACTGTCAATATACAAATGAGTTAGGTGTGGAGTTTCTGCTATTAACCTGTGTGACTTATTTGTTTTTGTATGTGCAATGCCACAAAAAACCCCAACCCTAGAGTCAGTATGTAAATTGTTCACTCTCCGCACGAGCCAAGGAAGCTTCAGACTCCTGAGACAAGAGGCTTGTTTCTTATGCAGGTCTCACGTTTGAACTACAAACATTTTAAAATTTATTTTGTACACTGTAAATCAAAGGACTGTTAAAAGCTTTCTACTAAACCTGCTGGGAAAGATGAATATGCAATTAGTTACATTCAAGTTAGCACAGACTTTTTACATTATATATATGTCTACGTACACGTTTTAATATAGGATATGATTATTAGTCAAGTCTAGTATAGGGAATCAAATGAACGCTAAAACACAGAAACAACTATTTGAACAAATAATGTTTTAGTTCTTGCAAAAATTTAGAACAGTGAAAAAAGGAGTAGAAATGAGAAGACAGCTATATTTGCACAAAGATGCGCTCTCAAGGCAATGCGTCATTTAAAGTTCTTGATGCATCTTCACTCTTGTGAACAGGGAAAAACTCTCAGATGGAGAAAATATGGGCAATTTTTACTCAGGTTATTAACTGCTTGCTTTCCTGAATCACCGTCTACATGAAAGAATTCAGCAACTGCTTTTGCACTAAGCAAACAATAATACCTGCTGACAAGAATTCCAGGTGATAAATCAGGAACTGGAATGAACCATCCCACCCATGACAAATTCACATTCACTTGCTAACTAGAAGGTGCAAACAGAAAGGTGTTGCTCTGCTTCCTCCAGAAGAATTAGTATCAGCTCACTAGGAGGCAAATGCCTTGAAAGGGAAACTTCCATCTCTGCCATGCCCCCAGCGTTCTGCTGAGGATTCAAATCACTGCATGAGCCTTACTGGTCTTATCCTTTAGTACATTCTGGCTTTCAGGAGATGTAGTGTTAATATCACTGATTTTATCCTGGCTTTTCTGAGAAGGCTGAATGGCCTTGAAAACTGTTGCGCTCTCAGATCAGTGATAAATACTCACAGTATGCACCTTATTTATGTCAGCATTCACTTCACGAATTTTCCAATTATCTGTTACAAAGAAGTATTCTCTAATGAATCTCTACTATATGAAACTATTTTGTTAGTACTTTACTTGGATAAATGATAAAAAAGATGACCTAAATAATGTAACAAAAATAAGCACTGTTTCATTAGTTGACTTACAGCTACTAAACTGATTTTAGTAAAGGACAGACCTGTCTTCTATTTCACCCACTTTCACAATTCATCTCTTGTGAATCAAAAAGAATTATAGACCATAGTGTAAAATACAGAAAATTTCTGCACTTATTTTTCTTAGGTCCTTTTGCCCCATCTAAAGAACAAATCTCTGATCTTTTTACATTCTTTAAAGTTTTCTCACCTGCAATTAAGCCAGAAATTTTACTGATCCTAAGCAGGCCACTCACTTTCTCAGTGTAATAGTTAAATGCTCAATCAGAGCTTATTGGCTTTGTACTACCACTATCTAAGCTTTTAGAATGATGGTCTCATGTTCCCGCTAGGCCGTGCTCAAAGCCTATATACACATACAGCCTTTGTGAACTCCCAGGAGAGAGTTGCCAAGTGAACTCTGCATATACTTCATCTAGGCATTTTAATTAGTTTTCAATTGGCATGACAGTGAAGGCAGATGCCAACAAGAACTGGAAAAGGATGAAAGAAAATACAAAGTTAAAATGGTCAAAAGCAAATGTGAAGGCAGTTTATGCAGAGCACAAGGTAATAAGTGAAAGAATACATTTTTTGAGCTCTTAAAACATTGAAAGATGCAAAGGAGCCTGTAATGAAAAATTTTAACAGTACCACTGGGAAAAACTGTAATTCTACCTTTGTACAGTACTGTGAAATTAGAGACAGAACGAGCCAGTATTAAAGAGATGAGTTCTGATGAAATTAATTTACTCACAATCATTCCATATTGCTTTCATTCATGAAAGCATGTATAAAGGCAAACAATGGTCATGAAAAAAAAGATCTATATAGAAGAGGTCCTTAAATCTATATTAATTATAATCAAAGTGCATTCATAATATCTTTTCCTCCACTACAACGTCTGAAAGACAAAATGAATCACAGAGTTTCAGAATGACAAACATTAACCAGATTCTATCAGAAATTCTAACAGGAAAGAACAACTACTAGCTATTCTCAAACACCATGGAGAAGCCAGGTAGCATTTTACACACTGACAATGTTTGTAAGTCTATTCACAATGGATTACAATTTTTACTCTGACCCTTCTTGCATTTATTGATTTTCGGCTAAATAGTTCATTAGTTTTGTCTGTCAAGTAGTTACTCACTGTAAATATAACTTTGATAATAATGAAAAGACAGCAAAATTAGTATTTCGGTTTAGTCACTAGCAGAAGTGCTTTTCTTCAGCCAAAATAAACCATCTTATTAAATTAATCTGCACAAACTTCCACTGAATAAATGGATGTAATTGGTAATAAAGGTAAAATCTCTATATGAGGTGCAAATTGATTCCCACAATTGAAAGTATCCAACATCTGAATGCAGATGGAAATCTTGGAATTGATTGTTATTTCTAATTGGCTGAAACAAATATCTACAGAATGGACTGTCAGTGGACTTGGACTGAGATCCACAAACATATGTGGGTAGGAATTTGGCAGCCGATTACCTCTCAGGAGCAAGCAGCCTCCATGTGCAATATCTAAATACAAGTAGAAGGGGAAGGTTCATTTGTTTTCACAGATCTGTCATCACTTTACTCCCAACTGGCTGCATAACAAAGTATACAAGACTTCCTTATTCATGGACCCTTCGAGTTTATTCAAATAGGATGATCACTGCTCTATCAACTGTCAGAAATAAAATATCTAGAAGAGATCTGTTTGCTATGTAAAAATAGTTTTTATTCCAGAGGAGTATAGAAATTGTATTTTACTTCCCTGAGATTAGAACCAAAGAACGAAAAAGAAAGCTTATTGTATTTTAAATGTGTTACTGTTGTTACAAGGCCAAAAAACTACTAGAACTGTGGTTATTACTTTACATCACACACACCAGCTGGCCAAGAGCAATGTTTGCAGAAGAGGTAAGTCCAGTTATGATTTTAGTAGAACTGCCATTAATCAGTTGTTGAAGAGAAAAAACCCAAAAGACCTCAAGTTATTAAAAAAACAAAATGCCAAAACCCACAAAAACCACCCCACCCAACCAAACCAAACAAGAAAGTCCAAACAAAACCTCAAATAACAACAACATAAACCCCCAACAAGCAAGCAATTAACCAGCCAGGAAAAAAAATAAACAAAAAGGGAAGGAAGAAGCGTGCTTTCATTGTAGATATGTTTCCTGCCATTTTGACGGTTAAGAATGAAAAATCACAAAGTTTGCAATGTTATTTATTGACTCAGAGGTAGTCAGAGTGGACTTTAAATTATAAATGCTCTGTATAATTTGAAGAAGGAGATGAATAAGGAATTTGCAGGATGTTAAAATCAGAACTCAAAACCAGATGCAGCACACTGGGAAGCTAAACAACTAAGGATGCTCTGTTTCATTAAAGTGGGAAAAACACTTAGGTTGAACTGCCTGATCTGTTTATAGTCATTGCCATCCTCTCACATCATCTGCCTCTTTGCATTATCATACCATGTACCTTTTTTATTTACTGTTGAATGATCAGTGAATCAGCATCCAGCTTATTTTTCTATGACAGATTTATTGAAATCTAATGAACTCTAACATTTTGCTTAAAGCAATTACTGTAACCTCTTTATGAATGTTAAGTTCTTTACTCAGAAATATTAGTGGACAGCATAAAAAGAGTAACAAAATTACGAGCAATGAGAAGAATTAAGAGAATTCCTTGTCAAAAATAGACACAAACCCCTGGTATTATACTCCAACAAAATAATTTTTTCTGTCTTGTGGGAAAGGAAAAATAACTTTTTCACCAGGTAATAAATTAATCACCCTTTCTGACTTCATCATTCCCACCTTAAGTTAGACATAGCATCAAAGAACATGTGTTTGACGGCCATATTTTCAAATTCAGCTTGTAGTTATTACCAGTTTGAAATTTATTGCTTTAGCACCACCTCGTGGAAATTGCTAAAACTGCGAAATCTTGAAATCCGCCCGTATGAAAATATACACCCGGAAAAGACAACAGTGATATGTAAACAAATATCAACTTATTACATTCAATTTTAAAAAGTTGAGACAAACAATATTTAGTTTATTTAGTTGCAAACAGCACTCTCTCTCTGAATATATCTACTTTTTAAATATACATTTTATTTAATTCTTTAATGAGAAATTTTGTGCTCCAGATGGCCAGGGGATATATTACTTATATATTTTTCCAGGTAATCCAAATTACTATAAACTAAATAAGCTTTACAGGATTATCTAACATGTCCATGTTTATTGTCCACAGTAATGTGCCTTGTAATTTTATTACAGACAACTAGTCATCCTCTTTTCCAGTTATTTTGCCAATAGTCCCTGCACATCTGAAATATGGGCATCTGATAAATTATATTGTTTTGCAGAAGTTTTACAGGTTTTATTTTTTCCTTTTATTGTTTAAAACAGTTGGACTGCAAGGAGTTCAGAACTTACTATTGAAATAAGTACATCCTTCATTCATGACATACTAGGACAACTGCACAACTGAGATAAGAGCGGGTTTTAAAGATAAACAAAACTGAAGTAAAAATTAAACCACTTAGAACAAGAGGGCTGTACTGATACAGAGTGTGATATCTTTTAGAATGTAGGTGAAAATTTTAAAAAAATATATTTCTCCATTTGAAACAACAGAAAACAACCACTTGATATTTAAAGTAAGCCACTTTCCATCACAGAATTAAGAAAAACAGATCCATGCCTTACTCTACTGACTGCAGCAATATGTTTTTCTTAGAAGCTACTAGATTCAGTGGTTATGCATTTTCTAGGATTTTTCCCCCTTTTCCTTACAATTTATTATTATTGCAATTCATGCTTCTTAATCATGAAGTTATTTTTATCTTAGTCTCTGAATTTCCCCACTTTAAAGCTTCTGATTCTTTCCCATGTCCCACTGTGGAGAAGTGAGTGAATGGCTGTGTGGGGCTTAGGAGGTGGCTCAGGTTAAACCATTTGTAGATAAAGTAACCACTAAAATAAGGAGGCACTTTAGACAGATTAAATACGAAATATATGTCTTGCTCAAGAACATGAATGTGAGGTTAAGTGCTTGTAATAGAACAGATTTTCTCTGCTATTTGTCAGTAATAAACTCTAGCATATCAGTTGTGTCAGACTTATGCAAAACCAGCTTGCTTTGTCCCTAGTTATACTACTAGAGACACACAAGAAATGCAATTGCCTTTATATCAATACAAATAAACAGAAACATCAAACATTTAATAAAAATCCATGAAACAGTTCAATGTAATTAAACAACCGCATGCTAGCCCAATAAAATGATTGTTAAATAGTTATGCTAATTTGTAAAGATGAAACTAAGGAAGTCGAATAGCACAACTAAATGTTTAAAGTAGATAATAAAAAAGATAATGTCTCTGTTGGTCCAGGTTTTGTAATTTCTGCTGTTTGCTATCACATCTTCTAGCTGTCTTTCCATGAAAAACCTGCCTAGCGATCTGCCTCGCCCTCAGTTCCCTTCTCAGTCCTTTATTATTTACAAATACCATCCTAGCCTTCTTTGAAATACACTAAGTACCAAATTTAGAAAAACATCTAGCAGACTCTTATCAAAACATTTGGTATCACAAGAAGTGTCAACACAGATGCAAAGTGTTTAATGCTGCTTTCAAAGAAACCATTGCTTCTCCATACTTTATATTTCCTCCAGCATCATTCCAACACTAAGTGTATCAGTATATAAAATATGGTGGAAATATATATGTGTATATATATGTAGATGTACATCTATACCTCAGAGAACTCAAATTGCAAATGTATATTACTGATGCAAAAGCAACACTGCCTTTGTTCATGTTTAGGAGTTCTGAGTTCACAAGAGGCTCTATTGGTAACTGCTTTATTACCAGCTTTTTGCTTAAATACACAAATAACATTGTGAAAAGCAGAAGGTTTCAAAGCACTCCAAAACACCCTCCCTTGCCTAGATGTCTGTAGGTTTCTGCATCTGAGGGCAAAATTACAAAGGCAGTAGTGAAATAACTCGAAGTTACTTTATAAAAAGAGGAATCAACAGAAGAGAGAAATACAGTTTTACACCACTGCTGATGAAGTCATAACATGAGGAAAGACAGCAGCACTGTTAGTCTTTGCAGCTATTCCACATGCTGATCAAAGTTGTATGTCACATTCTAACAAGATGATCAAGGACATTATTAATAAAGGTTTTTGAACTTTTAAAACATCTTCCAACTCCCAGAAAGTTTAGTTATAGGCAATAAACAATACATAGCCACTGTTAAATTAATTCAATAAGCAACAGCTTAAGTGCAAAGTCATGAGAATGTATTTTGTGGTTTAGGTTTATGCCACCTAATTTCCCAGGCTTTACTCTATGTGGATGGATTATATCTTCTGTAAAACATTTCCATAAGCTATTTAGGCTTTAAAACAAATCAAGTTATAAAACTGCTGGTCAGCAGCTTCCTTTAAAGTTAGTTTCAAATACTTTTAAAGGATAAACTGTGTTTGAGGAAAAGAGGCTTGTCTGTGTCCACAAGCACACAGTCTTGTCATATATTAAAACAAGTCTGAAGTTTCCTCCAATTTTGCTTATTTTCTTTCTCAACAATAGATAAAAAAATACTGACTCTTCTTAAAGGCTAGACAACACCTATTGAAGGGTAGTGGACAAAGTGCAAAGTGACCTAGAAGCAGTGGTATCAGTGACCTTCCTTGAACATGTAGCAAGTGTTGTTTTTTTGTTTTGGTGTTGTGTTTTGTTTGTTTTGTTTTTTTTCTTCTGAAAGGACGAACACTCCCAGGCAATTTCTGAGGACTTTCAGTTCTGGGTGAGTGGTTGCATCTTTTCATTTTACATTGCACCTTGTGTGAGCAAATTTCCCCTGCATGATAACAGGTAGGCTCAAAAGGATGATGAGGTTTGATTTCGTAGCTTTTTTCTAAATTTTACAGAGATGGTGGCTACCTTCTGATGTACCTGCAAATGGCCACTTGAATTCAATTTTAAAAGCTAGCTTCATGCAATACCCATCATAGCACTTAATTTGATATACTGCCCAGGAAAGCTCTTTCTGGCCAACCTAACTGTTCTATGACTTCACACATCATCTATACTCAAGACAAAGATACACTACTTGAATTCTGGGAACTTTTAAAGTGCAGGAAGCTCATGTTTTTTTCAGCCCACCGACAAACTTTACTTATTTGTATTTCTAGGCTGAACGGAAAAGGATGCTTTTTGAGTCTTGCCATTTTCAACACAAAACAGATTCTAGTATGCAGGAATACCCTGCATGCCTGCTATGTTATTTGCCACGAACTGCACAGGTATAGAAAAATGTATGGAAAAAAAAAAAAGTATCTATCACCATCTAATTCTTATCCACCACTTTCAATAAACTTACTATGTATTGCTAGTTTATCAGAATACACACTGTTGTAACTGCTAAATATAGATAATTAGTTTATTTAGCAACATTTTAAAAGATACCTGTGTAGTTTCTGATTGCTACTGGAGGAGACAGTTTTCTAGCTTAGTAGAAATTATTATGTTGTGAAGAAATAAGGTCAGCTACAAATAATACACTTCAGGGCTAATATCTTTCTCATTTTACTCTCTTTACATCATATATGGATTTGGAAACATACCCATAGGTGTGTGTCTGCCCAGATGTGCTAACCTTTACAACAATAAGCATCATTCAGTTTCAGAATTAAAGACAATTTTTATACATGAAGTATGAGTCAACTGTAGCAGATATAGAATTAGCTTCAGCTGGATTGAACAAACATTTGATCATTCATGCTGTTTTGAATTAATTAAGAGTGAAATATGTGGATCCAGACCACTTCTACAGAGATCATTAGCAAACCTGTAATTAAGTGCAGCTTCTGTTAATAACTTAAAGTTACTAGAAGCTAAATAGGCATGCAAATTTTATTATTTTAAAGAGTTTGGACTGCACAAGAAAGTTATAAAGTACTAATATTATGCCATGTACCTCACCTTTAGAGGTTCTGTTTTCTACTTTTACAAGTGATAAATTAGCTATAAAAGCTATGCAGAAAAAGATCTTAACATTTTTATGTTTTTAAGCCTCAGCTGAAGAATGTCTGTGGTATCAGTGCGAAATTAATTTTGATAATATCCAAACCGTTTAAATTGCTCTGATTCTTCTTCCAGTATCTGATGAATTTAAGAAAAAAATAACCCTGATTGCATTGGAGTTTCTGTTACTGTCTTCAATACTTTACTTTCAAATTGAATAACTATCTTGCATGCCTTTACATGCTTATTGTTGCAGATATTTTAACAGGCTTGATTACTTTTGTTTTTCTTGGTCCAATACAAGTTTTCCCAAAGTAATGATTAGATGTAGCATTAGACATTAAGGAAGATTTAGTTTTCATGCAGCTCAGATCCTCTTGCTCATTTACGAATGAACTTGCAACTTCAAGCATCTGGGAATGCTAGTCTGAATAAATTACATATTACTAAAACCTTCTCAGTCTATGATTAGACCTGTATACTTGAGAAAGAGCCCAGCATTCCCATTTCCTACAAGAAAAGGTTTTCACCTTTACTGACAAAGGGCAGTTGTCCGTACCCTAGTTTTGTTTCACATTTTGTTCAGGAAAACCAGCTTCCTTATCTTACTGCATGTAAATTGCTAAATAGCAGTATTTTGAAACCTATCTCTATGTCATGTCTAACAGGAATTCTCTGCTAAAAATAGTAAGAAACTATATTACTCTTACCAGTTCTACAATCAGAAAAAAATTGCAATGTAAATATATATTCTACCCTCTTCTGACAGGGCTAATAAATGGCAAGAGGACAAAGCCAGAGCAAATCAGCCACTTGGATAGTGAGACATAGTTTTTTTCCTTGGCGCCGTGACTCTGTAACTAGAGAAGAGGAACACTGTGTCTGAAAGGCTCCCTGACATGCTTCAATTTGCTTAGCAATATCAAGCCTTTTCTGTAGAGCTGTCACTTAGTCTAAACTTTGTAGGATCATCTTATTGTAAACAAACCTATTCTAACTGCAAACACATTATTATTTATCCAAAACAGTATTAAACTGACAAAACCTCACTTGTTCCCTGTGATAGGACAAGGAGCAATGGACGTAAGTTGCAGCACAGGAGGTTCCACCTCAACACAAGGGGGAACTTCTTTACTGTAAGGGTCACAGAACCCTGGAACAGGCTCCCCAGAGAGGCTGTGGAGTCTCCTTCTCTGGAGACTTTCAAGGCCCATCTGGATGCATTCCTCTGTGACCCGCCCTAGACTCTATGGTCCTGCTGTGGCACGGGTGTTGGACTTGAGCGCTTTGGGTCCCTTCCAACCCCTTGACATCCTGTGATCTAGTGAACCTCACATCTTCGCAGTCTATCAACAAGTGCCCTAATGTCAGGACTTAGTTGAATGAGCAAGAAAGACCAGTAACCTTATTAATAGGTGCTAAAGTGCAGAGAGTCTTGTGTGTCACTGTCTACAACTTACGAATATTTGTAACCATACAATGCTAGTAAGAAATAAAAGCACTGGGATGATACTAAAGAACAGCAAAACCTAAGGTACAACTGTTAACGTGAGCCAAGATCAAGTTTCGTTGTGCATACAAACAGCTTGTACTGCTTTTCTCCAAATCTACCAAAAAGAGGACATGCTTTCACACATCAGTTATTTACTAGAGTTAAATTAGTATAAACTGCACCAGTGTTAACATCAGAATGAAATCTGTGTACACGCACAGTACAGTGGCAGAGGTATGAGTAACGGAATCAGGTATTTTACAAAATTATGTACCTGAGTCATGCTTATGAGATATATACATCACCAAGCAATAACTTTAAAACTCAGTCCTTCCTGCTTAAGGAAAAAGTGTTGCCTTTTAAGATGACCCATCTCGCTGCAAATAATAGTTGCATATCATTGTTCCTGGCTAAAAGGTACCTGCATGTCGTGGTAGGCCTAAATAGGCCTCTTGGGTTTGTACATGTCCTGGCTTGTGCAGACATGTTTTTCTGCTGTTTTGGGGAGAGAGCAACCGNTGGCCGCAGGTGGTATATTGACCACAAACCTTCTCTTTTCCAGTTTGGTTCGAGTTTTGTTAATATATGTTTAATAGTTATTTCCAGTTCCTGTTATAACCTGTATATTGTTTCCATAACGTTGCAAAGAGCCTGTTACTATTGTTATTATTAAATGGTGGTAGGGGGTGGTGCGAGTTCTGATTAATATTAATAAATTATATATTAATATTTTTATAATATCATCTCGCAGTACCTAATTACCCCTCCCCTACACTGCATTTCAAGTTTACAGCTGCCCAGCACTTCTGCTGAAGGAATGCATACTCCATATAATGACAAAATATGCCAAATATTTGGACACAATAGGATGACAAAAGTAATAAAATACAATTCCTAGAACATGTTTCGAGAGTGCTCCATCTATGCATAAAAAATTAATTAGCAGTATATCAGTAAATAGTGCTTATGAGTATGTATATATTCTGTATTTATTGTAGTAATATTATGCACGTATCACCAAGGGAAATTACACAGTGATGAACACCTGTTTTACAGAGGGAGCCACTAAGATCTGCATTTATCTCTCCCAAGTTTCTTCTCAGAAAAAAATCTCTTTGAAGAGACAATACCTTAACCCCTTTTAGTAAGCTCTACGTAAATGAACTTCTTTAAATGTTTTCAGGAGACATACAGAAGTTTTACACCCATAGAAAGAAGCCAAAGAACTGAACCAGAGAACCTTACTAGTACCGTTTATATTCACTAGCAGTAAGTAGTTTAGAAGCAAACAAACTTCAGTGCAAGGGTATGAGTTTTTTCTTAATGTTACTTCTCCCTTTGTGGAAAAGCCTTTTGGAATTAAGCCCTAGCAATGTCTTAGTTGTACAAAATTATTTTATCTGTCTTTTTAAGGAAAAATTAGTGAATTAGAACAGTATTTTTTCTATTTTCCTTCTGTTTTTCAAGAAATGTTGGCAAAGAGGATTAGAATAATTTTAAATATGACAATTTCAAAACTGGGTCCACATCACTGCTACCTTTAGGCTAATAGAGCATAATATAATGGAATATCTAAAAACTACAGTAGCAGTAAAGTAATAAAAGACAATGACCAATGACCTTTACCTGTTGCAGCATAATTTTTAGTAAGTTTTCAAAGAGATGAATTGTTGAGATTTTATATATTTTCTATATAGCTACAAAAGGATTGTAGCTTTGAGAAAAAAAAAATCAGTTGTGAAATAGTAAAGACAAGTCATAACAAGCTAAAGCACACCTGGACACATTCTTGGTTATTATATATATTTAATTAGTCATAAAATATCAAAAAGTACACATTTCCCTCCTCTCCCAGCGGTGTCTCTACATCTAGCCAGACAGTAGGTTTTGTTAGAAATCACCACTTTCTAAAAGCATATTGAATTTATGCTCTATAAGCTAAGAATGAATGAAGTCTTTGTTTAGCCACTCTGGCAAAGTACATTCTTTTGCCAAATATTCATGTTAGAAAATATGCTTTAGCTGTTTCAGTCATTAGCAGGGATTTAGGGGTTGTGCTTGGGGGTTGTTTTTTTTTTCTTGGAGTTTCTCTTTCTGTTCACTGATTTATAAAATTGCAGTGAAGGACTAAATAGTGTTTTCTTCCAGATAAAGGGCAAAGATTTCACTATATCTTGCACTATTAATTTTCTTCTTAAATACTTGTAAATTTTATAGGTTTTACATCTTACATAAAATTACAAGTTGCAGGGTGCCAGAAGGTTATCAGCTCATAAATCATGTGCATGTATATTGTCAGTAAATTCCTTTAATTTATTAGCTCGTTCATTGAATACATTATAAAAAGGGAAAAAAAATCTCTTCCAAACTGTGAATATTTTCCAGAAGCATGGGCTAAAACTGGAGTCCTGTTAGATCAAGGAGCCAGGGCATTTCAATTAAGTTGACATCAGCACAGCATCTGTCATCTACCCTGAATCCCCACAGGATATGATCAGATTGAGGGGTATTGGCAATAGAGGTTTTTCCTTCACTAAAATTGCTATTGCCAGTTTTCATTTATTAAAACCATGATACATTTGGTGTTGTTTCTTCATACTGCAACTTCCACAATCACAATCCACTGTAATCTGTATTTGTGATGGTTTGGGATTTACCCGCCCCCCCCAGTGAAATCACCCAGACTAGACTCAGCTGGCTAGAAGTTAAGGAATGAAGCTTTATATTCACATCTTAGCACAATATACAGGCAGATATTTACAATATATTACAAATATTTGCAGTTATATACAAGTTAAATTTATATAGAAACACAATACCCCTTCCAGAAATCAGAGTCCCCAGGAGGCGCTCCCAACCACCCTTCTACCTTCTTTCCACCCTCCACTTTTATCCCAAAATCTGCCTTATGTGCAAGGTGAGTTGGGAGGATCAGCAAGGGGGGTTAGAAACAGAATGATTAGTTGGGTTACACAGATCCAAGAACAGCAGAAACCCAGGGAGAAAACAAGACACCATCAGACTCCATCAAACAGATTGTCTTATCTATGTTTGTGTCCTNAACTGGCAGAGGGGAGATTTAAACTGGATGTTAGGAGGAAGTTCTTTGCAGTGAGGGTGGTGAGGCACTGGAACAGGTTGCCCAGGGAGGTTGTGGCTGCTCCCTCCCTGGAGGTGTTCAAGGTCAGGTTGGACGAGGTCTTGAGTGACCTGTACTAGTGGGAGGTGTCCCTGCCTATGGCAGGGGGTTGGAACTAGATGATCCTTGATGTCCCTTCCAACCTTACCATTCTATGTCTCTATGATTCTATGATTCACAGAGACAAAAAAGTCAGCGTGCCACATTTCAAAAGCGGGTGCATGGTGGTTTCTTTAAAAAAAATGCAGTTATATCAACAAGCAGTCTGGCTTACTAACATGGATGTAGAAGATTTTTTATAAGAAAGGATCAAACTAAAGATTTTTGTACCACTTTAAATAGGTGGTTATTCAATTAAATAATTATTTTCTTTTAGTGTTTATGGAATATTCCACATAATACTAAGACTATACTACTAATTATTATGTTACCAAACTACATAGTCAATGAAGACTTCAGGAAAGGATAAAGATGGTTACAAACTACCTACCACAATGGAAGTAAGACAAATACACAAAAAATGGGAGCAAAGAAACAGATATGAAAGAATAGTGAATTCATAGAATCATAGACTCATAGAATTATAGAATGGTCTAGGTTGGAAGAGACCTCCAAAGGTCATCTAGTCCAACCCCTCCTGCAATCAGCAGAGACATCCTCAACTAGATCAGGTTGCCCAGATTCTTGTTGAGCCTCACTCTGAATATCTCCAAGGATGGGGCCCCAACCACCTCCCTGGGCAACCTGTTGCAGTGTTTCACCACCTTCATAGTAAAGAACTTGTTCCTGACATCCAGTCTAAATCTGCTTTTCTCTAGGTTGAAGCCATTGCCTGTCCCTGAGGTCATCCTGTCACTGAGGCCTTTTTAACAGTCTCTCTCCATCCTTCTTGTAGGTCCCCTTCAGGTACTGGAAGGTCACTATTAGGTCTCCCCCAAGCCTCCTTTTCTCCAGGCTGAACAATCCCAGCTACCTCAGCCTGTCATTGTAGCACAGGTGCTCCAACTCCCAGATCATTTTCGTGGCACTCCTCTTGACTCGCTCCATTAGGTCCTTCCTATATTGAGGGTCTTACCAGAGCAAAGTGGTAGAATCACCTTTCTAGTGTAAGTCTGAAGCAATCATATATTCAAAAAAGAACTACTACAAATGGAGTTACAGTTATGTATAAGAGGGACAGAGGGTTGGAAAAGAATCAGTAATAGCTTCCTACAATAATTAAAATGTAAATATTGATGTTTCATTTTTGTGTGAACTAAAATCCCTTTTCTTTTAAGGAATCTATGTCAAGTTAATGAAGACTGATTAAATTGTAATTTTATTTTTAAAAGATATAATAAGGATAGACACAAATGAAGTTTTACAGTTTTCCTGTAAGTTTTGATAATATTTGTTGATACAGATATTAAAAGCCTGGTAAAAGGGCTCTTAGTTGCATGCTAAGGGTTAAGAAAAAAACCAGCCTTTGATGTATTTTCTTGTCTTTGTAGCAACTATGTGGATCGCTGTGAATATGTGACTAATTTATAAAGTAATGACCAAGAATGGCCATCCCTGGAGGTTTTTAAGGCCAGGCTGGATGAGGCTCTGAGCAACCTGAACTAGTGTGAGGTGTCCCTGCCCATGGCAGGATGACCTTTGAAGCCACTTCCAACACTGACAATTCTGTGATTCTGTAATGTTGAGACACCTGGTGAATTTATATAAAACATAATACTTAAGGAAACAGCAGTGCTCTTCTAGTGAAGGAAAATGGATGGTTCTGATGAATATAGAGAATGCCACTGTGTTCCTCATGATCTTAGCGTGCATATACTCCTGAAACCAATACAAGTATCTCCACAGACTATCACACACACTTTAGAAGACACAAAGTCCCTACTTCTAATGTTTCACAAAGACAGAATGGGAATTTGAATCCTGTCTGAATTATTTTTGTTTATATATAACAATTAGTATTTTAACTGTGCCATTTTTCCCCCCTAAACTCTGAAATATCCCTCCAATTCCTTTATTGGTAGAAGCAATGCAAAACAGCATCTTTTAATTGAGAGTGATCTCTGTAGGAACAGCAGCTGGAGTTAAGGCAGTTTTTCAACAGCGGTAATGCCATCTACATATTGAAACAGTAATACCAAATATTAATCACTGTTAACATGTAAGCTAGCAGGTTAATAATTTTCCCAGCAATACCCCATGCTGTTTGCAGGTGCTTATCCTGCTGAGAAGAGGTTAAGTGGATACTGCTGATTCACTGAGGCAGGTGGATTCTTACCTCTATCACATCAAAGGGAGAAGGAGTGGCTCTCTAGGGAATGACAGGATTTTAAGATTAGAACAACCATTCCTACCAGAGAAGCACAGGTACAGTCTGGCCCAGGAAAAGTCTTCAGATGCATTTTGTTGATAATCTGTTAATAGTGACTAATTTCTAGGAAGAGATTTTACACTACAAACTTTGCTAGTTTTGCTTTTAAGTCTGCTCACACAGACTATTAGGTAATAACTATTGTAAAAGCAAGCATATCTCACTAAAAACAATTGCAAAAATACATTAATAGGAGGGAAAATTAACATCTAGACCTTTAGGCTTCACAGTTTAATGTATTATCAGATGTTCTGTATTTGAAAAGTAGTGACACTGGACTTCCAGAGAGCCGACTTTGCCCTCTTCAGGGATCTGCTTGGCAGAGTACCATGGGATAAAGCCCTGGAGGGAAGAGAGGCCCAGGAAAGCTGGTTAATATTCAAGAATCACCTTCTCCAATCTCAAGAACAGTACGACAAGAAAGAAGGCAGAAAACCTAGGGAGTCCTTCATGGATGAACAAGGAGCTCCCGAACAAACTCAAACACAAAAAGGTAGTCTACAGAGGGTGCAAGCAAGGAGAGATAACCTGAAAGGGATTCAGGGAAATTGTTCTAGCAGCCAGGAATCTGGTTAAGAAAGCCAAAGGCCTGACAGGATTAAATCTGGCCAGGAAAGCCAAAGGCAACAAGAAAAGCTTCTATAGATATGTCAGTGATAAGACTGAGGAGAAAGACGTGGGCCCTCTCAAGAAGAAACTGGAGACCTGGTTACCTGGGCTATGGAGGAAGATAAGGTATTCAATGACTTTTTTGCCTCAGTCTTCACTGGAAAATGCTCCAGCCAAACAGCCCATGTTGCAGAAGGCAAAGGCAGGGACTGGGAGAATAAAGAACCACCCATTTTAGGAGATTAGGCTCCAGACCATCTAAGAAACCTAAGGGTGCACAAGTTCACGAGACTTGATGAGTCCAGAAGGAACTGGCAGATGAAGTGGCCAAGCCAATATCTGTCATATTTGAGAAGTCATGGCAGTCCAGTGAACTTGACTGCAAAAGGGGAAACATAACCCCCATTTTTAAAAAGAGGACAAAAGGAATACTTGGAGGCCAGACAGACTTAACCTTTGGAAATAATCCTCCTGGAAACTCTGGTAGGACACATGGAAAATCAGGAGATGATTGGTGACAGGCAACATAGCTTTACTAAGGACAAACTGTGCTCAACAAATCTGGTGGCCTTCTATGATGCGATTACAGAGTTGGTGGATAAAGGAAGAGCAACGTCACCTATTGAACTGATGCAAAACATCTGACACTGTCCCATATGACATTCCTGTCTCAAAACTGGAGAGATGTGGATCTGATGGATGGACCACTCAGTGGATAAGGAACTAGCTGGACAGTTGCACTCAAAGAGTTGCAGTCAATATCTTGATGTCCAAACAGAGATCAGTGACAAGTGGCATTCTTCAGGGGTCAGTACTGGGACCAGGCTGGGAGTGAGTGTACCCTTAGCAAGTCTGCAGGTGACACTAAGCTGAGTGTTTCAACTGACACACTGTAGGGAAGGGATGACAACCAAAGGGACCTTGACGGGCCCACAAAATGCAAAGCTCATCAAATTCAGCAAGGCCAGGTGCAAGGTCCTGTACTTGGGTCAGGACAATCTCAGTCCCTGCAGCTTGTACTGTGGGCTGTATCAAAAGTGTAGTCAGCAGGACGATGGAATTGATTCTTTCCCTCTGCTCCACCTGGAGGACTGCATTCAGTAGTTGGGGGCCCCCAACATAACAACAATATGGAGTTCTTGGAGTGAGTCTGGAGGACAGGCACAAAAATGATCAGAGGGCTGAAGCACCTCCACTATGAGGACAGGCTGAGAGAGTTGGGATTGTTCAAGCTGAAGAAGAGAAGGCTGTGGGCAGACCTCATAACAGGCTTCCAGTACTTAAAAGGGACCTACAGGAAAGGTGGGGAGGGACTTTTTACAACTGCATATAGTGAGAGTACATGGGATAATGGCTTTAAACTGAAAGAGGATAGATTTAGATGAGGTAAAAGGAAGAAATTGTTCACCATGAAGGTGATGAAACACTAGAACAGATTTCCCAGAGGAGTCATGGCTGCCTCCTCCCTGGCAGTGTTCAAGGACAGGCTGGAAGGGGGTTTGAGCAACCTGATCTAACGGGATGTCCCTGCCCATGTTAGGTGGGGTGGAACTGGATGATCTTTAAGGCCCCTCCTGATGTGCGTGTTTAGGAAAAGACAACCTGATTATGAACGGGCTAGCTCAACAGGCTGATAAATGATACACTTTATAAAACATGAATAATCATTTGTCCCACATTTAATTCGTTTAGCAATAGCATGTTGGCAAAGACTAGAAAACTAATTATGAGGGAACTTTTTTTTTTTTTTTTTTTTTAAATTATACAAGCCTTCATTTCTGCTTAGTTTTTTTTAAACTCTGCATAGTGATACTTCTGGTCATTCACCTGTTCTGCACAAGCAGTATACCAGAAAGGACTGTACAATAAATGCTCAGTAGCTCCCAGCCTTGGACAGCTTATTTGTCTAATTGTGTTGCCCTTGTGGATTTTTCGTAATACTTTACACATATAATTTAAATACTTTTACAGATTCATCAAATACATTCTCTGAGGCATATTTATTCAACTTACTTTAAAAACTTCTAATGAATTATCTCAGTATGTAATTCAATACTTATAATGATGATTTGAATTAAGTATTATTGAACAAGGGCTTCAGTATTGAATATTAATTACAATTAGAGCAATAGTAACCTTTACTGTGACAATGGTTTTATTCCTTTTTCTTAGAAGCTTTATTTCCTATCTATGTAAATGCCTGCATCTGAAAATCTGCCCTAAATAATAAGGGAGAAATTAAGTTTTATGAGCCGCAACCACACAGCAGCTGTAACTAAACTATTAGATCTTTTCTTGAAAAGCTAAACATATCCTCTTACTATTGTGCCACCAATCACCATCACAAAGGTGACTAATTTACTACAAGAAATGTAATATATGCTAATACTATCATGGGACATTCAAGATACAATGTACTAATATTGAGAATGATTGCTTTACTGATGTGTTTATCTCAGCTCTGAACAGAGAAATCAGTCTCTTGGAAGATTATGAGGCACATCCTCTTGGATTCCATTTCTAAATGCATGAAGGAGAAGATGATAATTGGGAACAGTCAACACGTATTTAACCAAAGGCGTGTCACACATCAGCTTCACCTGTGGTACAGTGATGGATTGCATGGATGGCAGGAGAGCCACGCAAGTAATGTACCTTGACTTTAGTAAGAATTTTGATGCTGTGACAACAGCATTTTCATTTGGTAGTTGAGGAAACATGAACTGGAGGAAGAAAGAAAGCTAAACTATTTGAAGTAGCAACAGAAAACAAAGGACAACATCTGCAGTCACTTGAAGGTGACTCTTCACTAGAAAGGTGTCATAGAATAGTCCTGGAGGTCATAGAATCCCCAACCCTTAAAGCTTTTATAGAGTTGAGCAAAAGAACCCACAGCTAATCTGGCCTAAAGCTGGCAACAGTCCTACTCCCAGTATGAGAATGAACAGAATGACCTGCATTCTGAGATCCCTTACAACCACCATTTCCAAGATCCTTCAAAATAATTGAAAACAAATCCCAAACAAAAATGATATTGACAATCTCTCCCTCAAAAATTTAGAGCTCAAGAAACATACAGTGCAACAATACAAAAGCAATGTATGTTAATATATGGGACTTTCATCCTTTTGGATAGGCTAGTAATTCAAATACTATCCCAAGTATGGTAACCTTCAGACATATGCAGATGTGTTCTATTATAGAATGGCATACAAATAAAACCAATTTTATTCAAAACCCATACTAGAAACCTCAACATTTGTACTACAGTACAAAAGAAAAATAGGACATACAGGAAGTGCAGTAAGTTATTTTAAACTGTACGCAATCTTATTCATGCTGATTGCCCAAAATATACATGATGGTGCATCTTCTATTTTTTATAGGCAATGAAAGATATTTTTTTCTATGTTCAACCCACAATAATCTGCAGAAAAATCCTTGTGTAATCGCTGTACTTGTTCTCTTGTTTGATTTCTGTTTAGCTACACAAGCAACATTAATGGCCCCAAACGCTTTCAGAGCTAATATGAATAACACAAACTTAAATGACTAACTACATGCAGTTCTCAGGAAGATGTAGAATCTACTGCACTAAATACTTTTGTGTTGAAGTTATCCTCCAAATGTGGCTGTGCCTGGTACAGGAGCATTATACAGAAACTGCACCTATTGGCTAACTGTTAAATGACAATTTTAATTCAGATACACACATGTATAATAATTTGTGGCCTAATTTGAGCTTTATAATAAGGCTGGTGCCAGCCTTTCAACCCCTTCAAAACTACTCAGAACAACCCCCTTACCTCACAGTTGAACATCAGTCACACTGGAAATATCAAGGAAGTAAAAAAATGCCCAAAATCAAAACAACAAGAACAACAACAACAAAACTCTCATAATTTTTTATCTTTGAAATCTTGACTTTTAAAAACAATTTATTATTAGAAAGGACTGTATCTTTAAATGAACCTAGACCTCAAAAAGCAACAGAGTAGGAGACAGAGAAAATCATCCTCCTTGTTTATCCTCTAAATAGGAGTAGCACAGAAAGGGCTGACATTCAATTATTATGCTGATGAGAAGCACAGCAGCTACCTGCAAAAGAGAAAATTTATTGCTGTGCCCTACCAGTGTACCTTAGCCATATATTGAAGGCTAAACTTTCAGAAACAATGTGACTAGCTTGTACCACTTCTATTTAGATCATTTGGTCTAAGAATTTATAGCAAGATCCTAGATTTGAAAAGAGACAATTTTTTATAATGTCTAAATTAGGTTTAGTTCTTCATCTAACTGAAGACATTACCTGCAAGTCCCTCCAAAAAAGGTTTTTAATTTTTAATTTATTTTGTTCTTAATAAAGCAAGGAATGATGACTTCGGGAAGATGGACCAAGTTTGTCTTGGAAAATAAAGACTGAAAAAGCACAAGCATAAAAGCTTTGCAACACAGGTTTTGATTTAAAAGGTTCATGCATTGACCACAAATGAGTATAACCCACATTTTAAATTATTGAATATATATTTTAGACACTACACAGATTTGTTTTTAGACACCTGATTTCTGAACTTGATTCTTTGTTCATGCACAGAAACTTCTGACCACAAAACTCCAGAAACAGACAGATGTAAATCCATTTCCAACTATACAAAACATCATTTCATTTTAATATTGACATCTATGAAGAGGACTCTGGGGATAGAGTGGCTGGAGAGCATCCAGGCAGAAAGGGACCTGGGGGTACTGGTAGATAGGAGGCTGAACACGACCCTTGCAGTGTGCCCAGGTGGCCAGGATAGCCAACGGTATCCTGGCCAGTATCAGGAACAATGTGGCCCGTAAAACAAGGGAGGTTATTCTGCCCCTGTACTCAGCACTGGTAGGCTACACCTTGAGTCCTATGTCCAGTTCTGGGCCCCTCAATTCAAGAGAGATGTTGAGGTACTGGAATGTGTCCAGAGAAGGGCAACAAAGCTGGTAAGAGGCCTGGAGCACAGCCCTGTGAGGAGAGGCTGAGGGAGCCAAAGTTGTTTACCCTGGAAAAGAGGCTCAGGAGTGACCTCATTGCTGTCTACAACTACCTGAAAGGAGGTCTCTTCTCCCAGACTACAAGTAACAGAACAAGGGGACACAGTCTCAAGTTGTGCCGGGGGAGGTATGATGATCTTGGAGGTGTCTTCCAACCTGGTTGATTCAGTGATTCTATGAAATTATTTTTGTTCCAATGTTGAGTTATATATATATATATGTGTGTGTGCTTGTACAATAAATCCATTCCAAGATCTTGTTGCCTTAGTTAAAAACAATTAGTCCTTTTCTAAGACATATTTTAGTGTATGTCCAAAAGCTGTATTTTCTGCTTTTAGGATGGAAAAGATTCATGGGGATAAAAAGTCACCAAGATAAAGTCATTATTCATAACACATACACTGCAAAACATAGCCAGCAAGCCTCTGAAGCTAGAAACCACAGGTATTGTGTGCCATACTTCTAAAAAATGGTAATGTTACCTAAAAGATGAGATCCTGTGCTGAATCTCAAATAAACTTGATGGAAATGTTTCACTTAAATGGAAAATGGGAATGTGGAATCCATGATATGGATAAGAGTAATCTAATTGCAGTAAATTTTTTTTTCATTCATTTTATTGGTTTTGACAAATATTAAAAAGAAAAACAAAGACTACGCTCACCTCATCACCTGTCCAGATTATATCCCAAGTGACTATCCCACTACTGGGTTATTCAGAAGCAGCTGAGATTGCATGCTTAGCACTCTGTCTTTTGTGTATTTGAGAGGACTTGTCTCAAAGCACAAAATCTATTTTCATTCCTTCTTTCATGGGAACAGAAGGAAAGAAGTGGGGTTCAAATTATAGAAAGCACTTCCTGCTCAAGTCTGTCTATGGAACAGTGCAAAAACTTACGGTCTTCGTACAAAAACTCAGCTGAAAGTGTGCAGTTCTGAACAGTCATGTGAGGGAAGAAGAATAAGTGTATTATAAATGACTTATAACTTCTGTTAGAAAATATAATTAGTAAATCCTCTTTGTTTTAATTTTGGAACAAACTCCTATCTGTAACTGTTATGACGAATCAGCAGCATCAGGAAAAATATTCATACAAATAATAATGTTGTAATTACATTTTCCTTCTATACCTACAAAATTGAATTCATAGGCAGAATTACTGTGATACCTTTACATGACCCTTTATCTTAGCAATACTGTTGATACCATAATGTTCTGCATTCAGAGCTTGATTTTCCCTGTCTCTGTCCAACTGTACAAATTAAACCTTTACAGAAACAGTTTCCTCTTAAAGCAAATGAATAAACAACTTCTAATCTGTTGAAGAAATGAGAAATTATTCTATAAGTGGTATCTCTAATTATGTCCTTCAGGTGAAAAATCCTTCTTCTTTTGTATGTTAGAACTGTCCATTCTCCATTTGCTCTCAACTGTACCATAAATCCTTCATATTTTAAACAGTATCATAAAGAAATCCTATGCAATAAGTCAGAGATTAGCTGAAACAGACTTTGCTTTTAAGGTGAAAAGAATTATAAACTTCAAACCATAACTATACCAAACTACAACAACAGTGACATTCTTTCTGAATCCGAGCTCCATGGAGGACACTACTTTGATGGAAACTAAAATGTTCTGGGTTCATAAACATCTACTAGTCTTAAACGAGCTTAAGCGAAAGCTTAGAATCAGGCACTACAGTTCACAAACACTCATTTACTTCAGCTATTTCCCACTAGTAACTAAGTTTCAAAATGAGTCAAACAGAAATGGAAAGCTGAACAATTAAGATTCTCCCCATAAGCCCATCTCTATCATTTTATTAAAGGCATCTGGGAAAACCATACTGAATAACTAATTCAAAATTATATTTGTAGAAAACAAATTAATGTAATAATTTTCTTTCTGAAATTAATTTAAATCTCTGTGGATGCTCCAGCAAATTTACTCTTTACTATGCATACAAAAAGTTATGAAAAGCCTTACTACACTGCTTTAGGCACAGATTCATTGCCTCATTGTTGACTGTAATGGCTATTCCCATCCAGCAGACTTGTGTTAAAGCAAATACATTTTTGCTCCTTCGTCTACGTAAAATATCTGAATATTGCAATGCTGTCTCTCCAGACTATAAAATGAGATAATTTCTAAGCCTAATTAATGAGGATGAATAAATCATATATGAAGTTCCAGTTTTGTACCTTTTACATTTTTTTTCCCTAATTTCCTCCAATCGAATGGCTGGCTCCTTACATTTTCTACTTTATCCTGTTTTTCAGGACTAAATTTTTCCAACTATTCTTGGGAAGTAAAAAAGTATTTATTAGTTTTAGCAATAAATAAATCAATCTGGAAAAGATATTATCCAGTATAGAATCTAAGCACAGAATACTTTATATAGAAGTGTTTCATCATAAGGTAGTCTTCATGTCAGTTCTGTATCTACTTATGTCTTACTTGAAGGTACTGGTCAGGATGCTTTTTCCTGTTGTCGTGGTAGGCCTAAGCAGGCCAAATTAGGCTTGTACATATTCTGGTTTGCCCAGGCATTTTTTTTTGCTCTCCCTCCTTCTGTTTTGGGGAGAGCAACCACGGGAAAAAGAACAAAGAACCTGGAGCCACTGAGTCTGGGGTCTGGTCTGTGGCCTGCCCAGCAACTGGGGTAAACAAGGTGCACACGGTTGCCTTGTGCAAGGCCTGTGTTCTGCCCAAAAAAGGGTAAAGCAAGGCTATGGCTTCACCCAATATGGTGANGTATATAGTTTCCATAATGATGCAGGAACCTCTTATTGTTATTATTTTGGTGATCGGGGTGCCGTGAGTTCTGAATATTTAATATTAATAAACTATATATTAATATTTGTAAAATATCACCTTGCAGTAATTAATTTACCCCTTCCACTACACCTCTTTATGCTTATTCCCCAGCTACCAAAACCATGGTATTTGGTGCTTGGGTGTTTTGTTTAATTTCTTTGTTTACTGTGTTTGTTTGTTTGCAGTCTTGTGTGAGTGTGTGGTTTTGTTTGGTTGGTTTTGTTTTAACCAACAAAACAAGAAACGACCCCCAAACAAGCAAATAAAAACCCCCCAACCTTCCTACTTTGCTTTTGTTCTAAATACTTGCATTGTCAGTGGCTGACAAGACAGTAACGGAATTCCCTGAAAGCATTTGGTACTGTCTGAATCTGTAGCTAGATGTTTTGTGAGTAAATACTCACAAAATATCGGGAGATAATTTTGTGAGTAAATACTTAAAGCCTCTTGTAATTCACCACTGCCTTCTGCCATAAGCAGAAAGGAGCTCCCTGAGTCCATCTAGTGGGTAAGCAGTGTATTGACCGCAGGAATCTTTCAGTTTAATTAATGTTATATTATTACTAGTTATTCTAGATCCCATGTTATTATTTGTATAAAGTTTCCACAATCATGTGAAGAACCTAATATTATTAAAATTAGTGGTCAGGGTGGTGAGAGTTCTGAATATTGAATATTAATAAACAATATTAATCTTTGAAAATTATATCTCACATCAATTAATTACCCCTCCATAACAAAAGGAATTAGATATTAAAACAGTCTTCTCTGAATGGAAGAAGATGCAGATGATGTGAAACCATGAATCATCTGGTATTAACCACAAAGCAAAGCTTCAGGAGACCAAAGTTATGAAAAAACCATATATTTGTTATCTGCCAACAATCAGGTTTACATCAGTAAATACTATTTATTAGTGTAAACACAAGCATTCATCAATTCCTCTTGGAATATGAGGTAACGTACTACAGCCATCTGAAGAGAGACACATATCTTTCTTTGTAAGACTGAGGACTGATCTCATATGTTGAAAAAGAACTTCCCAAGTCATTAATATATTAATTATCACAGTGTAATTATGTATTAATCTCACATTAAACTAGCGTGGATGAGAGTTCCTTATTATCTACCATTAAACTGAATCTTTTAAACATATCAGACTTTTAAAACGGATCTAAATCTAAACCGCTGTTTTAAATTAGGCTGAATTTGAACGGTCAAATGTAACATGGAAAGGAATCAGTGGTTACACAACTAATCTGAACACTTACAATTCTGCATGTGTTTCAGTTAATACAAAAAGTTTGTTTCAAGTTAGCTGAAAAGTGATAAAGTCAGATTCTTTTGTTAATATTAACAGTAGTTGGGTTTTAGGTTATTCAAACGAAGCCTACGTGCTGATCTTTATTCAGATAGAAAGACTGATAATATAAGAATAGAGAGCTCAAATGAGAAATAATCACCCTTTCAAGGTGGAGAGCTGTCTCTTTCAGGTGCGTGAAGCTTACTTTGGCTGGTAAGCATTAGAATGTGGATAAAGGTAAAAAACAATAATGAGACCCAAATTGTGCCCTCTGAGATACTTCTACTCATTAGACTCCCGTAGGTATCTAAGAAAAAAACCACTCCTGATAGAAGCCATTTTTAAGTTAATGCTCAATATGAAATACGCCAGTTTGCAATGTTGCTTTATTAGGTGCTTAATAAAATTGGATAAAAATTGTATGAAAAATAAAGACAGAAGACTTTACAAACTTGCAGATCAAGCCTAAATTCAATATAATTTTATTTAGGACAATATCTATTTGTCTACAAGCTTGTTTGCTTGAGGTTTTTGGGGTTTTGGTTTGATTTTGGTTTTTTGTTTTGTTTTGTTTTTTGTTCTTTTTGTGGTTTTGTTTAATCCTTTCCCAGTGGAAAATACTAAGCCTACCTCATAAATCAGAATTAACCATATTAATGTCTACTGCCATTAACCTGATTACTTTGTGCCACTTTATTAGGCAATAATTCAGAAAACCTTCCATCTACTCTTTCACCCCATTCTTAGGCTTCAGTAGATTGAATGGTTAACTAAAATATCTTGAGCGTTCTTGTAAAGGCACCCACAAGTACAATTGTGTAGACTAATCTACATAGAGAATAAAATGGGAAAGAAATAAAAAACAACAACAACAACAACAAAAACCACAACCAAAAAAATCCCTCACCTTTCGCCAGCACTGCTGTTCTTGCTGGATTTAGAATTAGGAGAACTCAAGAGATACAGACTTCAGCATATTCTTGCTGACATGATTTGCAGAAGCTCTGCATTTGATGAATGTTGTGGATTATTTGGGTTCAAAACTGTTAAATAAGAACATAATGGATAACTACACATTTTCTTCATTGTCATTTATATGTGAAGCTAGTACTCTCTGCACTCTCCCCTTGCTACATTGCACTCTATGTTCCTCTGTTTGCCATGTATCTCAGAGACACTGTAAATGATATGGCAAACAGACAATGAGAATATCCTTTTAACCATGTGCTAGATGAACTGCTTTGCACAACTTTAGGATGGATTTTATTTAAACAGTCCACTACAATATGAAGTTTGCAAAATTCTATACATAAAAGGTTATATTTTTTATATCTCATTAATTAATAAGTTTTAGCTAAATTGTATGAGATTTTCATAAGATAATAATCATTCACATCGATTCAGATTTCTGATATTATATAGAAAATTCATTCAGGCATTCAACAATTCAATTTACCAAAATGTGCACATTAAAAGGTTCTCGTTGAGTTAATCTACAAAAAGATTTCCTATTTTTCTGTTTTCTACTGGGAGTAGCCTCTGGCTTTCTGCTTACCCTATGAAAACCCAGCAGAGAGCTACCAAGACGATTAGGTGGCTGGAGCTATGTACGAGGAGAGGTTGAGAGAACTGGGTTTAGCCTTAGGGAAAGAAAGTTAAGGGGGAATCTTACTTGGTCAGGAACTACCTAACAAGATGCTATAAAAAGAAAGAGAAAATTCACAGTGAAGTGCACTGTGGAAAGGGCATATAGCCTTTAGGTACAGAATCTATATTTTTTTTCCCAGGGTACAGCTATAAGGGTATTGATTAGCATGCACCGTGATCGAGTTTTGTGACTGTAAGAGTACACTTCTAATTCCTTCACATGAGTAATAGACCTCAAAAGGAGAAAAGGTATGTGCAGTGTCCTCAGTTTGTATGGTTTCCTTATTAATTTTCTCTATTAATTGGGGAAAGGGAGAACAATTAAGAACATTATTTGTTACTTTAATGTCAAGTAACTGTAAACAAAAAGTAATAGGTGTTATTTTTTAATCAGAAAAAGAAGCTTTGTTATGTCCTTTTAGAAATTTCTACATAATTCCTCAAATAATGGATTTATGTAGTGCTAGCACACACAGTCTTTATGATAGGAAAAAAATTCCATAAGCAATAACAGTCATAAAAACTTCTGGTTCAGACACCTTAAAGCCTAAGGTGGCAGAGGACAGCAAAGAAAATTGCCTTTGCTTTTCTATCATTTTTTTTTTTCTGCGAAAAAAATGCAGTGCACTCTAAGGTCAACCCCTAAGCAGAATATTCTGGTTGGCAGCAACAGAGAAAAATACACCTTATTTACCTCTTTCCCTGGGCATGCTAGGAAGGGAGAGAACTCGGTGCCTTGCCTCAGAAACTAAAAGGCTTCAATATAGCTCTCAATACATAAACTTGTTATTATGAAGTCATATGTGTGAGCTTAATTTTTGTACATGATAAGTCATAATCAGGCCAAAAGAACTTCTCTAAACAGCAAATCAATGTTCTGCCTGTACATTTGGATATCACATCCTTCTTCCTTTTCTATTCTTCATCAGTTTAAAAACTCATTAAACTCCAATTCCTTGAAAGTGCCACAGTAGAAACCAAAAGCAGCTTTGTCACATTAAAAAAAAATATATATTTAAAATTGCTTTCTGAAAGTATCTGTCACAGTAACATCAGGTTAACTCAGCATCCAGAAACACTGTTAACCTTTAACAGACTGCAGTATTCAGTAGAGAAGCAAGTGATTAATTAGGTTTTAAAGGTTTAATACTATAGAAACTACTGTGGAACTGAACCTCTGCTATTTAGCCATAATAACAAGATTAGTAAACATTGGAAATTGTCAGAAATTAAAGCAAGCATATCTCTCATGTTAAAATCTTTTAGCAAGAAGGCAATGTCCTTCATGTTCGGCTTGGTACTATATATATATATATAGATATTAATTTTTGCCTTTTCTTTTTCAGTCCTATCATAATTTTTATTAGATTAGGGCAGACAGACTTGATTATTTAACTAAACTGCAACAATGCATTCAGAATAATTTATCTAAGGAAAGAAAATATTTTTCAATATTACATAATTTATGACAAATTCTTCAGACCTGAAGATGTGTATTAAACAGACCTGTCTTTTTTATGTGTTATATGTGGATGGAATACCACAATAAATTTTTAACCTTTGAGATTAAATGCTACAAAAAGCCCCACAACATTCTCTTCCCTTGCAATGCACTTCACTGGGAAAAAAGTCGGCTGGGCAGTTAACCCACTGGACTCTGTGATTCATCAGAACAGTTTCAGTTCATGTGAAATCTCATTTTCCATTTTTTGTACGACAGTTTTACAACAGTCTTCTAGAACCTAGACTGATTTCTTTCTAGAACCTAGACTGATTTCTGAAGCCCTCTTTTGTGAACAGTAAAGTCCATTACACATACATGAACAGATGAATTCATCTCAGTATGTGCTTCATAACATTAGGCTTGTGTACAGGGCACTTCCTCATCTCACACAAACAGCCCTGTATGCCGATTACTGACATCCTGGAGAGCTCCCAAAGACTGCAATTTTTTAATCAAGAGAAATGTACATGTTGTTATAGCATGTCAGAATCCGGCAATTAAACAGTTTGACTACGATTTATGCATGTTTAGGCCAGCCTACAAAGCAGCATCTTACTATCTAACTTGGTGGACACACTACTGGAAGGCAAAAAAAAAGTTGCTGCACAACAATGATGACAATAAAATTACAATATTACTTGTGGTACAAGGTTCAAAATATCTTAAAATACATGAGCCTGAGATAATTACATACAAAAACATTAACAGAGCCTAATGACATGTACTAAACATAATTTTCAGCCAGAAAGGGTTTCCTTCTAATATGTGAAGTTTGTTTATACTTGTAGACCACTATAGGGATTGTATGCACAATTTCATGGACCATTGTTTCCCTTAAAGTAACCAGCACACTCCTTAAAGATACAAATTAAATATATGACACTCACAAGACATATGAATAGTATTGATTAAGAGTACTAACCTAAGATGCGATAAAGTCTTATCTAAATATGTTACACAGACTTCAGAATATATATTTTTTTTCTCTGTGACAGTTTGCAGTAGAAAGCATTGTTTCCTTCTAGTGAAATAAGCAGTAATAATGGATAAATAATATAATGGTACTTACAAAGTTGGGCCGATTATGCATATTTATTTTCAATTACAAAATATAGATTTAGAGATGTTTTAAGTTGAACTGCTTGAATTTCACAATGCCACAAGCATCAAGGAGCCTCTGACATTCTGTGCAAAGATTTAGTCACATTGTTTTAGTTTGAAAAGCCAAGACTGAAAAATTCTCATCAAGTTTTGGTAACTGATGACACAGAGTTACCAAGAGTGGAAAAAACATGTAGTACTAAATTAAAATCTGTCCTAAAATATTATTCTCTGTGAGAATCAGATATTCGGTTTCATTGTCTCCATCTCCGGAATGGAATTTTATAATTTAAAAAATGTTTAACTGTTTTGAGGGGAATTGGAACTCATTTAAAAAAGCTTAAGAATTCTTTCTATATAAGCAACAAAGAGGTGAAAATGTTAAGAAAGTGACGAGGAAAGCAGCTATTCTTAAGGATAAAAGCCTACAGCTTATGCTGTAGTGGCCTTATATGAAATCTAAATAAAATTTTAAAGTACTTATCTTTTGGAAATAGCTTGTAGGACTTAAGCTTTGGAGTTCAAAGAGCAAATCATCAGACAGCTGATGATAGTATACAGCAAATTCCACTCACTCACATAAAGAAAGAGACATTCAACTATAACTGGACAAATTAATTTGAAATAAAATAGATCTGGAAAACAATCCCATGTCTGTCACTTGCTCTATTACAACTCTGTAAATAAACTCCAAGCACGGTGAAAAGTGCATTTTGGCCACGAGGGAGAGCCTTAACACTTTTTGCATAAGGAAGGTTCAGAAGGGTCACTAAATGGAATCCTGGGCCTTCGGTGTTTGGAACAGACAATCAAAAATCTAATATTCCCTTCTTACTCTCAGCAGCTGAACCACTTTTTGAAGAAGTCTGAAATTTAGCATGAGGAAAATTAAACATCGGTGCTCATCTAGATTTCTTTATAATATTTTCCAGACAAGAGAGGAGAGTGAGGCAGAAGGCAAGAGGTTCACCATGCTAGCCATGATATCATGCAGGCTTGAAAGCAAGTAATTGCTTTTCCATCTTTTTTTTTTTTCCTTAATATAGTTTACTGTTTAGACACTTATGGTCAGGATATACAGTTTATAGGGCAACTGAGATATCGAGCAAGTAATTCAGTATTTATAAGATATGTTCTCAGTTACAAACTAAAAAAATTAGAAAAAAGCTATGAAGGATGTAATAAAATTATTAAAAATAAGTAATGAATAATGAAAAGGTTAAATTAACATTGTTCTCAACTTGCAACGCATCCCTTTCCTTTAACACCTAATGAGGAATTTCTGATTAAAGTCTTAGGAAAATTTTGAATGACTTGTGAATTTCCATTAGATTTAGTGATTCTCATTATAGAATGACAAATGACAATAAAAAACCAACACATGGAATATATGTTAAAAAATAATAGTAACTTAATGTTGATTTCTCTACTATTAAAATATAATGTGGTTGGGAATGCACATATGCAGAAAGAATATCATTACCAAATACTAAGGAAATCAAAGAATAAAGAGGAAATTAAAGGTCATAGCTAAGTGTCTTAACTTCCACACTGGCAAACATATTTGGAAGCCAAAGATATCGAACATTATTAATTACCAAAAATATAAACTGTATCAAAATCTGAGGAAAAATGACTCAAAAATAATGTTTATGTAAGAAAATGTATGTGCAGACTGAAGATAGTCTAGGTTTACCCACTGCATTTCTATTGAAATATACTTGCCATTGGTGAAATGAAAAGTAGCAATATTTTGTTATCTTTTTTGGTTCATGTTTCATCTTGAATTTAGTGATGTTTGACCTATCTTTTTACAGTGTTAGCTTTACAAACATCAACTGCAATAACCGCCAATGAACCTAATCATAGTACAGGTGGAAGATGAAGTGAGGGTACAGTTTCATTAAGCATGGTTAGGTCTACCCTTTCCATTCTCTTGAGCTCTAAGAGAATAATGGAGTGTCTGTAGTAATTTAAACTGTATAGTTGGAGTTTTTTGGGTTTGGTTTTTTGTTTGTTTGTTTGTTTGTTTTTGGTTTTTTTTATTATAAATGTCAGCACCAAATGACGCAATTATACACAAACAGAAAACCGGACCAGATAGGATTATAAGAAGTCAATCTGGTAATCTGTGTCCCTTCTGAAATCAGATACTATCAAAATAGAAGGCAGGTACTATCTAACCTTTCTGAAAACACCTTGTTTCCCAAACAGTTTTGTACCTACCTTACCCTGGTTTTATCTAAACTGCCATCTAGCTGGCTTATTGGAATCTCATCTGAGATAGTATCAACAGCTGTAATAAATTTAAGATATGTGACATCCACTATTATGCTTCAATCCCCAAACCCGTTATTCTGTAACCAATTCAGCATCAATTGGTTTAGTATAAATTGTTCTTGATAAAGCTGTTCCAGTTGTTATATGTGGGTCTGTTTTCTATCAATGTACAACAGTTACAGTCTTTTCCCAAATATTTATTTCATTAAAACTGTTTGATTAGTAACTGTATTTTTCTGACTTTAAAAATCTTTCACTATGCTACCTTCAGTAAAAACCTTCTATTTTCTCTAAATTACAGACAAGTAACAGTTCCCTCGCTTACATTGCTTTTTAATTTACAAGAGCTATCCTTTCACTCAAGAATTCTTTTCATCTTATCTATTCACCTTGAATTTTGAAAAAACAAAATTTAGCTCAGTAAGAATAAATCATGTGAGGTTCTTTGGGTCTTTTCTATTTTTTGGGAGCTGGACTGAAAATCAGTCATTTGCACAGCGTGAGTCACGCATCTTTGTACATATTTTCGTATGTGTGTGAGTATACAAAATACAGCGAATAAAAATATTGCTGTGACTTTTATTACAGACATGAATTGGCGATGTTTTTCTCAGAACACTGTTTAAATTTCCTTTTAGACAGTCTCTCTCAAAGGTTTTTAAAAATACTATCAGCAGTATAGATGGGTGCAGCTATTATACACCTGATTTTCATAGTGCTAAGCATACGTAACTCCAGTAAAAGTCCATAGGAGCTTTACAGGATAACCAGCTCTGAGAAAACATGGGAGAATTTTTGCAATACTACTTAGCACAAAGCCTTGACTAGTAAAGTTGACTTTATTTGGGCAAAAGAGTATAAAGAAGAAAATGGGGTAGGAATAAAATGTATTTCCTTCTAGAATATCTGAAATATACAATTTATTCTCCTCCATTTGCTTTATTTAAACATGCAAATAAAGAATTCATGCCCCTTAGCCATGATTTTCCATAGATTAGCTTTTAACTTACAGATCCTAAGTTTACCTAGTGTGGTCCTTAATGCGGAAAGTAAACTGTGATTCTGATGAGATGATATGGTCATAATTCATACTGAGATCTCTTCTACAGTTGTTTTTACATCCTTTCTGTTTACTCTGGCTTAGCAGGGAATCTAGTATTAGCAACATACATGAGATAATTTATAAGATTTCTTGTACATTCAAGGTTACTGTTTGCACTACACAACCTCACGCACCATTTACTTGGAATGAAACAAAATCCTCTGCCTGCAGACTTTGTAATTGGCAGAAGAAAATTCAGCTTTTCTCTGGTTGTATCAATGGTGCACTGCTTAGTGATAAGGGGAAAATATATTTCCTTATTCAAGGCAGCTGAAATGAAGAATTAATGTGCGCTAAGCATTGTAAATGCAAACCCAGAGAGTGCTGTCAATTCAAATCACTATCCAGTAAGAGTGGGCTCTTTAAAAAAAGTGCTGGAAAATAAACTGAATTGAAATCTGAGCTGCATGGTACAGCTGCATGCGTCCACTGCAGCCTGTGTTGTGGTGGTGCTCTAAGTATACTCAGTACAGTTAATACAATCTAGAATACAATTCATACTACATCTACACTGGTACACATGCAAGCTGTTATTCAAAAGAGTATCTCAGTAGAATTTTCCCATGTTTCCCTCCTCTGCACCAGGACTGGATCTGTTCTGAACTGGTCTCAGTTCAGGAATCTAGAGCAATAAAATACATTCCTCCATCCCTTCTTATTCCCTTTTCTCTATTGTTTTCTTCTTTCTTTTGTTTATTGATTTCTTTGTTCGACTCACTGATTTGGCTAACACATGCAGTAAGCCTCAGGCAGGAGAGGAATGGCCATGCTTTAGTGGCTTTTGGCAACTCAGTCAGCTTAGGGCTATGTCAGTTATTCAGTATGCTCTTCCAAATTCAAGTCAGCAATGTAATTAAACACAGACTGCAGATGAGTTAACTATGGAAATATGAACTGGGGTTTAGCTGAATTTTGCAGTTTACAATGAATTCTGTAACTCTGTAGTCAGTAAATACCTGTAAATAATTTTTAATTAACTACATTGCCATTTCAATGATGAGTTAATAATGGTTATAGCAGTGTGCAGATACTTCTAACTTCACATATTGCAACTTGCAGTCAAAATGCAAGTTTTTTTTTTAATGCTCTTTATTTTAGAATACCTTTATTTAAATATTGCATTGTTCACGTTAAGAAAAAATAATCCAAAATCATGCTTCGTGTCATGTTGGTGTAGATAAAGTATCTACCTACTGTCTCTATAAATCAATCGGTATTAAAACAAATATATATTACTCCTAATTGCTATTATTGCCTCAATTACAAATGTTGTCACTGATTTATGCACATGCTCAGCACTTGAGACATTTTAAGCTCAAGATCAATCCTCTAACCACTAAAAAAAAAAAAAATCTTCAGATCTGCCAATACATGCAGTACCATTGCTCCTCCTAAGTTGATGTATGGCACAGCACTGTCTCCTTCAAAGCAGGCCCTGGAGGTGAATGATGGAAAAGCAAACAGGGTATTTGCCCAAGGCACCAAAGTTTGGGAAATTTAAACACTGTTTGTTTTATTCAACCAGCTACAGCTCTCTTTGCTCTGTTCCAGGACACCTCAAGACTTCATACCTTGAAGCTGCATCATGGTACCACAACATTGACAGGAAGCAGGATGCCTCAGGGTAGCCTTGAAGCAGAGCACAGGCAGTTGTGGATAAATGAACATAGCAAACACAAACTAATAGCAAGTGAGTGGTGGGTTGAAGAAATTGAGGTGATTCCTAATGGTATCAGAGATAAAACTTATGTGGATAGGGCAGAATTTGGACTTGCCTGCAGAAATACCTAATCTCAGGCCATCCTGTGTCTGATTGTGGTAACATTTCACTTCTAAAGTTAAGAGCATAAATCTGTTTATCTTTCAGTCTGCTACTGAACACTGAGTTTTTCCATCCCACTTAAGGCACCTTTACCTACAACAGACTGCACTTAAAATTGATGTTGTGCTAAAAGTTGTTTTGTTCAATTCATTAAACTCAGCTAGTGAAATCTCAGATGATTCTTGACTATGCTGTTCAAGCAGCCTCCTCTAAGCACAGCTGCCAAGAACTGTTGCCCTTCTCTTGAAAGCCAAACCACCCATGTTCAGTAATTGTACCACCCCTTCTTATACTCATATGGTTCTGAGTTTGGACTCAGAAATCTCTCTGCCAAATTTTGCAGGAGAAAGGCAGCCTGTTAGATTTCTCATGTGCAGATTTTGCACAGGTTACAGTGGCGTGCAGAACAGGCAGTACCCATATGTCCAGATTTCCAGGTAATTCAGGACAAGACCAGCGTTTATGCAGTTCTCTGTCCGGGTGCTGTGACATGAAGGTAACTGATGGAAAATAAAGGCTTTGCCTAGCTATAGTAACAGTAGTGACTGCATCTTGATGTAATCACAGAATATGAAAATAAGGAAGTCTGTAGCTATCTAGGCTTCAGCCCCACAGATGGTGATCAGGCCCAGTCAGCATGTGTATATGAAAGGAAGGTCAGGTTTGGCTAATCTGATTTCTTTCTATGACAAGGTAATATGATTAGTGAACTTTAGAAAAAAACTTTGTGCTCCACAGCATCCTCCAGGAGAAACTGGCTGCTCATTGCTCAGAGAGGTGGATGCTTCACTATGTCAAAAACTGGCTGGCTGGCTGGGCCCAAAGAGTGGTGGCAAATGAAGTTAAATCCAGTTGGCAGCTGGTCACAAGAGGGGTTCCCCAGGGCTCAGTTTTGGGAGCAGCTCTTTTTAATATCTTTATCAATGACCTTGATGAGGGATTGAGTACCCCCCTTAAGTTTCAGATGAGGCCAAATTGGGCAGGAGCATTTGTCTACTTGAGGGTAGTGAGGCTCTAAAGATGTACCTGGACAGGCTGGATCAATGGGCCAAGCCAATGGTATGAGGTTCAACAAGAACAAGTGCTAAGTCCTGCAGCTGGGTCACAACAGCCCCATGCAATGCAACTGGCTTTGGAGAGAGCGGCTGGAAAGCTGCCCAGCAGAAAAGAACATAGAGATGTTGGTCGACAGCTGGGTGAACACTGGCTATCAGCATGTGCAGGTGGCCAAGGCCAACAACCTGGCGTGTATAAGAATTAGCATGGGCAGGAGCAGCAGGGAAGTGATTGACCCCCTGTACTTGGCACTAGCGAGACCACACCCTGAATAGTTAGTTCAGTTTTGGGCCCCTCACTGAAAGAAGAATATTAGGTCCAAAGAAGGGCAGTGAAGCTGGCAAAGTATCTAGAGAAGTCTTATCTTGGAGCAGTTGGGTAAATTTGGGTTCTTTAGTCTGGAGAAAAAGGAGGCAAAATAGAGACCTTCTCACTCTATAACTACCAAAAAGGAGACTGTAGCAAGGTCAGCATTGGTCTGTTCTCCCAAGTAGCATGTGACAGCACTAGAGGAAACAAACTCGATTTGTGCCAGCCCACATTTGGGTTGAACATCAGAAAAATTTCTTTACAGAAAGGGTTGTCAAGCTTTGGAACAGGCTCCCCAGGTAAGTAGTTGAGTCGTCATCCCTGGAGATATGTAAACATGGTGCTTAGGGCAAGTCAGTGCTTACCAAGTTGGCTTAGCAGCAGACTCAGTAGTTAGGTTAATTGTTGGACTCGGTGATCTTAAAGGTCTTTTCCAGCCTAAATGATTCTATGGCTTGGGTGGGAATATAAACTGTACAAACTCAAAATCTTTATATATGAATTGGAATAGTTGAATTTAAGGTTTAAAACATGTGTAGAGAAAGCATGGAACCCACTGTAAATGGCAAACTCAAGCTTACAAATGGAAGCTCCAAGAGAGCTTAATGAATATGAATGCCACTATCAATGAATATTTATCAAGAGAGCATGTCGATTGTATGAGAAAGTACATTTGGAAAAATAATGTGTGTGTTTATATATATACATATATAAATATGCATACATGCACCCCCTTTTTATGTATCACAAGAACTGTCACATTCAATATAGTTGTTTCTATATCTCTACCTACTTCAGCCAACATACCTTAGAAAAATCCCGTAAGCATGACTATCAATACAAGAAAAATCATATTACTAGTTAATATGTACAAGAAGTTAGACCAAACATACAGTTTTTACAAGACTATGAAAGGAATGCTGAGTTTTGTATACATCCATAGTTGCACATATTTTAGACTCATGAAAACACATGGATTTATATATATGCCTGGTTTCTGTATGCAGATCACACTCTTTATTGTATTTTGCTAGCTGTAAGCTCCTCTAGGCAGGGACACTGCCTTCCCAGTTGTTTGCCAAAAGCAATGTATGCTGTTTGTATAAAGCTAATTACTAATATTAATTAGTAATTGAGCTTCCTATTTCGTAATTTACAACTTGAGATGAAACAACAGGTTTTTGCCAAGGGTATATATAGATATATGATAAAAGCAAATCTGTTGCACCAGCTGGAAATAACCAGTGTAGTTACCAGAAATCAATAAATGCTGATTCTGGACTATTAATTCAGAGTTTCTTTAAGAAAAACAGTGCTCTGATCAATCACAGTCTGGGAAGTCACAAAATAAAACTAGAATTCACACTCTCTAGCTAATAACATCCAAATAACTAAAGGTCTTGTCTTTTTAAAAGCATCACTTAAGAGTCTTCTCAGTTTATATTACAAAAATAAAAAGTTTGTTTGTCTGTTCTGTGTGTGTGTGTGTGTTACTGTCTGCAAGGAATAGAATATAGATACTAAATGCTAAATCTCAAAGGAAGTGCTATAAAAGAAACTCTAGGTGTTGGAAGATCTAGAGGTTTCAATTGAAATCTCCAGAATATAACAGATGATGTCTCACAGCTCAACATTCTTTGGCATATGCAAAGAGCACCCTATAGAGGACACTAAGCTTATTTACATCTGTAAACATGATATTGAAGTGTATTAACATCACTAAACAACTAAACACAACTGCTTAGATGAAATCAAGACATAAGCAGTAGTGCAGTAGTACAGTAACAACTCAGCCACTGAATTTACTGTTTGCTGGGATTTTCCTAAAGTTTTGTTTTGCCTGCAGGGGTTTGACCCCAAGTATCTCTTAGAACACAGTATTATTCACACCAGCAAAATAAGCACAAAACAATCAACAGAAAAACACCTTCATGTGTTGGGAGCTTCTAAAGCCCATTCACCTCTCCCAAAGCGAGGAAAAAAAACATTCCTCCTTTCAAACCTATTCTAGATTTAAGAGTTGTCACGGTGTTAAGAGAGCTTATTAACTACTGTATTAGTTATTAGAGGTAAAACCCATTCCACATATTTGTTGTGATGATACTTTAAATAAAACTGCCCCCTAAGACTGAAAAAGTAGAAACTATATACCTGTATGAAGGTATTTATTATTCAAAGACCTGTTCACTTTCTTCCTCTACAGTTGAAGTCTCTCACTGATTATTTACTGTTTTATTGTCAATAAGAAAAGGGTCATACACAGATAACGGATAAGAAACCTGTGATTTCTCATGAATTAATGAGCATGATATCACGTTGTTTATAAGAACAGTATCATTATTTTCAAAGTAATGGTCTTAGAAACTCAAAGCTTTTGAAAACATTTAATTTCATTTTCTCACTGTCAGCTTTGAAAAACAATGCAGCACACAAAGCTCCCTGATACACTTTTCCATCTAGTAAGGATTAAACCTCATAATAAGAAAACTATCGTATCTATTTAATGTTTAATAGAATTCACCTAATGGGTTGTTAAGTGGTAACCCCTCCTGGTTCAACCCATGCACTTTGGCCCTTTTCTTTTCTTACTATAATATTGTATTACTTATTAATGATTCCTGCATGCCAAAACTTTCTCCACTGAATCAATTTAGTCTTCCATTTACTCGTGGAATCAAAATAAGCTTTAAAGAGGGGAAAAAAAAAATCAAACAACCTCCCCCCACCTAATACATAAAGATAGCCTTTTTAATGTAGTGAAAGATGCCATCTCCAAATACAGGGGGGAAGCATATATTTAATAGTAAACACAGTTTCAAATTGCATGCTCCAAGACTGATGAAAAAACGAGGATCTATAAAACTTGCTAAAGAACATATCTAAAGACATGAATTTCAGATTGAATCTATTCCATTTGCTAATCAGAAAGCTTGCCAGGTAACGTGCTTGTAAAATCCATGTGAACAATTTGTCTACTTTACTTGGGTTAGGAAGCCAAAAGTTGTAGCATAAGTGGCAAGTAGTGTCAGAAATATTTCATATACAAGGTGTATTTAGCTAAATACAGTAGGTCTACATTTTAAATGCAAGGGTACTTCAGTGAACCTTTAAAATAATTTATTTTTACCACTGACCTCCTGACCTTTTAAACCAACACCCAAGTATCATCAATTAACAACACAACTCACATAGCCTCTCAATCAACTCTCTTAAAAGACTACCTAATGTACTCCACAACTACAAAATACAGTACTTACCTACAGTCAGTAGAAGATTTTGTCAGTTTTGCTAAATGTTTATTAAACCAGGTAAATAATTTGCAATGTACTGTTACAAACCCCAAGCACTTCCACTTAGAGGCTGCTTTTTGAGACTCTCTTACACATTTCTGAAAATAAAATCTGTGTGATCCCCCATAATAATGGGCAAAGTTTTTAAATGCTAGATATGATCAGCTGGGAGGGATGCTAGCTTCAAGATACAAAGGAAATTGCAGGCAAGACTTTGAAGGATTTCTAGAATAATTTCAAAATAACAAAGCCAGTTGGTGTTTAATAGCATGCACATATGAAAGACAAATCTGCTTGCTGCTTATATTATGCATATGGGAGATCTGTTTGTTCTCTAGCATCCAAACACATCTCACAAATTCCTTTCACTTCAGAACTCCCCAGAAAGGGAAGGATCATTAATAAGCTGGCCTGCTCAGCATGTTAGCTGTAAGGAAACAACACAACAACCCTCAGAAGAAGCCCTCAGTACTCTTGCTCATCATTTGATACAAGCTATCAGAAAAACGTTCACTGATAATGCCTCTTCTGGCAAGGATCATCTCCACCATGGCACTGTAGAAAAGACAGGGCAGTGATGAGTTTTTTTTCTATCTCTGATTGTATTTCTAGTGCTGATCCCCTTCTCTGTTTCCTGCCTGCCTGCTGCTTCTTTCAAGATCAGTATCAAGTTTACATTTTGAGCAATTTTGTCTTCTCATGCTAATCAGTCAAATGATTCTAGCACATAGGTAACAAACTCATTACATTTTGTAAAGATCACTTCCTTCTGGCATACAAGATAGATCCAATTCTCCCACTTCTCTGCACACGATTATAAACATACACATACACATTTATACTATTGTGAAGATAAGGGAAAAGAAAAAAAAATTCTTTATATCCAGTGTTGTAATATTTTGACTAAAGATGTTTCATTAAAACACAATCATATTTTTTAATGATAAACTTTAAGAAAATAGTAAGAAAAAGCTTCCCTTTTGTATAAAGGATTTAGTGAAAAAGCCACAAAATGTAGGAAAGAAGATTGTGAAACACCTGATGAAATAAAACTAGAAAGAACTAGACACTTAAGAGTAAGCACTATTCTAAAATTTGAAATAATCTTTCTTTTATTATTTAAAGATAACGTTTTATTTTAGAAGGATGATGGTGCAGTTGATAAAAGTAATGATAAAGCAAGAAGCATGCCTTAATGAAGAAACAAACAAGACAAAACCAATTTCATCAAGCTCTAAATCTCAGATAACGATTATATTTGTCATTTTCTCACACCATTGTAAACTGTAATTTCAGAGACATACGAGGAAGGATTTCAAGGATTAAATACTACCTAAAAAAGTTAATTTTGTTGGTCAGTTATGAACTACTGTTAATAATTTTGCTAGCAATTTTTAATTTCTTCATATGCTTTCTCCTAAGTTATAATATGGTACTTTTCTTCCAGTAACACTTGTTATACTTTCTCTGATACTGTTTTAACCTGTAATTACACATGTTGGTATGACATCCTTTTTAGATAAACAACAGGTTTCTATTTAATCAAACATCCTCAAGGTATTTTAGGAAATTGCTACAAAAAAATACTATTCTTTCATAAAATAAATGGTCCATCATATTTTGCATTTTAAATATAAAGTATTTTATAAATAAACAAGTAACTACCAAATGGTTTCTTAATGAAGAATAAGAATTTTATAGCAAGAGAGTTCTATAGCTTTGTCATAGTTCAGTTCAAAATAGAATCATAGAATGGTAAGATTGGAAGGGACCTCAAGGATAATCTAGTTCCAATCCCCTGCCATAGGCAGGGACACCTCCCACTAGTACAGGTTACTCAAGGCCTTGTCCAACCTGGCCTTGAACACCTCCAGGGAGGAAGCATCCACAACCTCCCCGGGCAACCTGTTCCAGTGCCTCACCACCCTCACTGTAAAGAACTTCCTCCTAAAGTCCAGTCTAAAGTATTTAAGAACATTTTGAAAGGATAAGATTTACACTAGCAGTATTGCGCAAACCTTTCTTGTGAGATAAAAAGACATGCCCCTATTATTTCTTGACGAGAAAGTTTGTTTTGGTGTATCCCTTCTCAAGTAGCAAGAACCTGATATGCCATGGTTTAATGCTAATCATTAAGCAGTAAATTATGCTTTGAAATAGTTGCACAGCATTCAACAGTTCATAAGTTTGAAAAAATGCATCATAAGGCTACTTTATCCTTGTAGGAGTGCCTAACGCATAGCTCCTGTTATAAAAATATAAACTATTTTTAATTGTTGCTAACAAGGAGGAAAATACCTGTTTGACTCCAGATATTAAAGAGTTTATTTACTTGCATTTTTTTTGTCTGTTTGGCCCTTAATTCTGTATTCCTGTCAGCTTTTACCTTGCATTTTTTATCTGTATTATGAGACCTTTCTTTACAAGGCAGAGGTGTGCTGTATATCAACTGTCTAATCCAACCTTTTCCAGTCTAAAGGTAAAGACACTGATACATAATTTTGATACCCTGGATCCTAACCTTTCCCATTATAAATTGGCCCTTTTTGGTTAATACATGTAATTAGTAGGTAAGCTACCCATGAAATTCCTATGAAATATTAAAAAACAGAGGATAATCTTAATGCTGTTTCTAACAAGATAACTGATGGGCTAGCAGATGACCTTTTTAGTGGGAAGATATTACTTTAGCTGAATCTTAAGATAGAAGAGTAAAAGACTAGGTTTACATAAGAAATTGCTTGGGAAAAAAAACAGTGGAGATATCAGAGATATTTTGCTTTTTTTCTTTTTAAAGAATGAAGTATTATTTCTTATATATTACATTGTAATATATTTTTGTATTACTCTGCATAAGTATCAACTGTGATACAAATTTTTGTGTTAGCGCTATTTTTGCAATCTCTACAAACAACATGTTTTCTAAAATAAATTTTAGTAGAACTTACACTGGAGTATCCCTTGAGATAGGAGAAAATACCATCTCAGTAATCTCAGGAATGAGGATTAAAAAGATAACTTGAAGTTTCATTTCTTTTATCTTATCACATCTTTGCTCCCTCATAGGAAATGAAGTGATAACTAGTGTAGAAAAGAAAAATACACTGCAGACAGGTTTCAAAGCTGCATTCTTTTAGATCACTTGATGGAGATCCAGAAAGGAGAAACTGTATTTTCCTTATTTTTAACTACTGTGTTTTCCTCTGTAAAAATGTTTGTAAAACTACAGGATTAAAATGCAAAAACTTAACACAGAATCCTGTGGAGAAGTGTGCTGACTGTTAGTTACCTAGTTAGTATTTTCATGTGGAAACTGAAAAACTGTAGCAGCAAAATAGAACAGCAAACTGTCATAAATACCAAAAGATATAACTAGACAGTTTTAAAATTCATTATCAAACTAATTAATTTATGGATCTTTTTCTTTCAAAAGAGAAATTACAAATAAGTTTTATCGATGTTCTATGGAAAAAAAAAATCTAGGAAATTCAAATCCATTTAAAAGAAAAATTTACATTTAAAAGTTGTAGGTACATACACAGAGTGGAGAGTGTGCCGAGAGGATGGTGCAGTGTGTGGTGTCCCTTTGGACAATTTGAATGTGAGCCAGCAATGTACCTTTGCCTCGGGAAGTAAATGGCACCCTGGGCTGCATTAGGCAAGGTATTGGCCAGGAGGTGATCCTCCCATTCTACTCAGCACTGCTGAGACCATAACTCAAGTTATGGTCCAGTTCAGAGCATCCCAACACAAGAGATATATGGAACTGCTGGAGAACTAAGGTTCTCTCATAGACTCCCAAGCTGATTAAGGGCACTTCTCCTATAAGGAATAGCTGAGAGAGCTGGGACTTAAGCCTGAAGAAGGCTTAGGGAGTTTCTCATTAGTGTATAGAAATACCTGAAGGGAAGGTGCAAAGAGAACAGAGCCAAGGTCTTTTCAGTAGGGCCCAGTGGAAGGACAAGAGGAAATGTGCACAGACTGAAACATAGAACATCAGTAAACACTTTTTAACTGTGAGAGCGAGTGAGTACTTGAACTTGGTATAAAGTGTGCTCAGCATAAATGTTGTGGAGTCTCTGTCCTTGGAGACACTCTACAGTTGCCTGGATATGGTTCTAGACAACCTAGTGTAGGCAACCCCGCCCTGAGTAGGAGCATAGAAATAGATGACCTCTAGAGGTCAGAAATAAAAAGCTCATTTACTTATGCAGTGAGTTTGTGGTGCCAAGAGAAAACTTACATACCACAGAAGTGAAGATTTAATTCATTATCAGCAGAGACTAATAATTATATTAGGAGGAAAAAAACCCCCCACATTTATTCTGAAGAATAAAAATCAGTTTACCTTTCTTCATGGTATCTATTTTTGCCCTTTCTGCAGGTGCCTATTCACATTTCACAAGAAAAATATGCCTAATTGTCTCAATCATGAATTCACACTAGCTAGGTCTTTGAAAACTTTGTAACAAAAGGCAACTAGGAATAGTGGCATAACAGCAAATAGTAACAACAGTGTAATTCTTACAATGTCAAAGATTTCTTTAGAACTGAATGTTGTTTTTATAAGTATTTTATTAATAATCTAAGAGGTAGACAGGGTTCTGATGGCAAAAAAAAAATATACTTTTGCTTACTTTGAAGTATAGGCATAATCCTCCTAAAGTCAAAGTAATCATACTAGATGCAAATATATATATACACACAAAGACATACATACATGTATTAAACATATATATATATATATATATATGGACATGTATTAAGCAAATGATAATATTTTCAGGACTGTAATTTCCATTGCAAGATGCTAACCTCCTCTTCTACATTTCACTTTTATTAGCAACCTTGTAAAACTGCTACTCCTCACACAAACAAATACTGCACTTGAAAAATGGTTAGAAGAAAGAATGACAATGTTGCTTTTAAGGCTAAGATTTACATATCAAAATTATCTATTTGAAACAATGCTTCAAATTATAAATTCTATCATTTAAATATTACGTGTACAACTTATGTACACAAATACTTTTACAGTCCTTTTATAACAGCAGAAAAAATGTTGACAGTAATTTTAATATTTTCCTTTTTGTCTTCAGAAGTAGAGTCAATGTGCATTTATAATTTGGTCGTGCATTCAAATTTTTCTTAAGCTTTCCAAATTAAGACTTTCACGACCTCCCAACCTCAAGCCAGATCAGTTGTCGTCTTGTGGGAAGGATTTTCAATCTCATACTGCTTTAACTTTAAAATGCATGTTTTTCTTTAAAAACCCAAACCAACAATAACCCCCTAAAACAAACAAGCACATTTACACAGATATAATACACAAACAGATTGGGAAAACAAATGAAAGAAGAGCAATAGAGCAACAAAATATAACTGGATTAAATTCTTCTGTCTGTAAAATGGCATTTCATCTCTAAATATTAAGTACTACACTAAGAATTCTAAATTATGTCAAAGTCAAAAATATCAAAGGCAAACACATGCAGTGCTTATTTTTCTGCCTTCTTTTAGGCATATGATTATTTACCACCCAACAGGTAATTATCCACTTTTCCTTTATTCTAAGCATCTATTCACTCCTCTAGAGAATGTAATTTGCATAAAGGCGATCTCCTGGGAGTTTTGGCTCTATCTTAAAAATCACGATCAATTTCTGTGTAATCCAGCTGGATATGAAGCAAGATATGGCACACAGATGAATGGAAATGCAAGAAGCACCAAAGCGTGAAAGAAAGTCACCTTGAAGGGCTGATACTGCAGCATATTTTGCCTAGGGTTTCAAAGCTACATTACACATGCATGTTCAAAGTATATACTGCCTAAGCATAAACTATATAAACAATCGCCTAATAGAGCAGCTAAACCTCACCAGACTGTACCTCCTAGCAAGGTTAGGGTCTACATAACTTATGCCTGATAGATATTTTGTTTTTTTCTCCAATTAAGATGACAAACTCCTGAAGATATCCTGAGGATAAAAACTGGTTCCTTTCAGCAAAGGGCATCTGTATCTCATTTGCCATACAAAGGCTACAGCACATAGACTATCTTTCTGAACTGACGTAAAGGTACAAGGTTATGATTTTTGATTAGTAGTTTTACACCTCACCATGACGTCATTCTTGAATATTAATTTGTCCTCCTGTTTTGGGCATAAATGTTATTCCAGCACTTTGCTGATTCTCCGCTGCCCGCTTCTCCCCTCAAGGCCCCATAGGTCAGTCCATTCTAAGAATAACATTAGTTATTTGTTCAAATATATTCTTCTCAGAAAACATTAGTGCAGAACTCCCTAACTAAACTGTCTAAGAACAGATTTTGGTCTCATGTAAAAGAATAAAAATCACTCTAATGAACTGAGTTCCACATGCTCCCTTTAGACGTCTCCAACTGTAAATGCCTTTACATCCTTACGAGCAGCACACTTCAGAAGTTTACTCAGTCTTCAGGGAACTGAGTACTTAAAAGGATCCATTCATTGCCAGGAGGGAGGAAGAAGAGGAAGTTGATATCCTAATATAAATTATTTTACTGAGAAAGTAGCCCATACTTAATGGAGAAAAAAGGTATGAAACCCCTGTCATCTACAGAAAAATCCTAATGATTTGATTGATCATAGTACAAGATGCCTTATAAACCTGCTGATGCCATTAAATCTGTTAATCACTGTTAGGAAGTGTCACAGGTTCAGTTGTGTAAGTCAATACATGCTGCTATCGTGCCAGCTTCAAAATGAAAATGCTGGCTGGGGCAAAGTATCGTGGATCTTGAAGTTCAGATGAGAGGCTTCCTGTTCCGGATACTGAGTTTTGGGGTGTCAACCTTTTCTGCTGTGCTGGCTGCTAGGTGCCTGGGTGGGGAGAAGCACTTTATCGCTGGCTTCTGCTGCTGCATTTGCTAGGGTAATTGTGTAGCATATGATCTCATTAAACTTCTTATCTGAACCCAGAGGTTTTTTGTGTTGCTTTCCCTCCCCTCTGTGTGTGGGATGGGGGGTTTGCTTGTAAGAACAGGCTGTGTTAACACAGTACAGCCCTTATGTGGTGTCCCAACACGGGGCTCAAAAAGCAGGCTGTCTTCGCTAAGACAGGCAATTTTGGCAGGAGACAAAAGTGTTGGGATAACAACACACAAGGTAACAAGAGGATTCAATTAAGGCTTGAGGCTTGTTAAGAGAGTTTTATATAAGGTTCTCCCCCCCCCAAGGCATGTTTGCTATGTTTAAGTATTTGCTTTCCAGTGTCGGCTGAGCCCAATGTGCTAAGTTCCTGTACATGCTCTCTCCGTTTGTCACCTCAGGGGAATGGCTTAAAGCTGTACTGTTCCTGTGCTAGTTACTGGCATGTTATTATATGGTTATTCCATTAGCTATTTGGTTTAGATGTAATCTCGCACAACTGATGTGCCAGGTTTTTCGCAGAGCAATACAGGGTCTCTCCCAAGAATACTTTGTGCAGATCTGCCCTAGGGATGGATAATTATGAGTGGCAGGGTGTGTGGGAGAGTATGGGCACGTGGACACCTCTGGTGTTTTGGAATTTCACCCCTGAGCAAGTGCAAAATCCCAGCAAGCTGGTGAAATGTTTGGAAATAAGCATATGATCTCATTAAACTCCTTATCTGAACCCAGAGGTTTTTTAGTGTTGTTTTCCCTTCCATCTGTGTGCGGGGCAGGGGGCTGGCTTGTGAAAGTAGGCTGTGTTAACCCAGGACATGCGGGAATATGGATGACATTGAAAATTCAGATAGATGTAACTGCATCAAATAACAAAAAACCAGAAAAGTTTAACTATATGTTATCATTAGTCATGGAAACATTTAGTCAGAAGCATAGTATGATAATATGAGGCTACTAATTTGCTTTTAAAATAAGATACATATAGAACGGCACACAAAATTATGCCAAAAATCTTAAACTGTTCAGTACAAAGAATTATTCACTCTCAGTAGAAGCCAGAAGTTGTTTAGAAAAATTTCCAAGCATCAAATGTAATTTACTTAATTCAACATAATTTTAGTAATTAGGAGACTTATCCTAGAAATCATTTTTGAAGATACATTGATGGTAAACCCCATTAAAACAGACTGCAAGACAAATGTAGAGGTGAATAAGTGGGTTTTTCATAAAGTGCAGAAAATAATAAAGAAAGTATTAGCACATATTTAGCCAGGACTTGAGGACAGATCTCCACACATTAAACTACATCTTCAATCTACCTTTTTTTTTCCAGATGGACATAAATATATATGACACTGCATGTCATAAAATCATTGTAAGATTTATTTTAGAATTTCAAAGCATAAGTACGGTCAGGTTTAATAGTGGTTATATTGTCATACTATGACATATGAAGTAAGAAAGTAGTCTATTGCCTCAGCCACCCACATATTTCTAGATCTACTCAGAGCAATGCAGACTTCTCAGGTAAAGCATGCAGAGAACAAAAAAACAAACTCCAAGTTTCCAGAGTTGAGTAAAGGAAAGTTAGTTTTGTTAGTTTTTCATCATAGTCCTGTACCTGGACTACAGCTTTCTTCAGCACTGAACATCAATCCAAGTGAGGAATCATACGTCACTAGCAATTTAGTCAGCAGTATTAAGCAGAATAAAGGAACAGAATTTGAAAGATTACTGTTGAATGAGATAAAATGTGAAATTTAAAAGTCCTTTAAATAATGAGTTTCTTGCTGTTAAAATTTGCTACAGCTAGATAGCAAAACAATTACTTTGTGACAGATTAGGAGGAAATGGCAACTTTATTTAAATGGCAGACAAATTCAATACAGTTATTTCTTTACTTTCTCCTTTGTACTGTTGGGCTTTCAGAGTGAGTGGCTGTCAGGGACTTTTATGGGCGAGAACAATACAGTAACAAGTGACTACAAAACACAGTGTTTCTATAAGTGAACTACCAGTGGACATGCACTATGGTTCTGCTTCTTTTAGAAAAATCCTGTTAAGAGTTTGTCAGGAAATAACATTTTTTTCCTTTTGAAAAGAAAAATCACCAATGACTCTTCTGCTTTTGTAAGTCATTGTGTAGGGTGCAGAGGCCTCTTTCCTCTTAAATCTGCAACAGTAACCAGGGATTTGTATTTTCTCAGAAATACTACTCAATGTTTTATGAAAAAAAAGTTAGGTAAATATAGCTTGGTAACATTTACTATTATCAATTTCTTAATTACTGGGGAAGAAGGCATTTAGCTTGTTTTTTTTTTTTATGTGTTTGCTCTGAAAGTGAGTAAAAGGTGCACTTAAAAAAACAACCCCGCCTCTCAACACACAAAGAAACACAAAATCACAAATAACCAAAACCACCTCCCAAAACCCAATCAAAACTCACAAAACTAACCAACCAACAATCACAAACTAACAAACAAAAATAACAACCAAAAAAACCCCCAACAAACAGAAAACCAAATGCCGCATCAAAAAAAAAAACCCTTTAAACCTTTATCATGCTTATGGAGGTGATTGAAAGACACTTGGTAATACAACTGTAATCTTTATACCCTTAGCATTGTCTCCAAGATGAAGTCTTTTGTTGTTGCTGTTTAAATTTCCCACAGCCACTGCAATGGGGTAACGCCCAATCTCCAAAAACATAGCATACTACGGTGAAGAATTTTCCAGACATTAATATGTACAAGACATATAAGACCTACTAACTATTTCTTGGGCTTTTATTGTCAACAGGATGTAGCAGTAAAACAGACCATATCTTCACTGAATTGCTTTAATCATATTGTTCATCCTTTAGCATTATTAAAAAAACATTAAATACTTGTCACTTCACTATCAATAAATAAAAACCTGCAAAGTTAACTTGCCTTTGACATCATCCCTTAACATCCTTGAAATACATCTGATTAAAGGTAGGCATGCACTGCTACATCACATTTGTTTTATTCTTTGAGACTACATGTAAGCAATTTTAGTCATAACTATAAAGATCACTGAGACAGAGCAGTTTCACAATAATAGTATCTCTACTTGATGCCTACATTCCATGTTTGAATTGGTGACAACTTTCACACTTTCTGCTTGCTTTGTTTTTTTAACTGCCCATCTCTAAGTGGCCTCTGTTGATGTTTCTGAAGACTCCTAGAATCACTTCTTATGTGCTCAACTTATTATCTTTTCCCCTTTAACTACTGTCTCTTAGAGCATCTATGAATACTTTTCTTGTTTCTTAGAACATCTGTGAATAAACACTTTTCCTGTAGATTTACACTGAGTTCCACAGAGTTCTACAGAATTCTCTCTAAACTTTAATGAAACAATTCATGCAAAGCAGACATGCAGAATGATTCCAAATTTCTCCTTGTCATACTAAGAATTGGATGAACTTAGAAACACACTTGACAAACACAGCCAATAAGCTAATAAGCACTATTTGTAAATAAATTTTTACAAAGACCATTTCTGACTCAAATTTTATGGCACAATGCTAAGAGATAATTAATAAAACATAAAACATTATAATGATCAGTATTAAGCCTGGAAAAGACATTGTAATATCTATTTGGAGAAGCAGTTTACTTAGACTACTTCTACAGTCAATATGGAAAAAAAAATACACTCACTCTAAAGACAAATACAGTTGTTCCAAAATTTTTCTTTGGAGTAGCTTCTTTCTGTAGAAAAGTTCAATCCCATGAAGCGACTAGACACACTACATACTCTTATCTCTCCTGTCATTTAGGGTGTATAGCTCTTGGGTCAGAAAAAGGAGCATAAAATTTTGATTCATGATGAAGATCTGAGAACATTTTACTTGAGAGTGTTGGATGCGTTTTAGCAGCCACACAGCTAACAATGATCATGCTTCTTTAAATATCACAGAAACAAGATTTTTAAGAAGGGATTAAAAAGGAACAATGGAGCAGCTAGGGATGTTTACAGAAAACTCTCCCTGAGGGTACAGGCTACATGAGAAAATGCCATAAAAGTCTTGTTTGGAAAAAAATATAAATAAATGTAACAAGCGGACTTATATCACAAAGCAATCAGTTGTGCATGCTGGTTTCATGATGTGAATGATCATGAAGGGAGGATTAGCTCTCAGTAGAAAGCAGTTGATGAGCCAGAGATGTAAAATGAAAGCTTAGAGAGAGCTGACTAGAACACAGCATTACGAGGGGATGTATGCAGGGCAAAAAACACATTTGCCATACCCATAGGAATGGATGCTGCAATGCCGAGAAGTAAGTTCAATCACCCATGATCATCTATGCTGATAGAAAGGGCATATTTTTCAGGAAAAATATTTGGAACTAACATATCTTGGCTAGAGGAATTTGGAGCAGTCTTAACTAACTGTCCCAGGAACAGACTAGGTAATGTACTGTAAGTAGCAATTAAGAAAAGAATCTTTGCAAGTGGTGTCTGTTAAGTTCTCATCATTAACCATCTACAAAATTGAATAGAAATTTGAATTTCAATAAAAGATTTTGTTGTCATTTTTTTATCTTAAATTGCACTCTGAATCTTTAAATGCACGCTGCATTCAGGTACCAGAGTTAAACTATATTTGTTAAATAAATACTAATTTGCAGTTCTGGAAAATATATTGGACAATTCATAAGCATTTTGACAAATATCAGAACACTGACTACGTAAGAAGGACACCAAACAAGGTACTGGTAAGGTTGGCTAAGCATTTTGTTCTAGGAAAAGGCTTATATTCAAATTTTCCAAGTAAGAATAGTTGTCCACAATATAATTGGTAACCTAAAGCGTTTCCAAAATATGCTAAGTCATAAAACCTTTGAGACATTTTTAATTTTATGAAGTATATTTTCCTACTTTATGTAGTAAAGATTGAGATATTCATCTTTACAATATGAAATAATCTGACTTTGGAAGCTGATGCAAATTTAATTTAAAGCTATTTATATCTTCTTTTACTATTCATACATCAAGGCAAGAGTTCAAGCAATCAACATATAAAATATAAAGTGAAAGTACTAGAAGTAGATCATTTAAAGACTACTTAAGACAGCAAAAGCACCTTAGTAAGAAACTGGGAGTACCTCTGAAAAATCTCCAAAATTACATCTTAAAAGCTAGAAAATTACCATATGATAAGGTCAAGAGTGGTAAAGTAGATAACACGTGTTTGATGAGAAGTGTGATTAATGTGCAGCTGGATTTTAAACAATTCTTTAGAGTATAAGATACAGGGTAAGAATTCTTCTGACACTGGGGTATTTAGTTCCCTTCAATATATGACATAGTAGTTGATGTAAGAGTTAATTTGAGAGCTGATACACAGTGTTTAGGCAATTTACTAGAATGAATCCTTAAGTACAAAGTTTGCATATAACAATTTTATGATTACTTTTTTTTTTTTTTTTCCTGAAGATTTATAAATTACTGGGCTTCTTTAAATGTCTAGATTATTCTATTTTAATTATAGATGTCTGTCTTCATCTCCAAATAATGTTTGGATTTCTACACAGATGTTTATCTCAGAGGATTCGTAACACACTCAACTGGCCATGAAAACAAAACTGAAAAATATTTGTAAACCTGCTTATTTCTGTATTATTTTTGTCTCCAATGGTTTGCAACATGCTTGTTTTCACAAACAACAGAGGATTTCTTATCAAAACAAATAACATGATGTGTCAGGCTGTGGCCATCTGCTTTTATACAACAGCAGTTTGGCCAGCTGCTGACTCTTGATCCAACTCTGGAAAAACTTTTCAGGAAATCTACACCAGAAGAAAGAAAAAGAGGGAAATAATTTTATTTTTAAAAATTGTATTTCATCCCAGGCAAGCAGAATATAGAGTTCTTGTTGGGGAGGGGAAATTAATAGCAAGTAAGAATAGTTGCTGAGGGCAAGTCCCTCTCTGGAGATATTCAAAACCTGCCTGGATGCATTTCTGTGTGATCTGGTATAGGTGATCCTGCTGTGGCAGGGGGGTTGGCTTGGATGATGTTTTGAGGTTCTTTCCAGCCCCTAATCTGTGATTTTGTGGCAAAGGAGATACAGTGGTGTGAAGAAAAGGAACATGATACTAGGAGTTTTAATCTGTGCTGGGAATAAACAGCTGATCAATGTCTGGAAAGTACATCTAAGCAGCCTCTTCTTTATCACATCACCTGAACTAGTCTTCGTTGCTGAGGAACTCCATTCCTTCTGAAAAAAAGCACTAGCAATGTGATGCCTGTTGGCTGCCACCCTCCATATGTTTGATATTTAAGGCAGTCTGAAACTAAAAATGCTGAAACACTAAAGTACCTAGGATCATTTGCTGGCCTCTTAATTCTCAGTATAGACCATCTACTGCCTTTTAACCTTCCTAATGGCCACTATTTGAAAAACAGGACGTACAGTAGATACACACGTGCTATACTATGAGGCTTGTGTTGGTCAATGAGCAAGACACAACTTCCAGAAGAAACATACCTGTCCCCATGCAAGCAATGAGCCTAAAGCAAACAAAGCTTTTAACATCTGCAGCAAAATGTAACAAATCTCAGTATAAATACATGACTTTTTCCAGATATCCATTTACACCAATCATAACTTCCCTGTGTTTTGTATCACGTAGGACAATAAATCTTAGATGTAAACTTACAATTTCATCTGAAAAAAAAAAATTCTTAAAAAAAAAATCCAAAACCTTAATACATTCACATTCTTGCCATTAAACCTTAGAGACCACTTAACTTTCATGTCTATGTCCACATTCTCCAGCGAAAGAAGATCAGTCTCTTGCTGCCGAATGAAATATTCACATTCAATACCACTGAGCACCATAGAAATGTGGTGTAGCAAAGAGAGGAAACACTTTAGCTCTGTTTGCTAGTTTGATTAATTGCTATTAACCCTATACAAAGAGGTGAGACTGCAGCTGTGGAAGTTCCTGCTCATATCTTACAATGAAATGGCAGAGAAAAAGTATACTAGAAAGCCAATATTCTTATTAAACCACCCAATGCATTGAATGAGACAGAAGAGAAAATGCTACTCCATTGTGAAATTTGGTGCTGTATCAATAGCATGCGCTATTTTGCCAACAGCATCCCAAACTCCACTGCTGCTATTTAGTTACTTCTTGAGCTGCTTCCAGCCCAAAAGAGAGAATAAAGACAAGATTTCGAAGAAATTAATTTATCCTCCTTTCCTAAGTGGGGCTGACACCTTTCAATATAACATTCAGAAATAGTACACCAGGCAGGAGTTTTACTTTAAAAGCACTGCTCACTAGTTAAGTGCTGCCCACACTCGGTCAAAGAGTGGATACAAAGCACTGAAAAAATTAATCCCTAGATGGCACCATTACTCTGTCATTTTTACTGCGTAAATCCATCCTTAGTCTGGGAAAGAATAGTGATGGTGGCTTTCTGTGACAATTTCTTAATGGATCTGTGGCAAGCATCACAGGAATGAGATCACTGTCCCTACTGATTTAAGCATTCATGTCACAAACCCATATAACCCTCTTATATTTTGCCCATGTTGCCTGCATGTCCTACAAAAATCAATGCATGCGTGACAGCAATTTGCATTTTACAAAAATAGTGTCACCGGCTGCAAAATAAAATTGAACTGTACTTTCCACAATTTGCTAATATTTAGAAATAAAAATAATTGAATAACTTAAAGGTGCTTTGAATAACAAAGCCTCCTACATCCCAGAAAGCAAAACAGCATTAGTTTTTATTTCACTTTCTGTGTGTGTAACATTTTCTCTCAAGCACTACACTGCATTTCAGCACCACCTGCTGACACACGCAAAAATAGCAGCAGAGAAAGTCAATGTCAGAAATTCATGGCTTCAATTTCTTCTTGGTATTTGCTTTTCTCTTGTTGAAATATGAAGAAATAACCATATTTTCCCCCCCTGTTTAACACTTTTTCAGTGTTAAAAAAGTCTAATTTACATGATGTTCTTACGAAATGAGGTGGCGTTATTTGTCACATGCTAGTTCCCCAATCCTGAAATGATGTCTATTTAGAACCACTGGGCTTGTGGACACAGAATGATAAGGGAGTCCTGTACAGCAGGCAGAGGCTCCAAATTGAAAATTATGCTAAAAATGACATGGGCAGATAAGAAATAAATCAGGGTCAAATGATCAAGAAGATTACAAGAATCAAGAATAACAGAAAATCTTTATTATAGTTACAGTTTAAGAGGATGTTTAAGCATTTGGCAATTCTAAACAGCATCAGATAAAGTATGTACTTCTGTATTTTTCCAAATAACAGTCTTAGTATCAAAATACCTTACTGGAAAGCAAAAAGAAGCACTAGTCATTATATTAGAACACATCCTGTAAAATTAAGATGGCTTCTTGACAATTCTACAAGTTTTACCATTGCAACGTGTACCTTTCATTAACATTCATCTGTTAAGACGCATAAATTCCAAAGCACATCATCATACAGCACTGTAACATGATGAAGCTGTGAACTGCTGTGATACTTTGAATGTTGTTTTTATTCTCAACCTCAGCAAGATACTCAAACACTAATGTGAATTTGTCATCATCCCCTCTCTAATTTTATATTTGAGAACAGTGAAACTCAAAAAGCATGATTTAGTTTTTAGAGTTTTATTAATTTATATGAAGTTTACAATATCGCTTACCTTAATGTACTACTGTATAAATATATATGGTGCTATGTGTAGCTTTTGCTGGCATTCTGGAGATTGTGTTTTATTCTAGTGCAGAATTTTCCAGCCTTTCCTGCACCTACTCACTCTCATCCTTCATAAGCTTTGTTATTCAGGGTAGTTTAAAATTAAAAGGGTTTTTAGAAAACAGATTGTATGGTATATATAAAAGTCGATTTTTAAACTGCAGTGCATAAAAAGTGCTAAATGTAAATTATAGCTACACTGAATGTTTTGGGGTTCACCAAGTCAGAAATAGTTATGTAATATTTAAGAAAAACTGTAAGGAAAGACATTTAAGGCTACTAATTACCAGCAGTTATAGTACATGGCTTAATACCTGCAATCAATTTTAATCAGACAACTAGCTTTTTCATTATTAGAATAAATTATCAAGTCTTGTATTAAAATTGAATAAATGGTTTATACATTGCAGAATTTGAAAATTTATTTTGCTGATATTGCTCACAAAATATAGATACACATTTGCTTTGTTAATATTCTAAAAAATACTCAAACAGAAATCACTAAATTGTTAAAAACCTAAAAGGTGTAGAACCTTCTCCTCTCCCAGTTGTAATGTTCAAGATGTGGAATGTTTTTGAAAAGGAGAGACAATTTCTTAGGGTTGTGTATCCTTAGAAAACTGTGACACAGTTGAAATCACTTTTTGAATAAATATTTACAAAACTTTGAAGAGTCCCCAAAAGGAAAAGCAATTGCAAAGTCAGCTACAGTAATAAATGGAACTAGTGCTTCACATACTGCACTTACAGCCTGTCTGAAGCAAACTGAAGCAGCTGAATTTCAAAACAGAAAATAAATCTACGTGGTTACAGAGCATAGGCATGTGTTCTGTACACACACAGGCATTTACTGTATAAAGATGTTTGATCTTAAGTGCTTATAAATATGCCTTAATGAACATGAAGGTATAGACCACTGCTCTTCTAATTTAAGAATTAATTTCAAGGAATGAAGGATTAGCTAGCAACTCTAAGTATTCATCACAAGTCAATTAAGAAAGATTTAATTATAATTTAATCTGAAACACAGTGAAAAACATTGCATGCTCAGATATATAAAACAATTTCCTTAAGAGTAATAGTACAACTGTTTTCCCCCACAAATTTATCAGAGATAACAAGTTATATTTATCTGGGCAATTATCAGATTAATTTCTCATTTTGTGAGGACAAGACAATAACTCTGTTTGCCAGATCAACTACTTCAACATATTTGCAGACTTGAAATGAATTTAGTTTTATTACTAGGTTTTATTTACTAGTTCTCAACTTGCCACACAGATATTGAGTTTACAAGCTACTATTTTAATTCAGATTTCTTCTATGCATGGAAAACTGACTTGATGTATACATTTACTTTCACTTGCATTAATCTTGCCATGTTTTAATCATGTAAATGCAAGCAATACATGACCATATATTTTTCGTTGTTTTTAAACCACTTCAAATTATTTTTTTTCCCTCGAAGGAAAAACAATAAATGAGGAGAGAAAAATCTGAATGTGGTAGTAAAAAGAAAACATTTTTGAAATGTAGCACCACACAGACAACACAGAAAAGCATGGTCTCTGTCTCACATGGTTCTGAGATAAAGCTTCAGCTAATTATATTATGTATTAAGACTCAGTAGATTCTGTTGTAAACACTGATACAGAATACTGGTGAAATTAAAAAATAACACCTTTGCCCATTACACAGAGCATCCTATACTAAAAATGAAGGACAAAGGAAGAAAAGACAGGACACTGTCTCAACAATTCAGAGTTATATAAATATATAGGCACACACATCCACCCACAATCTGTACAGAGCTGAAGAGTCAGCTGTGTGATTCTTGGGCATGTTTAGGCTGTTGTTTGCACACAGCAATGTGATTTCTTACAGCCATGTTTTACAAAGCTTTCCTGCTCCTAGAGTAAGTCACAGAGACTCTGGATACAATGGTTTTCAGTGAGTCTGCATGTTGCAATGTAACAACACCCCGATTCTCAACATGATAAAAATATTAGGTGGGGAACTTATGCTGGTTTGAGGCTAATTGGAGTATTTTACTGAAAGAAATTAAATCCTTAGCTGTGAGAAGAAAGAAAAAACCCAACAGTAACCTGTATCATTCATTCTGCTGAGAAACACAACTAGTCAAAATATAGATTAGACATTCACTTCTCACACACTTCTCAGCTCTCAGCTGTTTTTCTTCACTCTGGCGGTCTGTGGTTTCTTCTGCCTTAACTCTAATCTGACCTACCCCTTTATTTTCTCTAACCTCCTCGTTGTCCTTTTGACATCTCACCTCAAATCTCTCCAGATTTATCATGTGAGATATATGGGGATTGATCTAGTTATTTCTGAGGGGAGGGAAAGAGGGGGAAAGGGCGGGGAGGTTTGGGTCGGGAGCCTCCTAGCAATCTGATTGTTGTGAAGGGATTTTTGCGTTTCTGTGCTACTTTTAATGTCTATATAACTGTATATTGTGTATATATATAAAAATATATGCTTGTAAATTGTGCTAAGCCCAAATCATCACATTTCTTAGAACACCTGAAGGTTTCCAAATCCTCTACAGAGACTGTTACTGCAGTATAACTGATAGGTTCAGCAGGGATTTTTACTTAAGCAACACTGCATGATCTGATATTATTAATGCCACATTTTCCAAGGTGGTCTTCTCTATGTTCTTTTCCCACATCACCTCTGAAAGCATATCTGTATTTGTAATGAGTGTAGGCATTGGGTTATGCTGACACATCTGTCTGGTTTTGGTTCTGAGAGACAGCTGATATCTTAACAAATATTTCTCATGCTGCTTCTACTCCTTAACCACACATCCAGTCTGCAAAATAGTGATTTAATGTTAACTTATTTCATATAAATTCTGCTCACACAAGACGTTCTACAGCATGCTATTATAGAAATCAGAAGATAACTTTTGTTTGGTTTCTGCTGGAGTTCAAACTGAAGGGGTGTTTTAAAAAAAAGAATTTTTTTCCCTTCAGAAGTTCACACCATGAAGAAGATCTAAGAGAAAGAGAGAATGCTTCCTTGTAGTATGTTAAAAAAAACCAACAAAAAACTACCTCCAAGTATTACGAACGGATGAGCAGCTGTTTTCTTTTATATATTATCCCTAGGAAATAAAAGATCACACAGATTTAAATAAATTGTACCAGAGCTCCTCCTAGGGCAACTGAGACAGGTAAAAATTATGGTTATTAATTTGATGTCACACAATATTAGCGAAGCTTTTTTGCCTGGATACTAATGTGCTAGTTTTGGTCCAGAGACCTAGGAGCTCTGCAGGCTACAAGGGACTCTCTGGGCTTCCCTGGGCTATAGTGGACACACGCTGCCTATTGTGAACAATTTTGTGGCATTAAAAACATCCTGTAAAGCACAGAATTCTGTTTGGTTGCTTTATAACAAACTAACAACTTGAGAAAGGATGTAGAGACTGATGGTAGAAAACAATGAAGTCATATAACATTTTCTGCATTAAAAAAATTACTGAAATTTTGTTGTAGATTTGACATGATTTTACAAGAGGATTTATAATTCTCTATGTATATGCTGTCACCAAATCTGTTGACTCATTTCAGGGAATAGCATGTAACCCGTATGTTCCTTAAAACCCACATAATAGCTCTCCATTTCATTTGCATCTCTACCCCTCTCTGTCTAATACAAAATTTATTTTTGCCACCAAAGCAGCACATTTTATGGCAATAATACGGTAATCCAAATAGTAATAGGCAATATAGCAATCAAAGCAAGTGCAAATAATTAGAACCGCCTCCATCATGTGGAAAATAATCTGCTTGGTACCAGTGAGCATTTGGAGCTCATTCTCATTCAAATATGCTCTTCTAAGAGACTAATCTCTTAATCAGGCAAATCACCACTGCTGTGAAAAATAGCTAGTGGGAAAAAAACCTAACAAATCTTCTACATATTTTTACTGATGTTCTACTTGAGTGATTTAAAACAGCATGCAAAATATATGATCATTAATGAAAAGATCTGTTATGATATCACATGAATTTATCTCTATTCTTAAACAATGTTTCAAAAATGTAGTAAAAACAAACAAGTCAAAAAGTTTCTAAAGTTAAAAGTTTAGAAAATAAAGATTTTTACTTGCTTGGTTACGAGGATAACAACAACAAAACAAAAAACACAAACAAAAACCCCCAAACCAACAACAACAACAAAATTAACCACCACCCAAAACCAGGCTATACAAAACCCTGCTTTTGGAGGCCAGCCTCTTCTACTTGATGGTAGGAGACACGACTAGAGGAAATGGTTACAAGCTATGCCAGGGGAGGTTTAGGCTGGATATTAGGAAATATTTCTTCACTGAAAGACCTGCCAAACATTGGAATGGTCTGCCCAGGGCAGCGGTGGAGTCGTCATCCCTGGGGGGTGTTCAAGCAGTGTGTGGACCTGGTGCTTGGGGACATGGTTTATCGTCAGCCCTTCAGTGATGGGTTGAGGCTTGGAGTGGATAATCTTTGAGGTCTCTTCCAACCATATATATTCATGATTCTGGAAAAGAGGAATAAACTACCATTTGCTAAGAATTAATTTATTAAGATTGCCATCAAAAAGCTAGTACTTTGGGGTATCCATCCTCAGAATGAAAATTTTCCCTATGCATGTTTTTTTCCACTACATAACAAATGATGGACTTGAATGTAACATTTAATCCACTACCTTGATTGCATGTTTATAAAACCTCTCTGTACCATTCCTATTTCTGAATGTATAGATAAACTATAGAGAGAAACCAAAAGTATCAGTCTAAATCTACGGTAAAATGAACTTAATGTGTTGTAACACTAGGCTGTTTTGATATAATTGGGTGTTTGGCTTGCTGAATTCAGCAACAACATGTGCTTCATTTCATTTTCTTCCACCACAACCATATTACTCCCATGAGCACTTTGCGCATTGTGGGGATTTTTCTGCTGGCTACAGAGGATTGAAAAACACAGATTACTCCACAGGGTATTCTCATTGTCCTGAGCCAAATGAAAATGAATATTGTTTGAGATGAAGTTGTCTTAATGGACAATTTACATCAGTCAAGTTTTGCTTCCGTTCCCTAATTACAACAACACTGTTCGATTTCTACTAAGAGCCAGTAAAATTTCTTTCAGATTTTTTTTTTTTAAGCACTTTTTTATGTCTTAAACTTTACCAGAAAGGTCTGGAAAAGAAATGGCATTAGATGAGTGAAGAGAGGTGGGAAAAGGGAGGAAGTGAGGAAGGGAGGGAGAAAGGAAGGGAGGAAGGGAGGAATACATTCCTGATCTAGGCAAACCTGCTTTAACAGGTGTATTGGAGTGGATGATCTTCAACCCCTGCCATTCTGTGATTCTGTACCTCCCTGTGTGGATATCTATGTAAGTGGAAGCATCACTCTTTCGTATGATACAATTTTCTTTTTTAAACATTTATTTTCAGTTTCATAAAACACTAATTCAAAGGAACACTTATAGGGAAAATTACCCAATTCGCATATCTTCCCATGCTTATTGCAACTGTTGTGGGGCACTCCAGACCCCTTCTTCCCCCCCCCCACTCTGCCTCTGGAGGTTTAAACAGGGGAAGAAGGAGGCACAAAAAAACTGCTTTCCCCCCTGCCCTTGTGGGCTTGAAGGGGGAACAGCAAAAGGTGCCTTTCCACACATATACTGACTTGTGGGAAAGCCCGCACTGGAATTGGCTGGTGGCTGGCTGGATTCTTCGTGTGTAGTGTATATGGCATGTGGACACATTGCCTAGGAAAATATTAAATAGAGTGAGGAAAAAAGCATGGGGGTTCCCACCTTTACAGAGTTCCCACATTACAGAGTTCCCATTTTGCAGTGTTCCCTCTTGTGGACTGTACCTACTTTGGATGGCTCCCACTTTTGCATAGCTGCTGTTTTTGCACTGTCCCCACTTCTGGACAGTCCCCCACTTGTGCACCACTCTGTGCAAGTCTGCAAGCTTGGCAAGTCCTTAGGTCCATTTGAGAGAGCTGCCGGCGGCACCCAGACCCAGCTTCTCTCAGACCAGACCAGATAATTTAGACAACCCCTTCTAACCTTTGTAATTAATGCTTCACCTGAATTAGTCACCAAAATAGACCATTACAGGTTCACGTATTTTCAAATGCATTTTCTCTTAACACAGTCAATTCAATTCAATTTCTTGATTTTGACAAGACTTAGAAAAAAGCTACTGAGATCCTGAGACAACATCTCAGACATTACTTTGCTTCTTGAATGTGCCCAATATAAAACCATTATTCCAGATCCTTAAGGAACATAATGTGGATTAGGTTTTTTTTGAGGGAAAAACAGGTGCTTGAGGCACATACTCTGACTGTCCATATGCCATGATGGAATGAAAGGGCACATGCAGAAACTACTCGGGAGTAGGATTTACAAGTACTTTAAGTTACAGTCTTTCTATCCCTCAACTCTCCCAGCAGCATGCCACAGATCATGTTTAAACTATGATTTTCTTTCCCAAGGCTTATAGCAACAAAATGGCAAGACACACAACTTGGCACAGACTCCAGCACTGTGCTAACTTTTAAGTACCTACTAAATCACAGTGACCACAGACAGTCATAAAGAAAGTGTCATCGTTTTTTTAAATGTGCAAAATCAGCAGTCTTCTTTAGCTACAGCCTCAGAAATGACTAAGCTATTCCTCTCTGTTAACATAAACAAGTAAGACAAGAATCAACCTAAGCTTGATATCAAGCAGAGCAAATCAAACCACCTATACTTGTATAAGCTTTGTCATTCAAGAAGAGTTAATAAAAAAGTCTTACTTACACATGCAACTACTTTAACATTAATAGAAATGTCTAATAAGATATTTAACATCAAGTACCTTAACAATACTGAAGCCCAAAGAAGGCTGACATTCTCTGATATTTAGCAGCAATTTATTTGTAAGATTTAACATACATGTAAGTTCTATTCTATTTTATCAAGGGATATGTTAGAGGACTTACCTATGTGAATAATTTTTTAAATTTAAAAGTTTAAAGCTGAAAATAAAAGTGTATCAAAAGATAACCCTACTCTAGGTTAGGAAAAAAAAATCATGGTATGCTTCATGTGTTTTGAAAAAGTAGATTTTGAGTCACAGCACAATGTTTCTGAATAGGATTCTAATATAGGATAAAGTCAACATGGCTACAGAACATAACTGAAGTGGTCAAACTTCTGCACAAAGAACTGAGTATATTTAGCATTAATAAAAATCCTAAGGGAACTAAATCAAGAGTTATTTCCATAGTTCTTCACTAAATGATACCTTATGAGATTTTTGCTGTCTCTTATATGAAAAATATATTTTGTCTAAAAACCTACATCATAGTGTAATTTATATTATGGATTGTTTTAGATCTGTTGAGAAGTCTCTAACCACTATAAAAAAAAAGGAATTTTGTATATAGTTACGGAAGGCTGATCAAACTAAGTCTTAAAAAAATACCAGATTTAACCGATCTCGAAAACAGATTTTAGAAAGCAAAATAAGTTATATTTTTCCTCCATGTGAACTATTGCTGTGCATACTGAAACAAGACATAAGTTATACAAATATAAGAGAAAAATTAAATTTGCTTAATAAAACATGTCAAATTTAGACTGGTTGCTTATACGTGGCATTACATATTTCTGAAAAATTACTCTTTCAACACATGTTCCAGGGACTCGGTGTTATGCTTTGGGCTTGATATAGAGGAATGAAATTGTTCTGAGCTTTCCCTGCTGGGGGCAATATGACTCCACTTGTCTTCAATAAATGACCAGAAATTATATAGAAGTGGAAAAACTCAAAGTATTTTAAAACACTAGACTGAGTCCCTGAAGTAGAATAAGGATGTTGGGACCAAAAATGTCTTAATGAAGCTTATCAGAAACAGCAAATTTAAAGAGTCACTTGAAGTGGCTGGAGAAAACTGGGTAGGCATTTTCATGTGTTTTTATTGTTAGCTTTGTCACAGAACAGAGTAAAAAAAAAAAACAACAATCCACTGTTTTAACCACTTAAACATTCAAGGGTTGTGCATATCAGTTATGATTTACATAAAACAGTATTGTAATTTGTGATAATAACAGTAACTTAAAAGTACTATAATTCTCCAAACCTGTTTCAAAATGGATATTTTGTCTACTTCTCGTGATATAAATAAAAAGAAAAATACAAATGTGATATAGGAGCAGATAGGTAAGGACTAATATGAACAGGCATGTCACAACAAAAATAGGAACTAGAAAACTTATGAACCATGTTAGTAATCATTGGTCAGTTTTAGTTGGTTTTACTTAGATATTTTGCTGTCAAATCTAGGTTTACTTTTCCAAATACATTCAAACAAGTAATTTTCACTTAGTAAAGCAGTTCCAGTTTGTAATGGTACCTAATTAAAGATACAGTTAAATACCTAACTAAATAGATTTCACTAGATGCAGTTTACATATACTTTTTAATTCACTCCTCTGATATTTTCTGCACTATTCTAAATTACATTTATATGTAACTCTTAGAAGATTCTAATACCATTACATTTAATGTTCATCACCTGCTTTAAAAGAAGGCAAATTTGGGTTTTACCTTGATTTTACTTTTTTATCCTGTCTCTATGTGTTTATGAACGTTCCCAAACTTTAACTACTCAGGGCGAGTTACGCCATTGTTCTTTAGTAAGCTAGTTCTTTAAGTGCAAATTTAGGGTAATATAGTGATCAGCCCACATAAAGTGACAGGTAGTAGACCCTCCAGTTCCAGAAGAACATAGAACTGCTTGAGAGACTTCAGCACAGAGCCACAAAGATGATTAAAGTAATGGAACATCTTCCTTACAAGTAGAGACTGAGGGAATCTGGGGCTCTTTAGCTTG